>JASVEL010004627.1:0-53633 GCA_032618575.1 Nicotiana noctiflora
GACAACCCATAAACCATAGCCTTGTATTTATCTGTAGTTGACACACTTACCGTCATTTTACGACACTCCCTTATACTATAGATTTTTACAGCCCTAACTAGGCGAGCTTTGTCGGGGAAATACATGCCCTTTGTAAGAACAACCGGACTAGATTCATCCCACATCATCGATCGTAATTCATCATCATCCCTTGTGAGGGCATCGGCGTTAGGCATGATTGGAAAATTATCAAGGTAGGGAATATTTCTCTCATGAAAAGGCACGTAGGATTCATACACTCTTGGTCTAACGGGAGGTGGAGGAACATGCTCCCTAGTCAGCTCAGGTTCCACATTCACTTCCTCCTCCTCATCATTACCCTCCTCATGGAAGGGTGTCTTATCCCAGACTCATCCGCATTATTATCATAATCACTATCATCCTTCTGACTTTGCGCATCTGCTAAGTCACGAGTAAAAATATCGTTTATGTGCAACTGTGTTAGTCCATGAGCTTCAAGAAGCTCGTTTTCACTGCAGAAAATAAATAAAAATATAAGTTACCCAATACTCAGGAAAAATACTATACATATCCCTATATCACTTTACTTACAAATCGTATTGTCTTGAAGTTTCATGCTGGATATTTTCAAGTTGGTGATAACTACCAGATGGACCACCGTGGTCCAATACTCCAGAGTTACGCAAATTCCAACTAGGGGCGGGGTCATAACTTGTAAAATTCAAACCCGGACGGTACCCTCTATAAAAATATGAGTGTTAATACAAATCCAATTAATACATGAAGAAAAAAAATTCACTAAAATTAAGTTTACCAGTCGTCTTGTTGATTATATGAAGTAGTAACATTATTTTATGCCTGCTCATTCGCCTGTGGTGACAAGTTTAAATCAAGGCAAGCTCTTTCATCTCCAATCTGTCCGGCTAATGTTGCTCCAAAATGACCACCCGATGATTAGGGGTTATCGTTGGTACGTACGCCCTCATTACTACTAAGGTCTTCCACCTTCACATATATTTTCAATAATTTTATTACAATAAATTCTCTATATTTGTCCTGAATTCGCAAATTATCTCTAAGAGTTTCATCATCCTCGATGTTAAACTCGGAATAATAAGCAAACCCCTGCGGAGTTACTGAATAAGAAAATCTACTAACCGAACGCCTCCGCTCACTCATTTTTTTACGTAACAACGATACCAAAGTATCGTACTCCATATTAAGCGGCAATTTAACATGACATTGTGGAGGAGAGCTATACCTCATAGATTTATTCTCCACAACAACTTCATCCCCCAATACAATGAAACCCTTATTTTTGGCACTTCAGATATTGTAAAAAATTGATTGATAAGGAGAAGAGAGAATAAATGTTTGTTTGAAGTTTAAGTGTTGAATGAATTTTTATAAAATTGAAGCGCCTATAAATAAGGCAAGTCCGACCTTGGAGTGTACAACTTTTCAATGAAATTCGCAGTACTATACTGCGTTTTATGAATTTGAATTATTGTTATATCAGTGAAAGTGAGGCAAAAAATAAACCTATTTCGCAGTTATATACTGTAAAATACACAAATTCATAATATACAACTGCGAAATAGCTGTTCAAAAAATACCTGGGCCCATTTCATACATTTTGCAGTATACAACTGCGAATTAGAAAAAAAATAATTTTTAATATTTCATAATACACAACTACAAATTGCCTTAACGACATAAATTCTATTAACGCAATTCGCAGTTATATACTACAAAATAGATAAAAAATATCTTTTCTTTTTAAACACTAAAATTGTATCTTATATTAAAAAAGTCATCAATTAGGTTCCGGACTCGTGTACGTGTTGTCCTCAAATTATTTGTAAATATAGTTTGTCTCTAGTTTTTACATGTTACATACATGTATCTATCTTTTAGCACCTTCTACTTCTTCTTCAAAAGGATAGATTCCCCAAAAGATTAGGCTTTTACACCTTTTTGGTTTTTACTTTTTAATTTTTCAGAGCTTAGGAGCTCGAAAACGTTGAAGCCAATTTTTAACCATCTTTTTACCCTCCCCACCCCACTTAACTGACGATTCATCTTCTCACCTTTGCTTGTCCCTTTCTCAGGTACAGATATTCAACCCTTTTCTCTCTTTTTTCCTTTTTAGTGTCTTGTATCAAAGTTAAAAACTTTTCTCTTTTCATTTCTGAAGAAAGACACCCCCCCTCCCACACAGACACACTTTTTTTATTTATTTATTTATTTTTAAAAACATTAATTTATCTCTGTGTGTATACATGTGTTCTGGATGAAAGTTGAAACTGTGTCAAAGCAAGCTGGGAGCTTAGGATTAGCTTTGTTTAGTTTTGACTCTGAAACTTTTGAATACTTCAACCTTCAAAACTGTTGATTCCCATTTCAAGCTGCCAACTTTGTTTTATTCCCCCCCCCCTTCTAATATGTGTTGAAAACTTTGTGTTTTGGGCTGATGAATTTTCAGATGTCGAAGCTTTGATCAGCAGGAGCAATTTAATCTTTCCAAATTGAGGGCTTTTGTGACTTTGCTGAGAAGGGCCTTTTGCGGCAAATCTTGGTTTGAGTTAAGAGGTTTTTGTTTACCAGATGAATGTTAGCATCAAGAAATTGTAAGTAGTGATAAGCAATTGAGTGTAAAGCAGGAAAAAGATTGAATCTTTTGGTGGGTGAGAGAAATGGAGAAAAATGAGGGAGAGGATTGGAGGGAGATGGTGAGAAGAATGCTTCCACCAGGAGTTGATGGGGCTAATATGGAATACTCAATAGCAAGTGAGTATACTGGTCCTCTATTGTCATATGAGGTTCCTAAAGTAGAGCCCCTTGATGTCAATTCTGGTGCAATTCCGACAGCATCACCTCTTTCAGAATCAAGAAGAAGATCAGTGAATCGTGATGTTGCCCCCGTTATAGAACCTATTCCTTTGCCAGTATCCCGTATTGCTGGTGTAACAAGTCCCCCTAGTCAGAGTCCTAGGTTGTCGAATAGTTCCGAATCCCAGGTGTCTGTCTTGCAGGACCCTGATTCTTCTTCAGGTTCCCCATCGGCATCCCCGGGTTCAGTGCTGAATCACCAGGGGAATGCTGCAAGGCATTCAGGGAGAAGAGCCCCAGTAGTCACCTTCAATACAGTCGATAGATCTGAAAGAAAAGTGGTGGAAATTGAGAACCAAGTCTTTCCAGAATATGTTGGAGTTTCAAAGAAGAAAAAGAAGTCAAGAGTCTGTTATAGGTGTGGAAAAGGGAAGTGGGAGAGTAAAGAGTCGTGCTTCGTTTGTGATGCAAAGTATTGTAGCAATTGTGTGCTCAGAGCAATGGGTTCAATGCCTGAAGGGCGGAAATGTGTAAGTTGCATTGGCCAGCCAATTGACGAGTCGAAGAGGTCCAAACTTGGTAAACATTCTAGAGTATTGTCACGTTTGCTTAGTCCTTTGGAAGTCAAGCAGATAATGAAAGCAGAAAAAGAGTGTGCTGCTAATCAGCTCCGACCTGAGCAGCTGATTGTCAACGGATTTCCTTTGAAGCCAGATGAGATGGCAGAACTCTTTGGCTGCCCTTTACCTCCTCACAAGTTGAAGCCTGGGAGGTATTGGTATGATAAGGAATCTGGACTATGGGGAAAGGTAAAACAAACAATCCACATTCTTCTTTATTTATTCCTTATGTTGGAAGGAAGAATCCTAATATAGTTTTTGACCTAATTGAACAGGAAGGAGAAAAACCAGACAGAGTTGTTAGTTCAAACCTGAATTTTACGGGAAAACTTAGTGCTCATGCCAGCAGTGGAAATACTCAGGTTTACATTAATGGCCGAGAGATTACAAAACGTGAACTCAGAGTGCTCAAGGTTTGTTTTTTTCCCAACTAAGTAGCGCATATGTCAGAACAAATATGTAAGGCAATAGATTTAACTCTAGATCTGTTGTTATCCACATTTCCTATCACTAGCCTGTCTTTATGTGGTCATGACAGCTTGTATGTTTGAATGTGGTGAAGGATACGTCACATTCTTTGGTGTAATATTGAGTTTCCATAACTTTTATGGCATTATTCCACCCGGCATTGAGGCTGGATTAATTTTTACTTCCATATTTATGCTCCAATTATGTGTTTTGTCCCGTCCTCTTAATCTGTCTAACTATTAGGGAATTTGACTGATGGTAGATATTAATAACGTCTGTCCATGTAATTACTTATAGGTCTTAGATTCTTTACTGTTCATTTGTTCATGAAATGAGGTTTCCTAGTTGACAGTGGTGAGTCATACCTGCCTATTCTTCTCTTAAATTTGTCGCACATGGAGATGCCTTAAATTTTGCAGCTTTCGTTTATTCAATGTATATATTTTTCTCAATCTATTGTTGCTACATTCATTTCTTTCTGCTCTGCACTTATATAGGAAGTAAATAATGACGTCCAATAAATCATTTATAGCTTTGAGTGTCTTGTCTTTCAGCTTAGATGATTGTGAAAAGAAAGCTTTTGCCTCATATTAGTAGATTATAACTGTTGTTGTTTTCTAGAGCCAGTGCATTAATTAACTTAGAAAGCTTCAAGCTTGTATTTTGCTTTTAACTATCCGAGGTAGTTATTTAGACTGGAGGGGTTAGCTCTGATGGTAAGCAACCCCCACTTCCAACCGAAAGGTCGTGAGTTCGAGTCATCCCAAGAGCAAGGTGGGAAGTTCTTGGAGGGAACGATGGCGGGGGTCTATTTGGAAACAGTCTCTCTACCCCAGGGTAGGGGTAAGGTGCACACTACCCTCCCAATACCCCTACTAAATGGAATTATACTGGGTTGTTGTTGTTGTATCCGAGGTAGTTATTTGACTGATTGTAATTCTATAAATCTGGATCTATACAGATTTTCATGTACCTTCTCACAAAAGGAAACAAAATGCATTTGCTTTTATCCTTTTCTCAAGCGCTTCTATTATTCCCTTGAACTTCTTTTTTCACTAAAATAATAGAATCTCAAATATTCCGGTGAATCATGTTGAAAGTCTGGAAATTTCCAAAATGAATTTTCCTTGTCAATCACGGCAACACAATCAATCATCTCGGTTTTTCGTTATTGCATAGAGAACTTAGGTGGTTCAGAAATTACAGTTAGGCTTAGTTCAAAATGATCCAGCATCTAAGGAAAAGTCTGAAGTATGTGAAGAGAAGATTTAAAGTATTTATGAGTTTTGTCATTGTGGTAAACCAAAGCCTCCCTCTCTCTTAAATAACTTAATGATCAAGAATCTAACGAAAATATCTCCACAGTAGTTGCTAATTCACAGAACAGCTCCATACACCACACCTGTAAAAAGCCAATTGATTAACCGAAGTACCATTATTCGCAGCCTGTTTGAAACAGCCACTTATTGAGAAGGAAAAGGTGTAACCACCAATTTCCGCTCTATGACAACCTCTTTTCTTCTTTTACATAGGGAAACTTGAATGAAAATTGGCATCAACAAAAATTGTTGCCCTCAATCTAGTCATAATCTTCTATGTTCTTAAAAGCCTAATCCATACTTGTCACGACCCTAGTTCGCCCCCCGTGAACTGTCGTGACGGCACCTAGTCTCTACGACTAGGTAAGCCTGAATTTGTGGAATATAACCAACTTGCGGAAATTAAACAATTTAAAAACAGAAATAAAGCAATGATAGTGTTCAAATGTGCCACTCGACATACACCATATATATATATATCTCAAGCCACTATCCAAATCAAAGACCCGGAAACCCACGAATTGCAAGTTAAGGAAAAAGAAATACTATATAGCTCTAACTCTAGAATTTGTCTAATAAGAACAGAAAGTACAGAAGGGCTAAATACAAGAAAACATGATGGAAAGGGACTTCTCGGTCTGCGGATGGGGCAAGATGTACCTCGAAGTCTCTAAGTAGTCGCCTCCCTCAATGATGGTTGGCCTGAGAAGAAGTACCTGGATTTGCACATGAAAAACATGCGTAGAAGAGGTATGAGTACACCACAGCGGTACTTAATAAGTGCCAAGCATAACCTCGATTGGGTAGTGACAAGGATGGTCAGGGCCTAGTGAGGTTAAATAAGATACAAGGTTCAACAGAATGAATTCAACAATGTAATGAGTGATACAAATATGAAGGCAGCAACAACTACTATAAGGGCAAGTGAAAAAATGGCAAGAGAATTCAGCGCAGTTCCAAAATAAGAACCGGGATCTCCCAGGATACTGTCTTGTGGCCCCCAAATATAAATATCATATCCAGTGGAGTCTCCTGGGTGCAGTCCCGTAGTCCAACTCATAAATGTGCCGGGGGATCTCCCGGAATGCAATTCCGCAGTCCTAAAATAAACATACAAGGAGTTCCCCGGATACCATCTCGTAGTCCCAAAGTAAAACACAATACAACAACACAAGAATATTCAACAAAGCTAGTTTTCATATCAAGTAAACAGATAAGTCCCTCTCCCTTGACACTTGAGACATTGAATAGACGAAGTAGAAGTCTTAGGCATAAAAGGCTTACCCCCATCCTTGGATTCCAATTTGTTCTTGCCCTTGTCTTCATGTAATTTAAGAGTAGGTGTCTCCTCAGATTTCGGCCATTGCTTCTTTTGAATAGTAGTTAGCCGGCTTCTCCATGAGCTAGATTGCTGTCTCCTTTTGTTTTGTCTTTCTACCTTTACAGCTAATTCAACTAACTCATCTAAAGTTATATATTGTTGCAATTCGACAACATCAGCTATTTCCCTATTTAAATTTTAAACCATTCAAAAACCTAGCCATTGTAACCTCCTCTTCCTCCACACAATTAGCTTGGATCATAGCCATATCCATAGCCTTAAACTACTCATCTACCGACAAGGACTATTGCCTCAATGTTTGAAGACGTTGTTGAAGATCTCTTTGAAAGTGTGATGGTACAAATCTCTTCCTCATTACTCTCATCATCTCAGCCCACGTAGCAACGAGTGCTTGTCCTTCTTGCAATCTATCCCTAGAAAGCTTTTTCCACTAGATTGTTGCGTAGTCAGAAAACTCAACAGCAGCAAGTTTAACCTTCTTGCCTTCCAAATAGTTGTGGCTGTCAATGATGGCTTCCACTTTTCTCTCCCAATCAAGGTACAAGTCTGGATCCTTTGTTCCCTTGAAAGATGGCATCGTTATTTTTATACTATTTATATTAACATCTTCAAATCTCCCTCTTTGGGCCCTTCTATCTCTTCCTAACCGATCAAAATCAATATCATCATTAAAATCATCGATTGCGTTTTCTTGATTTTCAATGGCGGCGGGTATATTCCTCCTAGCTTGGGGTCTTGCATGATTTCCCCTCCTAAGTTCAGCTATTGTAATATTTTGCTCAGCAATGGTGTCCCTCATCTCTTGGAATTGCAAATTCCACCTTTCAAATTGTTGATGCATAGCTTTCAAGGTGAAATCATTCCTTCCTTTAATTTTGGCTTCTTGAAGAATTTTTTGTTCATCATCACTACCAATATGAGACATCTTGAACAAAGCAATATATATCTCTCTCTTTTGTTGTCCCCTTTTTCACTCAATGCAACCCTTGGTCGTTAATCTTCAGATTAATAAATCTTACTAGTCACACCCCCTTAGTGATAAGAATTTAGAATTAGAAAAAGAAAAGGAAAGTGGAAGACTAAACCTAGAAAGAATAGGAATTGGTTAGTAGAAAAAAAAGGAAAGAATTTAAGAAACCCAAAACCCACAAGAATAAGGAAGAATTTTCCTTAATCTTCAAGACCTAGGATCCCCTTTTCTTGTTTCCTTTTTTGACTTGGAAACCAAATAGTACAAGAACACTTTTTGTAGGCTGAAATTCGTTTTTTTTACGTTTTTATTTTTTAATCAAGAACCTCCCAAGATTATGAAGATTGAAATCTTGATTAGCCTAAGCTCTGATACCACTTGATAGCAACACGATAGAGATTCAAGATTTACTAAAGAACAACAAGAAACGTGCGGAATCTAAAAGAAAATAAAAAAACGAATAAAAGACAAAAATTAAAGATAGATTGAATTCAAGAAAGAGTTTCTTGAATTAAAGAAATCTATTCTTGAAGTTGAATCCTAACAACAACAATTAGCTAACAAAGAACTAATCGTCTTTGGTAGAAATTAAAAACAAGAAATAGATTGTGAAACCCGACCCTTTAGAATAACAAGCACAACAATAAGCCTAAACTTATCACCTTTCTTGAATACCTAGAAGTGATCTAAGATTTCGAAAAGGGTTTAATTCTTACCACCTTAAGTTGAGTCTTGAAGGTTGAAGAATAAATCCAAGAGTAGCCACACAAAAGTGCAAGAAAAATCTCACAAGTTTTATTGATAATAATCCGAATAATCTACCTAAAAACAAAGAAGATACCCCTTTGTTCTTAAAATTTAGGAAATAAAGTCCTAAACTACTTTGGACAACAAGTCCAAGTAACATAGGAAAAGGTAAAATTCTAGGAAATCAAAACCAAGTCAATCTTGGAAAGTAATTCTACCAATCTTAGGAAAAGGAAACTATTAACCTTAACTAATTAGGAAAGCAATAAATATGTCCTAACAAACTAGGAAAATTTAGGTGCCTTTATGGCTGGTGCTTGGACCCCAATCAACCTCCTCTTGGACCTGGACTTGGACCACGAAATGAGTGTAGCACTTAGCTAAATCCTCTACATAATTTTATAGATCTTGTTCCACCATTAGCGCCTTCTTCATCTCCCATTGAAGCCCAATAATCTTGTCTTGCTTCTCCTTAGCTTGAGACCTCGTAAATGGCCTTCTTGGAGCTTCTACAGCTTTATCCTTGTCCACGAAGCTATCATTAAGGGCCTTGGATTGACCTTTCTGTAATAAGATTATCTTCTTAGAATCATAGAGTGAAACTCCTTTTATTTACAACGAGTCTTGACATTGGTTTCATTTCAGTTTGCAAATGTGCAATGCCCTCGTGACACTCACTTTTGGGTATATGATGATGGCCGTTACGAGGAAGAAGGACAAAACAATATTCGGGGCAACATCTGGGAAAAGGTAGCAACATTGGGTACAGTTTCGACGATGTTAGTCGGCAAAGTTTTTGCTTTAATATCTTTTATTTATATTGACATGCAGGCATCAACGCGGTTTGTTTGCTCCCTGTTTTCATTGCCTGTACCACATGGTCAGCCCTATGGACAGAGAGACGAGCCTAGCAATTATACTACTGTTCCAAATTACTTAGAGCAGAAAAGGGTTCAAAAGCTACTTTTGCTTGGGCTTGAAGGTTCTGGAACAAGCACTATTTTCAAACAGGTATTAGCTTTGCAGCACTTTTTCAGGAAAAGGGGTTCCATTTTTCTTGATTAATTTCGAACTAGTTAAATCCAAGCTTCTATATATAGGTCAGATCTCTATGACATTTATCCTTAGAGGTTTTATCTTCTCTCTGCATAATGTAACTGTTTTTAAATAGCTGCAGTATTGCTTGTTCAGTTGCCTGTTGATTTTTTCAGTTGTTCTATGGACTTGAATCTGCTAGCATCCACGTATTTCATTTTGCTACCAGAATATTTTCTAGCATCATATTGCAGCTCAGTTCAATTTGAGGCTTGGTGATTGATTGATTGATTGATATATTACAGCTGAGTTATGTTCTGTGCTGTATGGCACTGCTTATGACTTAAATTAGATGACTGACAATAACAACAAGAAACCTCAGTGTCTTCTCATATTCTGGTTAAAGGTCACCATTGACTAGTCATCATAGACGAGGTACAGATGGGGCCATTTGATAGTCATAACATTATATGGGGTACATTGAGGATTGACAAGAGAGAGAGAGACAGTGGTAAGGTCTCTCCACCTCCAATCATAAGATTGGGGGTTTGAATCACCAATAGAGCCAAGTGGGAAAAACCATCGCTCGTTTCCTGGATAAGGGGTTTCTGGGGGAGGGGTAGGGTTTACCAGATAAAAAAAATTTGTAATATCTGGATTTAGTAATATGTGGATTATCAGCTAGATTTCTGCTTAGTCATGTGTTTGGTTGACTGTATTAGAACATGGCGAACAACAATACAATGCTGTAATTGGAGTGCTAGATCTGCATTTTCCATGACGTTTTCTTGGACATGAATCCTTCACAATAAGGGAAGAAACTTTGTGTTGTGGAGCACTGCACAGTGGATTGGCAATGTCTTCTCTGTTGTTAAATATTAAAAATACAGTGTCACCCATGGTATTGGAAAGTATTGTCACGGGGCTAAATTTAACAAGACCCGTGCGGACAGCTAAACAGCCTTAACTCGCTTTTAGCCTCAGTCCTAACAAAATAACTTAGCACAAAATCGTGCTGGAAGCTTATGGCAAACAGAAACACACAAGTGCTGGAAAATAAAGAAAGCAAGAGGCGAACAAGAGCTGGAAGGCCAAGGCCAATTTTCTGATTTTCTTGATAACAAAAGAAAATACAAAGTATGGTATGAGATGCTTTACAAAAACGCCTAAGCATGGATATATATACTGATCAACTCCTACCTAATCCTATCTACCAAGGAAGACTAAGGAAAAGCTGCACATGGTTGTTCACCTAACTTGGACTTAGGTGAGCCGCTGGTCATGAATTTGTGCAGGCTGTCCCATTTAGGCCAGCTACCCTTGACCTTGTGAAATTGTTGGCAAATGGTCTTTGAAGGGTACAGCCCTATCAGATTCGAATTTGGGCCCTTTGTGTGGGAAAATCAGTAAGGGATTTTGCCGGTCGGAACACTCTCTCTCACTTGAAATGGCGACGACCGCGGCGCCACAAAACTTCAAGTAATCATGGACTTGATCCTTGAATTGCCACAGATCTTCATATCTTTCCCACAAAGCCTCCTCGGGTGATTGTCCCTTCCAATGGATAAGAAACTGGGCACTTGAATTGCCCCATCCTTTGCCTCGGACTAACTGATGGTCGATTCAATCTTCTTGTCAGTAGCAGAAGGTGTAATGAAAATTTGGGCACGATTAGACCGCCTCCGCCCCGCATCCTCTTTGTCTTCATAATATGGTTTGAGCTGGCTCGCATGGAAGACTGGATGAATCTTCAGATGATGCGGCATGTCCAGTCTAAAGGAAATCTTGCCAACCTTGGCAGTGATTTCGAATGGCCCCTCGTAGCGCCGGATCAAATTTTGATTTACTCCCCTCAATGACTTGAACTGTCGGGTATTGAGTTTAACCATTACTCTATCCCCAATTCTGTAGTTCACCGGACGCCTCTTACAATCAGCGAACTTCTTCATCTTTCGAGCGGCTTTATCAAGATAAGACCTTGCCATATCGACCTGCTCTCCCAAGATTTAGCCATATGAAATGCCCCTGGGTTCCTCAATTCTGCACTCACGGGTAGTGATTGAGGAGTGGTGGGCTGCTGCCCTGTTGCTAATCCGAAAGGGCTCCTTCCGGTGGATTCACTGCGTTGTAAGTTATATGAGAACTGGGCAGTGTCAAGTAGCTTAGCCCAATCTTTCTGGTTGGCGCTAACAAAGTGCCTCAAGTATAACTCTAGCAGTGCATTGATCCTTTCTGTCTGGCCGTCCGTTTGCGGATGAAAACTGGTGGAGAATTGTAACTCCGACCCTAATAGGTTGAACAATTCTCTCCAAAAAGCCCCAGTAAAGCGGGGATCACGATCGCTGATGATATGTTTGGGGATGCCCCAATGCTTTACCACGTCCCTCAGAAATAAACGTGCTGCCTCTTTAGCCTTGCAATTTGCGGTGGTAACAGTAAATGTTGCGTATTTTGAGAATCGATCGATCACCACCATGACTGTGCCAAAGCCTTCTGAGTTTGGCAAACACGTAATAAAATCCATGGTGATGCTGTCCCATGGCTTCTCTGCTATGGGCAATGGCTCAAGCAGGTCGCCCGGTATCTTGTGTTCAACCTTATCTTGCTGGCACACCAGACATGTTCTGACGTAAACTTCAATGTCGTCCCTCATATGTGGCCAATAATAAGATGTTTCCAACAACGCCATAGTGCGCTTTTGGCCTGGGTGACCCGCCCAAATCGTGTCATGTCCTTCTCTGATCAGCGTGCGCCTGAGATTGCCCCACTTGGGCACAAAGATGCGCCTACCGGTAGTATACAAAAGGCCATTCTCCACCCAAAACTTCTTTATCTTGCCTTGGTTGGCTAAGTCAAAGAGTTGTTTTGCTACTGGATCCTGTTGCATCCCTTCTTTGATTGCATCAAGGAGATTGCAATTTGTTGTGCTAGCAATCGGTGCCAGCACTGCCTTCCGACTCAAAGCGTCGGCAACAACATTAGCTTTGCCCGGTTTGTATTCCAAGGAATAGTTGAATTCTGCCAAGAAGTCTTGCCATCTTGCTTGTTTGGGTGACAACTTCTTTTGGGACTGAAAATAACTTGTTGCCACATTATCCGTCTTGACTATAAAATGCGCTCCCAATAAGTAATGACGCCAGGTCCGAAGGCAATGAACTACTGCCGTCATTTCCTTCTCTTGGACCGTATACCGACGCTCCGCATCATTTAATTTTCTGCTCTCAAAAGCTATTGGGTGGCCCTCTTGCATTAGAACACCGCTAATAGCAAAGTCAGGCGCATCTGTTTGGACTTCAAAGACCTTTGAAAAGTCGGGCAAGGCCAAGACCGGTTCCTCCGAAACTGCTGATTTGAGCTTCTCAAAGGCCTCTTGACACAAATCTGTGCATTCCCAAGGATGATCCTTTTTTAGCAAGTCTGTGAGCGGAGCCGCAATTGCTGAATAACCTTGAATAAATCGTCGATAATAATTGGCAAGACCAAGGAAGACCGCAACTCGGTTACCTTAGTTGGGGCTTCCCAATCCTGAATTGCCGCGACTTTATGGCTATCTATGCGAATCTCTCCTTCATTGATTGTATGCCCTAAGAATTTTACTTCGGGCTGGGCAAAAGAGCACTTCTCTCTTTTGACGAACAGGTTGTTTTCCCTTAAAACCTGGAAAACCTTGCAGAGGTGATCAAGATGTTCCTCCATATTGTTGCTATAAATAACAATGTCATCAAGATGATGACCACAAATTGATCCAAAAACGGATGGAACAGCTTGTTCATCAACGTGCAAAAAGTTGCGGGAGCGTTGGTTAAGCCGAACGGCATTACCAACCACTCGAAGGCTCCATAGCGGGTTACGCAAGTCGTCTTTGGTTCATCTCCTTCGGATATGCGAACTTGATAATATCCTTTCCTCAGATCCATCTTGGTAAATATTTTGGCTTGGCCAAGACGATCGAATAAATCGTCTATCAAAGGGATTGGATATTTATTCTTTACCGTCACTTTATTAAGGGCACGATAGTCTATGCACAACCGTAATGAACCATCTTGCTTCTTTTGGAACAAGACTGGTGCTCATGGTGCCTTCGATGGCCTTACATGTCCCGCCTCAAGAAGCTCCTTCAGTTGCTTCCTTAACTCCTCTAATTCCGGGGGAGCCATGCGATACGAACCCATGGCAGGTGGCTTTGCTCCTGGAATCAGCTCAATCTGATGATCAACTTCCCTCCGTGGTGGTAAACTTTTGGGAAGGTCTTCAGGCATAACATCATTGTTCTCATCGAGAACCTGCTGCACACATGGGGCCAAGGTTGGGGCAACCTTGATCTCTTCAACCTCCGTTATAGCTGCTAAGAAGGTGGCTTCTCCTCTTTTGAAGCCCTTCACGATCTGCATGGCCGACAATTGACCCACGGCTTGCGGCACGCGCACTGTTGGTACTACACAAGGACCTTTCGGATCACAAATGTAGATTTGATTGAGATTAGGGGAAATGAAAGCCGTGACTTCATCCCAATAGTCTAAACCCAATACAATATCGAATACGTCCATGGGAGCGACAAACAAACTCACGCCCCCTTGCCAAGCTCCTAAATTCAGTTGCACATTGTGAGCAACCCCATTCATGTTTGTGAGATTGGCATTGACCGGCTTCAACATCGAACTGCTGGGACTAAAAGTAAGGCCAAGTGATCTAGCCTTTGCTTCAGTCACAAAGTTGTGTGTCGCACCCGTGTCGACCATGATCTGAAGATTCATCCGGTCTTCCATGATAGGGCTGTACCCTTCAAAGACCATGTGCCAACAATTTCACAAGGTCAAGGGTAGCTGGCCTAAATGGGACAGCCTGCACAAAGTCAAGACCAGCAGCTCACCTAAGTCCAAGTTAGGTGAACAACCATGTGCAGCTTTTCCTTAGTCTTAGCCAGAAGTGCTCTTTTGCCCAGCCCGAAGTAAAATTCTTAGGGCATACAATCAGTGAAGGAGAGATTCGCATGGATAGCCATAAAGTCGCGGCAATTCAGGATTGGGAAGCCCCAACTAAGGTAACCGAGTTGCGGTCCTTCCTTGGTCTTGCCAATTATTATCGACGATTTATTCAAGGTTATTCAGCAATTGCGGCTCCGCTCACAGACTTGCTGAAAAAGGATCATCCTTGGGAATGGACAGATTTGTGTCAAGAGGCCTTTGAGAGGCTCAAATCAGCAGTTTCGGAGGAACCGGTCTTGGCCTTGCCCGACTTTTCAAAGGTCTTTAAAGTCCAAACAGATGCGTCTGACTTTGCTATTGGCGGTGTTCTAATGCAAGAGGGCCACCCAATAGCTTTTGAGAGCAGAAAATTGAATGATGCGGAGGGTCGGTATACGGTCCAAGAGAAGGAAATGACGGCAGTAGTTCATTGCCTTCGGACTTGGCGTCATTACTTATTGGGAGCGCATTTTATAGTCAAGACGGATAATGTGGCAACAAGTTATTTTCAGTCCCAAAAGAAGTTGCCACTCAAACAAGCAAGATGGCAAGACTTCTTGGCAGAATTCAACTATTCCTTGGAATACAAACCGGGCAAAGCTAATGTTGTTGCCGACGCTTTGAGTCGGAAGGCAGTGCTGGCACCGATTGCTAGCACAACAAATTGCAATCTCCTTGATGCAATCAAAGAAGGGATGCAACAGGATCCAGTAGCAAAACAACTCTTTGACTTAGCCAATCAAGGCAAGACAAATAAGTTTTGGGTGGAGAATGGCCTTTTGTATTCTACCGGTAGGCGCATCTTTATGCCCAAGTGGGGCAATCTCAGGCGCACGCTGATCAGAGAAGGACATGACACGATTTGGGCGGGTCACCCAGGTCAAAAGTGCACTATGGCGTTGTTGGAAACATCTTATTATTGGCCGCATATGAGGGACGACATTGAAGTTTACGTCCGAACATGTCTGGTGTGCCAGCAAGATAAGGTTGAACACAAGGTACCGGGCGGCCTGCTTTAGCCATTGCCCATAGCAGAGAAGCCATGGGACAGCGTCACCATGGATTTTATTACGTGTTTGCCAAACTCAGAAGGCTTTGGCATAGTCATGGTGGTGATCGATCGATTCTCAAAATACGCAACATTTACTGCTACCACCGCAAATTGCAAGGCTAAAGAGGCCGCACGTTTATTTCTAAGGGACGTGGTAAAGCATTGGGGCATCCCCAAACATATCATCAGCGATCGTGATCCCCGCTTTACTGGGGCTTTTTGGAGAGAGTTGTTCAACCTATTAGGGTCGGAGTTACACTTCTCCACCAGTTTTCATCCGCAAACGGACGGCCGGACAGAAAGGATCAATGCAGTGCTAGAGTTATACTTGAGACACTTTGTTAGCGCCAACCAGAAAGATTGGGCTAAGCTACTTGACACTGCCCAGTTCTCATATAACTTACAACGTAGTGAATCCACCGGAAGGAGCCCTTTCAAATTAGCAACAGGGCAGCAGCCCAACACTCCTCAATCACTGCCCGTGAGTGCAGAATTGAGGAACCCAGGGGCATTTCATATGGCTAAATCTTGGGAAGAGCAGGTCGATATGGCAAGGTCTTATCTTGATAAAGCCGCTCGAAAGACGAAGAAGTTCGCTGATCGTAACAGGCGTCCGGTGAACTACAAAATTGGGGATAGAGTAATGGTTAAACTCAATACCCGACAGTTCAAGTCATTGAGGGGCGTAAATCAAAATTTGATCCGGCGCTACGAGGGGCCATTCGAAATCACCGCCAAGGTTGGCAAGATTTCCTTTAGACTGGACATGCCGCATCATCTGAAGATTCATCCAGTCTTCCATGCGAGCTTAGCTCAAACCATATTATGAAGACAAAGAGGATGCGGGGCGGAGGCAGTCTAATCCTGCCCAAATTTTCATTACACCTTCTGCTACTGACAAGAAGATTGAATCGATCATCGACCATCAGTTAGTCCGAGGCAAAGGATGAGGCAATTCAAGTGTCGAGTTTCTTATCCATTGGAAGGGACAATCACCCGATGAGGCTTCGTGGGAAAAATATGAAGATCTGTGGCAATTCAAGGATCAAGTCCATGATTACTTGAAGTTTTGTGGCGCCGCGGTCGTCGCCATTTCAAGTGGGGGAGACCGGCAAAATCCCTTACTGATTTTCCCACCCAAAGGGCCCAAATTCGAATCTGATAGGGCTGTACCCTTCAAAGACCATGTGCCAATAATTTCACAAGGTCAAGGGTAGCTGGCCTAAATGGGACAACCTGCACAAAGTCAAGACCAACAGCTCACCTAAGTCCAAGTTAGGTGAACAACCATGTGCAGCTTTTCCTTAGTCTTCCTTGGTAGATAGGATTAGGTAGGAGCTGATCAGTATATATATCCATGCTTAGGCGTTTTTGTAAAGCATCTCATACCATACTTTGTATCTTCTTTTGTTATCAAGAAAATCAGAAAATTGGCCTTGGCCTCCCAGCTCTTGTTCGCCTCTTGCTTCCTTTATTTTCCAGCACTTGTGTGTTTCAGTTTGCCATAAGCTTCCAGCACTATTTTGTGCTAAGTTATTTTGTTAGGACTGAGGCTAAAAGCGAGTTAAGGCTGTTTAGCTGTCCGCATGGGTCTTGTTAATATATATATATATATATATATATATATATATATATATGTGTGTGTGTGTGTGTGTGTGTGTGTGTGCGCGCGCGCGCGCACAAAGTCAAAGCCGACCCCAGGTGCGCGCTTGGATGTGATCCTAAGATGAGAAGCGCCACAACTAGTCAGGGCTTCGTGCCTTGACATATGGTCGGGCGGCACAGTTGGAGCATGCCTCTTTGGCATGTCCTCCCACAGGAACAGGATCATGCTAGAAAACCTGGGAAAGAGGTAAGGGAAAGAGGTAAGGCTGACCAGTAGTGCGGGGTGACTACTGGCGCCGCACGGGTGTTTTAGTGCCGCTATCGTCCGGGAAAACGTCGGCCTGTGACACTATGGTGTATGATCCATTGATAATATATTCTGTTGTTTATTCTGAACGCGTATTGAGTACCAGATGTTCGAATGTTGAATACATCTCTGGAACCCTCCCTAATATATATTCAGAATCGCCAGAATTTTTTTCATTTAATGCTTGATTAGTATAGTACTCTGGCGCAAGAAACTAAGGCTCAAAATGAATGGGTGAATTCCTTTGGAAAGAAACTATTCAATGCAAATGTGGCTGGAAATCCCGAGATTGGAGCCTTTTCCTCTGGAAAGAAACTATTCAATGCATGGTTTAATTGTTGTAGTTACTAGTAAAGGGGAAAAGGAAAGAAATACAAATGGTGTGGTTTAAAATTTCTTATCTGAAGAAGAATGCTAGTAAGTTATTCCGGCCAATCACTGGATTTTGTTTACTACAGTGATCTGATTAACCATTAAGCAATAAGTAGTGTGGACTGCGCATTTCTTTTGAAGCAAGCACAGCAAACCACCTATCTGTGTTTGGTAACGTTGAGCTCTGTTACTTGCATGAGGTTTCCGGTATAGATAGACTCTGTTTGTTCTTCGAAGACCTTAGGTTGGTATCTTGTTTTATTTCTGGACTGCGTTTATTTCAGTCTCAATTTTGATATGCGCGAAGACAAAAGTATGAACACTTGAATAGATGATGGAAAACTGTATCTTTTATTGAATGCATAAATGAGTTTAAATACAAGTTACAACAATCACCTTTCTAGAGTTTCATGTAAACCAAATAACTAAAGAATCCTATCTAAACCAAATAGATAGCTCTGAAGAACTAATTATGATATCATCTAATCTAGAAGATAAAAGCAATCTAATCTAAAGAGATACATTCTAGGAACAAACCGATAACTACTAGTAACAATAACAGGTCCAATACGCCCCCCTCAAGTTAGACTATGCGTCACTAAGCCTAACTTGAACAGATTGCGATCAAAGGCTGGTTTGGCAAGTGCTTTAGTGAGCATATCAGCTACTTGGTCAGCTGAATCAACATGAACAACTCGAACTGCCTTGCATTCAACATGGTTGCGCGCAAAATGAAAGTCTACCTCGACATGCTTCATGCGACTATGAAGGCCCGGATTCTCGCTTAGATAAGTGACACCGATGTTGTCATATTAGATTGTAGGGGTATCTCTGATAGGTAGCCGCATCTCAAGCAATAAGTTTCTCACCCCTAACAATTCGGCAAGAGCATTGGCAACAACTCTATATTCGGCTTCGGTTGATAAGCGAGCGATAGTTTTTTGCTTTTTTGAAGAACAACTGATGGGGTTTCGGTCAAGGAACAACATATTTTTGCAGAGGTGGAGGATCAGTCATTGAGATCTCCAGCCCAATCGGCATCAGAATACATGTGCAGATTGAAATCAACGTTCGGGGACACACGTAGGCTAAACTGAATTGTACCACGAAGGTACCTAGAACACATTTCACAGATTTCCAATGAAGATCATATGGTGATTGCAAAACCGGGACAATTTATTGACAGCATAGGAAATATCCAGCCATGTAAAAGATAAATATTGAAGTCTTCCTAGGACTCGACAATAGCAAGTCGCATCTGTTAGCGGAGCCCCATCATTGAGTTTAAGCAACGCAGAGGCACTCGTTGGTGTGTTAGCGCTCTTACAATCAGCCATCAACTTATCATTCAGGATCTCATTGACATAATTAGCTTGAGAGAGAATAATATCATCAGAACTCCGAATCACCTCAGCACCAAGAAAATAATTAAGATTTCTAAATTTTTAATTGAAAAACGAGAGGCAAGGGAAGTTATGACCTCATTCACAGTGATAGAGTTGCTACCGGTAACTATAATATCATCAACATATACCAAAATAAACATGAAACCAACGTTGCTATGTAGAGTGAATAGGGAGTTGTCTGATTCAGTCTTGACAAATCCTATGTAGGAGAGATGGCCTTTGAGTGCATTATACCCAGTGTTATAGATAGCGCTCGCCTCAGCGCTAATGGCGTGAGGCAAGGTGAGGCGAGCAACCTGCGCTATTTTGGCTATGTTGCGTTGCGATTGTAAAAGGCGAGGCCTCTGCTTGTGTAGCGAGAGGCGCTGTGTAGCGAGTGGCGAGATTTGGCGCCGCTTTTTGATAAAAAGAAAAAAAAAGCCGCAGATTAGGGATTAAAACATTAGGGCTTGCAGTGATTTCACGTTTCTTTCTTCTTCAACCTTCAAACAACAGAGCACCCAAGTCCACCCATCCCAGGTATGCTTCTCTTCTTCTTTCTCCTCTCTTTCTTTCTTCCATTTCCTTCTTCTTCTCTTCTTTTTTCTATTTTTTGTCGAGCAACAGTGCATAACAAAGAATCTGTCTGTTGCTCTGTCTTTTTTCGTTTTTCTTTTCTGCTTATCTTTTCTCCTTTCTATTTTTTTGCTCTGTTTCTTGTCGAGCAGCAATGCATCCAAAAAAGGACAGTCTGTTTGTGCTCTGTTTTTTTTTCGTTCGTCTTCGTTCTTCTTCTTTTTTCTTTTGGTCTTTCTCTTTTTTTTTTTTTGCTCTGTTTTTTATTGAGTAGCAGTACTGCACCCTGTTTTTGCAAAGGCAGAAGCAGAGAACTTCAAACTTCAAACCTGAAATTTCCTCCTTTTTCAGTTATAGAGTAGAATTGATTGCATATTGTGAATTGATATATTTATTAATATATTATTGTTACTGAATTTGTAGTTATATATATATATATATATATAATATTTTATTTCTTTTGTATAAATTATCGCTTCACATAAAAAAGGCGAGCGCTTCGCTGTGTGCCTCTCACCTCAGTGAAGCGGACCCTTGTCACCACACGCTATCTTAAACATTGATTATACCAAGCCCGAGGTGCTTGCTTTAAGCCATAAATTGCCTTGTGCAACTTATAAATATGCGTCGGATTATTACCACAAGCAAAACCCGGAGGATGCATCATGTAGACCTCTTCTTCAAGGTCACCTTGAAGAAATGCATTGTTGCCACCGAGCTGACGAAGGGGCCAGTGAAAACGAAGGGCAACAGGAAGTATGATTCTCACAGTAGTGGGTTTGACCACTGGACTGAAAGTAGAGTGAAATTCAACACCCGGCCTCTAAGTAAATCCCTTCGCAACCAGTCTCACTTTGTAGCAATCAACAAAACCATCCGCTTTCCTCTTAATCCTGAAAAGCCACTTACATGAAATAACATTCTTAAAGGAATCATTTGGAACAAGTTCCCAAGTGTGGTTATTCAGTAAAACATCAAATTCATTGCACTAGAGTAAGATTAGCCTGTCAGGAGTTATTTTTAGGATGCTAGTGGTCATCTAGTGATGCAAGGCTTTATCTGCTAGTTATTATTATTCCTTCAATCTATTTTGTATTTCTTATATTGCTGTTATTTTATTATGATTCTATTGATAGTATTAATATATCGTCTCTTGTTACTTTCTTGAGCCGATGGTCTCTTGGAAACGACCTCTCTGCCCCTCGGGGTAGGGGTAAGGTCTGCGTATATATTACCCTCCCGAGACTCCACTTGTGGGATTATACAGGGCCGTTGTTGTTGTTGCTGCTGTCCACTCCGGATGTTTTTGGACTTGTTTGAAAGTGGGCTACGAGGTTAGGTTCCAAGTGAGCGACGTAGTCAAAAATCATTTTTGGTTTTTGAATGTTATTCTGTTGTGAGCGAGTAACTGCACGATTGGGAGAAGAAGGATTGTGCGGCAGGGGTGGTTCTGGTTGGTCCTCAACGGGAGGAACAATGGTGGTAGGTTTGGGGGGGGCATCATATTGGTTGATTTGAGGTTTGGGGTGCGCCGTTGATACATGAACAATGGTGGCGAAGAGCTTGGGATGGTTGGTTGATGTACGGGGTAAATGTATAGAGAGTTTAGAGGGTGGCAGTTGCAATTCCTGCTGGAGTCACTAATGCTCTTTTGTTTTTCCTTTTCTTTCTCCTCCTCTTTCTCTTCCCTTTCACTTGAGCCGAGGGTCGATTGGAAACGGCCTCCCTGCCCTTTCGGGTAGGGGTAAGGCCTGTGTATGTATTACCCTCCCCAGACCCCACTTTGTGGGAATACACTGGGTAGTTGTTGTTGTTGTTTAGAGGGTGGCAGTGGTCGGGCAAAAGATGACCGCGATGGGGATGGACTAGAATAGCAGGAACTATCAAGAGGAAATAGAGTAGGAAGAGATAGAGACATACCCGAGGCAGGAGTGTGTGAAGATCCCAAATCTGCTTGTACCACTGGTAATAAGCCGGGAATCTCGTGTAGAGGTGATTGATTTGTAGCTGGAGTTTCAGTAGGACATGAAGGATGTTGCGCGAGGGATTCTGCCGTATTGGAAGTATAAGAAGTGGGTTCAATTTCACTGATTTTATTTTATGTGGGTTTATAATGGGTTGGGGTAATTCTGAAAATAAGGGAAAATGAGAGGTGGTTTTGGGTTTTCTTTATTTGTGATTTTGTACCATACCAATTTTTGTGATTTAAGTGCAATATTTGAAAATAAATTTTTAAATGAAAAAATATTCTAAAAAAATTGCACATCACGAGATAAATAAAATTTTGATGACACGGGATCAAAACATTAGTGGCAATGATGGGTTACAGAGAAACCGAGATAAGCACATGGGGTAGACCTGGGTTCAAGTTTATATTTAGAATAAGGTTTGAGCCAGGGATAACACAGACAACAAAAAATTTTAAGAGCATCATAATTGGGGTTTTCACCAAATAATTCTTGTAATGGGGACTGGTTATTTAAAAGTGAGGTAGGAATACGATTGATTAAATAAACAATATGTTAGACACGCGAATGACCAAAAGATTGATGGAAGAGATGCCTCATAAAGTAGCGTTCTTGCATTAATATGGCAAAGGCGTCTCTCTGCAAGAGCTACCCTTTGAGGGGTACAAGGAGGTGTAGAAAGATGCTTGATACCGTGAAAGGCGAGATAAGAGTCAAGACTTTTATACTTCACTCTCATTAGTATAAAGTGATAAAATTTTGGTATCGAAGTGCTTTTCCATTAGAGGGTCGAATTTTTGAAAAAGCTCTTTGACCTTACTTTTATTTTTTAAAATGTACAAGCATGTATATTGCGTGTACTGATCATCAACACACAAGCAATAATACAATTTTTTGTCAATGAATAGAACTGGAGAGAGCCAGAGAGGGTCCCATAAATCACTAAAAATTAGTTGAAGAGGTTTGGAACTTGTCAAACTCAACTGACTAAATGGTTGCCGATGGGATTTATTAGATGAACAAGAAGTACAAAAAAGAGACATCTCTCTCAGAGAATGGAAGCGAAAATTTATTCAAGATATACTTAAGAACTCTAAAATGCAGATGACCTAGTATTCGATGCCATGTGGTCATAGAAGCCGTGATAGAGGAGATGTGAACTTGCGGAGGTGGTGGTGGATATAATTTCGGCCACTCATACAATTCATGTTTTTTCCGGCCTCGCACCAATGGTACTCGCGTTTTCATATCCTTCACAAGAAAATCAAAAGGAAAAAATTCGATAGATGTTAGATTATCTTGGCAAAATTAGGAGATAGAGATAAGTTTACGTTTGATGTCAGGATCACATAGAGTAGGAGTTAGATGAAAAATATTATTTGATGCTTTTAACTGAGTTGAACCAGTATGAGTTATGGGATTTTGTTACCATCACTCATAGAGTCATTCTCATTGCCATGATATTCCTGTAAATTATGTGGCTATGTTGTGAGATGATGAGTAGCTCCATAATCCATAATCCATGGGTTGGCAGTAGAGGTGAAACCACAAGCATAATTAGCTTTAGCCTCAAAGTGATTGTGAGATTTAGATCTGCACACACTTGCAATGTGGCCAATTTTGTTGCACAGCTGACACTAGATAAGATTAGTGAAATTATTGTTAGTCGGTGCTTGCCACTGAGCTGGCGGATTGGAGAGAGCATTCTGGCGCCATTGTTGAGGATTCTGAGTAGGCGTACTATTAATATTAACAAGAATACATTTACAATTCCTATTTTCAACCAAACAAGTATATGTCTATCTTAATCACAAATCTTTCACCCCATGCCTAGGATTCAGATCTCGTTCTATTTGATTTTATTTGCAATCAAGAATTTCCTTTTTCAAGTTTAACTCAAGATTCATAAATAGTAATTCACTGTTAGCGACACAGTAAAATAATTAGAAGCAAAATCAAATAAACAAAATATAACAATGAATTCAAGATTTTCAATCTAAGCTTCAAATAACAAGATCATATTTTGGGTTCTTAGCTACACATACAAATAACAACTACAAAAGTCTTGATCATAATACACATAAATATAAAGAAGAAGTTTAGAAGAACTCTTTGGATTCTTGCTTCAAGTCGATACTCCTCCTTGTCCAAGATGAGTCTCCTCCTCTTTCTCTCTCTAAAATCTGATGATCAATCATTGAGCTAGCTTGTCTTTTTATGGTTTTAGTGGAGTTACCCCCAGATTTCTAATTTTGCCCCTAATCAAATTATTTTTGGAACCTGGACTAGCGCGGTCGCGCACCTGGGTGCGCATCTGACTACGCTAATTGACTAAGTTTCTTTACTGAGCGCGCTAAAAGTAGTGTTGGCGTGTACCTGGGTGCGTTAGCCTAGTTCATTATTTCCTTGATTCTTTTCCTCATCTTCGTGCATACTCGGCCCCGAGGGGTCGTTCTTGCTCTAAAAATAGTTCCAATCACTTCTTTAAGGCACCACATAGGCTCCTCGCCCTGCAATATATACAATTCACAATTAAAGCCCGTTTTTAATCTATTAACCATACTGTTACATTGGAACATAATTAAATGGGAGCATAAACAATCGCCAAATTACCTAGATTTAGCCTATTATCACGTACCATTATTGTTCTGATGGCGATTGTTACGGTTGTTGGAATTATTGGTTGGTTTGTTGCGAGTGGCCACCGCATCAGTGATTGGGCTCTGCATTTTCTTAGCCTCCTCATGACGGAGAAAGAGCTCATGGTCAAGTAGCTTCTCATACGATTCTTCATAGGTTACTGTGGTGTCACGTACACGTATAGCAACCGAGATCTCGCGAAACTCAGGGCCAAGTCCACTAAGGATTTTGACAATAAGTTCGGAGTTAGTAACAAGGGCACCAGCAGTGGCTAGTTCATCCGAAAGAGACCGAATACGTTGAAGGTATTCGGTAATAGGGAGGGAGTCTTTGGTGATTCGGGCTTGTTGATCACGAAGGCTAAAGATTCGAGTTTGGGACTTGTTTGCATAAGCAGTATGCAACGAGTCCCAAGCCTGTTTTGATGTGTTGGCAACAACAACTGTGGTGCAATGGTAGGATCAACAGATGCCATAAGGGCGTTTTGAATGAGTTGATTCTGACGGAACCAAAGTATATAAGTAGGGTTGGGGGTCGTGTTAATGCCAAAAGTGGTGCTCGGGTTGGGAGTCAGGTTAGATCTATCAAGGTGACCATAGAGGTCATGTCCATGCATAAGCATGGATAACTGAGCTTTCCAAGTTCAACTAAGTTTGATTGGCCGTTGGGAAGCGGGGTTGAATTGAACTATGATGTTGATACCAGTAGTGTTGATCTGGAAGTGTTTCCATCTTTCGTCATTGGAGGATTTGGCGCTTGAAAAAAAAATAGGATCGTGCTCGTTAGAGTTGTATAGGCTCAGATACCATATGAACACTTGATAAATGATGGAAAACTGTATCTCTTATTGAATGCATAAATGAGTTTAATACAAGTTACAACAACCACCTTTTCTAGAGTTTCATGTAAACCAAATAACTAAAGAATCCTATCTAAACCAAATAGATAACTCTTGAAGAACTAACTATGATATCATCTAATCTATAGATAAATGCAATCTAACTAAAGAGAAAAATGCTAGGAACAAACTGATAACTACTAATAACAAGGACCGTTGGTCTAATAAAAAGCTATTCTCATTTCAGCTTTAACCATAGAAATGATATTTATCTCAAAAGTAGTGCAGCAGCTCGTACAGAGTGCTTGTACAGCCAAATCCAAATTTAGTTCTTTATGCGTCTGAACAGGAGCCGTAATTAAAACTATATTGGATTGAAGTAAGAGGCTTTACTGTGAAGTAGAAAAATGTGAAATCATGATAATTAGGATCTACGAAAGAATTTTAATCTTTTGTTTTTATTTAAAAAGACTTTATTTAAGGCTAGAGGAAAGCAGAAATGCTTACTTAATGTGGAAGGGAAGGAGTGTCAGATCTGATGATGATGTATTGAGGGGACCATGTGCTTGCATGCCTGTATGCGCTATTCTTTTTCTTCACCTTCACTGCTTTGCCCTTTGCTCCCTTCCTGTTCTGCCATATAGCTTATTATTGCATTCTAAATGTGAGATGAAATGCTTGCTTTTCTTTACCATTTAAGTGTTTGGTGGTGCGCCCACTGTTGTCTATCATTTGTGTGTACTCATTTGCTTATGTCTTATAACCTTAATGTGTAGGCGAAATTTTTGTATGGGAACAAGTTTACTGCTGAAGAAATCCAGGACATCAAGTTGATGATTCAAAGCAATATTTACAAGTATCTGAGCATTCTCCTTGATGGAAGGGAGCGCTTTGAGGAGGAGGCTTTATCAACAATAAAAGCTGAAGGTACTTTAAAATATATCCTGAAAGTATTGATAAAAAAGTGCACTGCTAATTGACGAAGGAGTTGCTCTAGATGGGGTAGACAGGCAGTCATCAGCTGGACTTGCAGCTTTGGCTCCTCCCCTGCACGTTTTTGAACTCCATTTCCACTAGTGGCAATTTGTGCCATAAGTGGAGCTCTTACCTCCTCTTAACTAATTGCAGTATGCTCAAGCTTCATCTACCAATAGTCGAATCTGCCCAACAGATGTATTCTAGAAACTTCGTTAAAAATGAAATTTAGTTGGATTGATGTGTCTTGTGTATTAAGGTTTTGATTTCAGTGGATTCGGACATCCCAAAAACCCATATGTCTGTCTACTCCCCTATTATGCTTGCATTTCTTTCAGATCTCCTCAGAATGAGGGTATTAGCTGCAATTGCATAGACATCATAGTATTGGGAGGTAAATTATTTTGTATTTGTCAGGACCTGTTTAAAATTGTCTTCACTCGGAGAATATTTTGCCTTGCCTTGCTTTTCCATAAATGCAGCTTACGTTGTTGTAATCTCAGATGTGATAACTTAGGTGCTCTATTATTTCTTGTCAATCCCTTCGTTCCAGTTTTAACTAAAAATGATTCTTCGTTGTGTGCTTGCGCCTTTCTGCTGTAGTTCTTGTCTATTCTTGATGAGGTTTTTTCTAAGAAAATAATCTTCAAGGAGTTCCGCTAACTGGTACATATTTAGTTATTAATACTCCTTCCATTTCTTATCAAATTCAAAGACCGTCATATCTCACATCGAAAGTAAATACTACATATCAGTTTCTTAAGGTTTAACATATGCTTCTGTAAATTAGGGCGGGATGTTTTCTTTCCAGTTGTCCACTCTTGGTAGTTGTCAAAAGACCAAGTGGATGCACTTCACTAACTGATTTCAATTTTATAGGTAGTGAGACAGAATCTGCGGAAAACATCCAGTGTGTTTATTCCTTAAATCCAAGGTTGAAGAATTTCTCAGATTGGCTACTGGATATTATAGCAACCGGAGATTTGGATGCTTTCTTCCCTGCAGCAACGCGTGAATATGCTCCGTTAGTTGAAGAGGTCTGGAAAGATCCTGCTATACAGGAAACATACAAGAGGAAGAATGAGCTTCATTTTCTTCCAGATGTGGCGGATTACTTCTTGGGCAAGGTATTTTGCATATAACTTGGCTGTCCAATATAGTCCGTGTATTGAGTTTAGTCCGTCAACATACTTTTAATAACTGCAGCTGAGATTTATGGGCAATGGAGTTGTTCAATTATCTAGTTGATCCCATTTTTCTTTTTTCTTGATTTATTGTTGAGTTTTAATCTGACTAATGCTCATCGTTGTGGAAGGTAAAAATGGATATTTAACTAGTCTTCTTTTAGGCTGTTGAGGTATCAAGCAATGAGTATGAACCTTCGGAGCAAGACATTTTGTATGCAGAAGGAGTTACCCAAGGGAACGGGTTGGCATTTATGGAGTTCCAATTGGATGATCGTAGCCCAATGTCTGAAACCTATGGAGACAATCTGGATGCTCCTCCTCCCCCTCTCACCAGGTACCCTTTGATATTTGTATTTGTTGGCCTTTAATCTACTATTTAGTATTTTTTGGTTCTATATTTTTGTGGAATTCTCTGGAGGTACTGTTTTCTGATCCAAAGTTTGATGGTCAGTCGATTTATATTTATATGAGTTGACCTAACGGTGAAAAATTACAATTTTGTTTACTAGTGTTAACCTGTGCTGATTCAGTATTTCACTAAATATAGTTTGTGTAAATTTTTTCTAGTTATTATGTTGCCGATGTTATATTTCTTGCTTCCTCCGCCATTACTGCTCCACTGTCCCTTTTCATATTCTTGAGCCGAGGGTCTATCGTAAACAACCTCTCTACCCCTCCAGAGTAGGGGTAAGGTCTGCGTACACACTACCCTCCCTAGACCCCACTTGTGAGATTCCATGTTGTATAGTTTATGTAAATCATATGATTAACAACTTATGCTTCGATAAATGGGAAATAAGGCGTCAAAAGGTCATTTGGAAGGTTAGGGCTTTAGTTGCTCAAATTAGGATGCTCTTTTGTGTTAGATAGGTGCTTACACTAAAATATGCTGGTGAGGTTCTTAAGATATACATGAGGAGACTGTTGATTTAGGAAAGAGGTCCTTCACTCCTCCCTACCAAAAATTAAAGAAATAATCTGGCTTAAGGACATATTTTTTATGTAAAATGAAGGAGGTGGAAACTTTTTGGGGTTATCCTTTGACAGCGTGTTAGGAAGAAAAGAGCAATTCACTGGAACATCTTCTATAGTCCCAGATCTTTCACAGTGCCTTCACATACTGGTTTCACTCGGATTGGACAAACATGTGTTCTTTGCACGGAGCCAAAAAATTTCATCTACACCAAGAACAGTACAGTACTGATGGTGCATGTAATAGTCTATTCAAGTCTAGGGACATAGACTAAAATATTAATGAGCAATTCAGCATCATAACTATAACTCAAAATATTTTAATGTAGTAAAACCTCTTCAATATGATATGAGTACTTTCACAAGTCATGCGTATCTTTGCTTGCCGTTACTTTGGTAATTATGTATTTACTGGAACAGGTACCAGCTAATTAGACTAAATGCCAAGGGAATGAATGAAGGATGCAAGTGGGTGGAGATGTTTGAGGATGTTCGTGTGGTAGTATTCTGTGTTGCCCTTAGTGATTATGATCAGATTTGGATTGCTCCAGAGGAGAGTGGTAGTGGTAGTGGGACACTAGTTGAGAACAAGATGATGCATTACCGAGAAGTTTTTGAAACAATGGTGAGGCATCCCTGTTTCAAAGAGACCCCTTTTGTTTTAATATTGAACAAGTATGATGTGTTCGAGGAGAAGCTCAACTGTGTGGCATTGGGTGCTTGTGAATGGTTCAGTGATTTCAGTCCACTGAGACCTCATAATAATAGCCAGTCGCTTGCTCACCAAGCATATTACTATGTAGCCATGAAGTTCAAAGACCTGTATGCTTCCCTAACAGGTAGAAAGCTATTTGTGTGGCAAGCTCGGGCAAGGGACAGAATAACTGTTGATGAGGCATTCAAGTATATAAGGGAGGTCGTCAAGTGGGACGAGGAAAAAGAAGAGGCCTACTATGTTGGTGCAGAAGATTCATTTTACAGTACAACCGATATTAGCTCCTCTCCATTCATCCGGCAGGAGTCATAGGTAGACGTATGTTTGATATTATGGAAGTTGATTTTCGTGGTTTCAAGTGAGTTATTTATATTTTCTTAGATGGCGCTGGAATGTTGTTGATAATAAATGCTTATTCATTGTCTCTTGTAAATTTATCTTTATACTATAAATAGACAAAATCATCCCTAATCCACTGTGGCACATGGGATCACTCAAGTAACTTATTCAATTTTTTTTGCTTTTATTTTGGATACTGTAATTATATGGCTGCCGCTAATTTCACCATCACCACCGTAGCTACCATTGCCACCAACGCTACTGCTACCGCCGCTATTTCTATTGCCACGATGCCATAAATTATTCCAAATCATCTTTGTTCTCCTCTTCAATAATCATAGCGAATCGTTTCGGGTCGGGTATATTTAGGGCGTGGTGGCAGCACATTGTAGGGATAGGGAGGAGAAGGTGGGAAAGCCTTATTTTATCTCCACCAATTCGAACATTTAAAAAGAAGAAGACCCATTAGTGGTAAGAACAAAACCATAAACATTAGCACATTATTACCATTGACATTTTTCTTACACTTAACTATTATTCTGCATTTATACCTTAAGAACCCTTTTCAACTCTGATTTTGCTGCAAGTCGTTAACCAGCTCTTCAGGCTTACTTGTCTTTCCGCTAAAAATTTTCGACGAATTTCAACCTTCTTTCCTTCTGATCTTGGATGAATGTAGTAGAATTGAGAAAAGAATAGTAACAGGTTCGGGAAAGTTCTGTACAAGGTGAGAGAGAGAGAATGCTCTTTCTGCTTTTTGTGTAGAATCAATTAGAAAATAATCCATTTACTAACGTGGTAGTTTAAATGAATGGTGCCATATGCCGCATAGTATATCCGTTAGGGTTAGGGGTGATTTTGTTTTATTTGTTAACGGTAACAGAAGATATATTTAAACTAGTTATCATAGTACAAAAGTAATTCTAAAAGTAGCTTTGCTTTTAGTAACATGAGCTTTGCTTCAGAATGTATGCTCAATATGAGAGTGGATATCTTTTTGTTCCGGTGAAATGCATAAGCGGAGTTGTCCTTAATAATCAGTCAGACATCTTAACTGACTTATTTATTTATCATTTTAACACTTTAATTGAAACTATATTCATGAATTACACTCTGGTGACATGCCAAATGAAAAGAAAAAAAAAAAAAACTGACAACCACAATTAACACAAATATTAAAGATAAGAAAGGTACCAAAACCCTTTTAACCATTGAGGACGCCGACGCCTCTTCCAATTAAAAATACTTATGTATTTCCCAACAACTTTAGTGGTACCAGAAAATTCAGTACGTCGCCCTTTCTTCTTTCCCTTTCCTCTTTGCTTCTCTATTTTCTTTCTCTTTCACTTCAACACACACAAAAACAAAGAAGTTTAATTATTTGTATCTCTCCAATTTCTTTCTCTTCAAACTCCAATTCCTATGGTTTTTTTTATCTTTTCAAGGTACGTTACATTTTTTTTCGTGATTTTTTGGTCTGTCTGTTTAATGCGATTTCATCAGCTATGTATAATAGTACTTATATAATATATATTTGTACCATGTGCGGGGTAAATTTTGTGTGGCAAAATGACGAACCGGACTGTGATTGTTTTGACCCAAGATCAAGATTTGACTCTTCTGTTTTTCATTCTCTCCGACGAACAAAATATATGAACACCCAGCAACTGTAATCCATGAGTAAAAGCTACATAAAATGGGATTGAAGTTTTGTGGGCAGTCAATAAAACTGTTATTATATCGTGGTATTTATCAAATGTTATATTATTTTCAAGATTGAAGAAGAGGGGCAGATTAATGGCGGAAAGAAGAGGCACTACTAATTTGGTGAAGATGTAATATTTTGGGAAGAAAGACAAATTAATGTGCGAAAAATAAAATATAATGGGACTCACACAACATAACGTAAAATTTAAAAGAAAAAAAGAAAAAAACTTTAATTTTTAGTGTTTCACGCGCTTAGAATTAAGTATAAAGCACACATTTGGCACGAGATCGTACTTTACCGAAGAAAAAGTTTTTAAATGATAAACGAGTCAGTTGAGGTATTTTGCTGGTTGTGGAAGACAACTTAAAAGGGACCGTTAATGTATTTCGCCTTTTCTTTTAGTAGATTACTAGATGTGTACTCTGAGAGAGACTACCTGGGGTGGGATTCCCTTTTCTAGCTGAGTGGGTTTGATAGGCCAAGTCTATATTGACTGAGATAGGGTCGAGGACCGGTAGTGAGGTATTTATATACATACCGGATTGGGCTACATGCCGCAATATTATACATATATATACATATATATTGGATTGGGCCGCACACCGCATCATTATATATATATATATATATTAGTAGATTATTATAATGCATCCCCCCACCCCACCCACACCAACCTTGAATTGGACTGGTAAGACCTTCAGGAAAGATTTTGGTTGCGAGAAAGTTATATCTACAAAAGGGTGAAATAACATAGGTTAGCTAGTTTTTGGACTGATATTCGAATTTGTGGCTTAAGGAAAAATATTGAAGAACAGAGTTTTTGCAGAAAAGAGTCTATGTAATTTGATTTTGAATTGAGGATATAAGATTTGCATTTCAAATTTGATATGAAGGTCGCTAAATCAATTAGAATATTCTGTTTCTTATTTGTAGCGCGCCTAATTAGGAAGGAATCGGCTCTTAATAATTTATATTTAATGAATGGTATAATAATTGTAGAAAAACTATGAACATGTCGGGTAAATATGAAACTATGCACATTTTGGGTAATAAGGTTTCATATATGGTATTAGAAGGAAAAAACCTCTTTATGATACCTCTAGGAGTCTGTTGGAATTAACAGACTCATCTCTTCATAACAAGCACCTTTTTAAAACCAATAGTCACCTTCTTTTGAATATAAAAAGAATATGTTAAAACGTTTTTCTCAAATTAAAAGGCTAAAAATATTTTAATTAATCATATAATGGGTGACTAAAATATTATCTCGAGCTAATCTTGACTATTAATAATACTAGTTTTAGGATATGCGCGTTACACGTGCATTTTAGTTTCAACAAAAATAAATTATTTTTAAAATTTTCATAAGGTAAAATCTTGATTGATTTTAGAGTAATAAATATTAGGACTTCCTACTTAGTTCAAATAATATAAAAAATTATAACTAAAATTTTAGTTAATTTCAAAATCTTAAAATTTTAAGAATAGTTTAATACAGTTTTGTCCAATATAAGAACTATTCAAAGCTACTAAAACGGAGAAAAAGGTCCAAATAAGAGCAAGAAAAAAATAGTAGAAGAAATAACTTGACAAAAGGTTAAAGCATACAGTCTAAGAGCACCCCCCTTTTTTTTCCAGGATTAATCATGAAAAGATTGGATAGGGTATACTCAAATCACTTTTGGTTGCATGTGTATAATAAGGCTGCAGTAATACATCTCCCAAATTACACTCTGATCATAACCCTATCTTAGTAAATATAAATAACAATATTAATAGCCAGGTCAATAAACCCTTTAGAATGGAACCCTTTTGGTACACCCACCCTGATTTCCCCAGGGCGGTCACAAATAGTTGGGTTAACAAAAACATCATAGAAGGGGCTATAAACTTTCAAAAAAATGCAATGGATTGGAACAGGGAAGCATTTGGGAATATATTCTCTAGGAAAAAAAATCTAATCAAAGGAATAACGGGAATTCAAAACTCCCCCAACTATCAATATAGCCATTTCTTTATGGATTTGGAAGTTAACCTTGTAGAGGAATATGAATCCATCCTTAAATTAGATGAAGATTGCTGAAAAATACGTTCTACAGTTAACTGACTGAATGAGGGAGATGCAAACACACGCTATTTCCACATTCAACACAAATCAGAGAAGAAAGAATAATATTATTTTTTTCAAAGATGATAATGGATGCTGGTTTGAAACTCAAAAGGAACTAATGCACCATGTCTCTTGCTATTTCCACTCAATATTCACTACATCTCATGAAGTCACAAATTGAAAACAAGTTACAAATACCAACAAATTTTTGTAAATTAGACTTGACGGGCCTTGACAAACTCCTAAGAAACTATGAGGTTTGAAGAGCTATTTTTTCTTTCAAACATAATAAGGCACTAGGACCTGATAGGTTGCACTCCCTTTTCTACCAAAAGTTTTGGCCAATTCTAGGTCACAGATGATTAAAATATGCCAGAAAATTTTTAATAGCAAAAAATCCCTTATGACCTGAATAAAACAAATATTTGTTTGATCCCAAAATTTAACAATGCAAACAAACTCCAAAATTTCAAGCCTATTAGCCTTACAAAGTTATTACTAAAATAATGGTAAATCGTATAAAACCTTTATTAAGCTACCTAATTAGTGAAAATCAGACTAGTTTCATAAAAAAATAGAAGGCCCAGTGACAATGCAATCATTATCCAAGAGGCCCTAAAATGTTTTAACAATGGGAGAGGAAAAGGGAATTGGCTACTAAAACTCGACCTAGAAAATGCCTTCGATAAACTAGAATGGTCTTTCATCCTTCAAGCCCTGGGTTTCCACAATTTCCCTCCTAAAATTACCTCCTTATAATGAGCTGCATCACAACCATCTCAATTTTAATTCTAGTAAATGACAACAAAACTGATGAGTTCTTGCCATCAAGAGGAATCAGGCAAGAGGACCCCCCCCCCACCCTATATTTTCATCTTATGTATGGACATGTTATCAAAAAATATTGAACATCAAGTTGACATTATTAGTTGGGACCCCACTACTCTAAATAAAAAAAGTTCACCTATATTCCACTTATTCTTTGCCGATGACTTAACCCTAATGGGCAGAGCCAAAACAAAAACAATCACAAATATGAAATAAAATTTGGAAACCTCTTGCCACTTATCTGGACTGAATATCAATAAAGGAAAATCCAAATTACTTCTGTCAAATAATTGCCCAAATGATCTGAGAAATAGGATAATCTTCATACTAGACATCAAAGCTAGCACAGATTTTGGAACCTACTTGGGATTCTCTATGAGTAACAAGTGTCTAAGGCATAGGGACTACCTGACCTTAATTGAAAAAATGAGGGCACGACTAAACATTTCGAATGCAAATTGGCTTAATATGGCAGAAAGGTGTACCTTCATAAAATCTACTCTAAACACCATTCCTAATCACCAAATGCAACTCTGTATTCTTCCAAGTAAGACTCTAAAAGAAATTTGATAAAATCCAAAGGGATTTCTTGTGGGGAACCACTAGGGATAAGAAGAAAATGCAATTAGTGGCATGGAAAGTAGTAACCTTACCAAAAGAAATGAGAGTACTAGGCATTATAAAGGCTCAATCAAAAAACCTTTCCCTACTAACAAGCCTGGTGTGGAGACCGCTAAACAATCCCTCTAGTAATTGGGTACGTATCATTACTAGTGTTTATGGTTAAACAAAGACAACTAAGGGAGTCTCACACACATGGAAAAGCCTCCTAAAGGGATGTCACTTATGCAGAAAGGGTACAAGATGACCTGTGGATAACAAGTCAAATCTGTCCATATGGGACACCAACTGGATTACAAAATTCGGGAAGTTAAGGGATACTAACTAAAAATAAAGGATATTATTAACAATGGATCATGGGATTTGACAAAACTTTCTTTCACACTCCCTGAGAACATAAAATACAACATACAATCTCTAACCACCAATGTCCCTCAGGCTAATACGCTTATATGGACAAAAAACACAAGTGAAATATTCACAACCTCGTCTTGCTAAAAGTTAATTGATAAGCACACCTATAATGGCAATAATTATAATTGAATATGGCAATTACAATGTCCTAGGAAGTTACAACTTTTTGTATGGAAATGCTACCACTTAAGGCTCCCCACTATGGAATAATTAAGAAGAATTGGCTTAAACATAGATACAAACTGCCCAAATTGCAAATTTGAACGAATCAATGCTCTACATTTTTCGGGATTGCAAAATAGTGAAAACCTTTTGGGCTTATGTAGGGGTCAACACAAGTAGACCAAGAAAAAATGAATATTGGGTGGACTTCTTAAGAAATATATCCCCAAGCTTACCAAGTAACCTCATAACTTGGGATAGGGTCTTTTCATTTGCACTATTCCATTTGAATAAATAAAAATGACAACAACATCAACAACATTGCCTACACAATCAACACTACTAAAGTGGTTCAAAATGCGTTGGAATCTCTCTTCTTAACTGGTAAACACACCTCTAACAATGCAACTATTAAAGTTCGAATAAAATGGCCCCCACCACCCCAGATTTGGTATAAGATCAACATTGATGGAGCTCTCAAGGAGGAAATACTCACCGGAGGAATAGGTGGCATAATAAAGGAGCAAGGATACTAGGATACCATAAAAAATGTGCATGCATGACTGCAATCCAGGCGGAACTATTGGCTTTCCGGCAAGTTTTGAAGACAATCTTGCAAGAAAACTTCATACCATGCGAAATCGAAACGGGCGCAACAGAAGTAATAAGGTACACGGAGAAAGATTATCCTACTTACAATGATTTGCTTACTGAATGCAGGTAATTCCAGGGGAAGCTAATGGAAAAGGGGGAGATCAAGCTGAAGCATAACTTTCGATAGGGAAACAAAGTTGCACATCAACTAGCAAAAGAAACACTACTTCATCCTAGCTATAATATTAACTATTTTGCGGAGCCTCCTAATTTTGCTTTGACCATGTATTCAGCTGATAAGGATGGTTGTATTAATTTTCGAATAACTAGCTTAACTGCATGTAATAGTTTAGCTTCCTTAGGCAATGATAATGCCTTAGGAGGCATACGACAACTATGTATCAACGACAGCTACATGGGACAATGTCCCTAGAAGACGTCGTAATCCTCTTACTAATATATAATATAAGCATCTTTAACCTTAAAAAAAAAATAAGAGCCCCCTTTTTTTTCCAAATTTTTTTAATTTTTTTTTTCGAAATCAGCTTTTGTTCATATAATTTCCAATTTCACTTGAAGATGCATTTTGAAAATTTTCGAAATTCGAAAAACTAAAAAGAACTATTTTTCAAAATTTTCACTCGAATCACACACAAAACTTCAAAAACAACCCAAAATCATATTCATGTCCAAACACAATTCCAAATTTCAAATACCATTTTTACTTAAATTGTTTTCACCATATTTTGGAATTTTACAATTCTTGTGTCCCAACGCCACTAATGCAAAAAAGATACTATTCAATCAACCTTTAGAATCAAGAACATCAAAATAAGATGTATTGAGTAAATACGTGCATGCAAAATTCAACTACTAATACAATACATAAATGCAAATTTAACTATAATATTAAAAAAAAATATCAAAGAAAGAGAACTTGAAACCCTTAATTTTGTAATTGTTGCTCGAATATGGCAAAATTATGATGATGAAAAGGTGAAATTGTAACTTTTTTTTATAGAATTACATGCGTATATAAAATTGTGTAAAACTTTTATTAGAAAAAAGACTCTAATAAGTTCTCAAAGAGCTCGTCTTCATCTTATAATTTATAAAACATTCAGTGTCAAAAATTTATATCAAAACTTTCCTAGTGTTTGCATGAATTAGTCAAAATTCAAAAACTTTTCGAGTGCAACATTTTAATACTCCTAAATTTAAATATAGTTGAAAGTATCAAAAGTTTCCTAGTATGTGAATTAATTAAAATTTTATTAACTAACCTTCCTATTGTGTGAATTAGACAAATTTTTACTAATTTTATTAACTAACCTTCCTATTGTGTGTACTAAAGGAATACTGAAACCTTCCTATTGTGTGAATTAGACAAATTTTTACTAACTAAAATAGAACCTCCTAAATTAGAAAGAAAAATTTAATAATACTCCTAAATATAGAGTTGGACGAAACCTTCCTATTGTGTAGAAAACGAATATGTTTCCTAGTATATGTGTCAATATTATTCAAAATATTAAAGAGTAATTAAATGACCATTTTTAAATATTAGGAAAATAATCAAATGACTATTTTGTCTAATGTTAACTTTATTTTAAAAAGGATAAAAAAGACGAACGACATTTCGCTAAAGGCTTTCGTGCTTTTAATATAGTACAAATATAGATAGATAGTCAAATTCCAATTTCCCTCTAAAACACTCGCAAAATATTCAAACTATATAAGACAAAAAAATGCTTTTTTAAAGTTCATTTCTTTCTTTTTTCAACGAGGGACAAAATAACATCTTCTCAAATACTCCCATCAAACATTAACTAATCTAACAGACAATGTCATTATAAAACACGAATACGCAGATACAATCAGCCAACAAACAAGTAATTGGACACTAAATTTTGAATCAATATGCAAAAATATTTACATGCAAATGTGTGAAGTTTCCTTTAAAAATTACAATTACAAGCATTTAATATAAAGCAAGAGAGAAACTTGGAAAGAAGTAAAGTATGAAACATCATGTTTATCTGGTATAACAGAGGTACTCTACCACAGGTTCAGTAATGCATCAGCTAAATTCCAGATTCCTCCAATAGCTTGAGGATACTGTGTTCAGGCGCGCTGATTGACGGAAGAATAACACGATTCATGGGTGGTCTAGGTCTTGTTCCAGCTGCCTCAGGCTCTGCAGTTGTTCCTTCCTGCATAACTGGAATATCTGCCCTTCTTCTCACTGCAGACACTCGCTCCTTCCATATTCTTCCATCCTGTGAGAGACACAACGTGTAAGTTCTCGGTTAGAAGTCCTAACAAGTATATATACCAATATAAAATGGAGCTAGAGAGACAACGCGGCTGTATTATTTCTTGAGAAATACAAAGTAATTATGTTCTCTCAAACAAGATAAATTAGATGCTTCATTGGTTTTGACAAACCATACCACTATATCCAAAAGTTGAGCATAGACACATTATATAACCAACAGAGGAAGTAAACAAGCAAAGCATAAGATAGCAACTGGCTTTTCACTCAAAAGTGACCAATTAAGGTCTTATGACTCTCCAGGTCTGGAACCATTTGTGTACACTATCGAGAAAAGTATGAATCTTTCGTACAGCAGTTGAAGCAAACCCCTTTCTTTCCTTATATATATATTTTTAAATTGTTGTTTTTTTCTCATACGAAGAGAGAAAAGAGGGTTGCGTATGGTCAACTTAAGATCAAGTCGAGCCTTGACGAAGGAAAAAGCTCAAGAGTTGGAGAAGAAGTTGTTGGTCATGGAGTCATGGAGGAGTAGGGGGGACCTGAGCGGTATGGGGGTTTGGAAGAGTAGTGGGGACGTGAGTGGTATGTGGACCACAACAACAATTTGCATTAGAGAAGTTGCTTGAGGGATGTTAGGGGTCTCGAAGAGTTGCTCTGGTGATAGCATCCATGGAAGCTCAACATCATTAAAGGAGAAGGATGAAGCTTTGGAAGCTCCAAGAACGCCCAGGACAAGGTCTCAAACAAACAAATTTCAAGACAAGCTTAATGGGCTTCAATTAGCAATTAAAAAGTGTCTTATAATAGAAGAAGAGCTCTAGCACAAAGAGGATCTTTGGACCAAGCCTTGCAACCATTTGGAGGCCCAAATTAAAGTCCAAGAGGAGATAAAATGAGGCCCAAATATTCCCCAAAGGAGAGGAATTTTCAGCAGCCCAAATAACTGCAAAAATAGTTTCTTGTATTGACTTCTTTACTACTATATAAAGGGATACTTGTCTTCCATTGTAGAAGAACATTGAAAATTAATATTATTAGTGTGAGTTCTTTTGAACCTTTGCGAATTTTACTTTGAGATTTATCTTGCAAGCCTAACTAGTTCATAGTTTAAGGTAGTAAGATAACTTTCTTTCTTGTGATATCTTTGGTTTCTTTTGATATTCTTCGAAGGCGACTAGTTTCTTGTGATATCTTTGGTTTCTTTTGATATTCTTCGAATGCGACTAGTTTCTTTCACTAGTTGTTGTCGTAATTTATTCAAACTAGATGTCAAGATCTAAATCTAGTTTTTGATTAGCTTATCTCTAGTGAAGGCAAATGGTTCTAAACCAACTTGTTGCATTCGGATCTTGTCAAATCTAGATTAACATAATCTCGAGGTTTTTGGACCTTTCCTTGAACTTCCACATATCTAGTTTATTTTTCTTGCTTTTCTTAATTCGATTGCATTTCTTTACTGCTTCCGCATTGCTTCAACTTATTTTCTTTATGTTCTTGGATCTCCCAACCTTTGTGTTATCCAGTGGTAATCAAGATTCCGTTCTTGATAAATCTTGGGGATTTCTGAACAAATGAGCAAAAAAAAAGTTAAAAATAAATATCTTTCCCGAAAAAAAAGGAGGAGAAACATATTGCTCTTCAAGATATCAGATTTTATTTGTGTTCGTTTCCCACATCAAGAAAGGAAACAAGATGAGGGGATTCTAGATCTGTAAAGATAAAAAAAAATTAATTTTCTTGCTCCTTTGATCTTGTTCTAAAAATCATTTTCTTGGTTCGAGTTTTATTTCAACTAAACCCTACTCTTTCTAGGATTGGTTCTTCACTTTCTTTAGTGCCCTAAACTTCCTTATTTTACTAATAAGGGCTTTGATACGAGTTGGGTTTAATTATAAGTCTACAAGGTATTTCCAGAGGTTAACTGAGGGGGAAAATGTAAGAATGGGTGAGAACAATTGAGGGAAAGAGCCAAAGTTTGAGTGATAGCTTTTTTTTCTTTTTAAAGATGTGTCATACAGGTGCTAGTGATGATGAACTGAGGGTCCTTAGGAAGCTGAAATCCCAGTAAGAAATGATTTCACTCTACAAGCCATGAATCAACAATGTGAGAGATGGAACTTGCAATTCCAAGAGAAAAGGAATACTATTGTCGAACAAAATGAGACAATAGTTGTACTTAGAAGGGGAAATCAACCTGATGTACAACCTTGAAATAATCCTACACCTCATAATAGAATAAATGTACCCCATGGCCTATTGTAAATCAAGAAAACCCTATAGATGATTTTGTTGATGATCGTGATGTAATTCTAGATAGGGTGGGAAGAGATAGGAGAGGACAACGAGGTAGAGTAGAAGATGATAATATTAGTAGCATAAATATGAAGATGTCATGGGCACAAGAGACCCAGACTTGTACCTTGACGGGGAGCGAAAAGTCGAGGACATCTTTGACTGTCACCACTACTCTCACCACTACTCTGAAGGTAAGAAGGTTAAGCTTGCTGATGTTGAATTTTCTAATTATGCTTCTATTTGGTGGAAAAAGCTAACAAGGGACAGACAACAAGATGGAGAACCAACCATTGCCACTTGGACCGAGATGAAGAGAGTCACGAGGAAGAGGTTTGTGCCTTCTCACTTTCAAAGAGATCTGCAATTGCGTCTTCAGACCTTGAAGCAAGGAACCATGATTGTTGATAAATACTGTAAAACTATGGATATGGCTATGATCCAAGCTAATTGTATGGAAGAAGAAGAGGTCATTACGGCTAGATTTCTTAATGGTTTAAATAGAGAAATAGCTGATGTAGTAGAGACACAACAATATGTAACTATAGATGAGTTAGTAGATTTAGCTGTAAAAATAGAAAACAAAACAAAAGAAGGCAGCATGCTAGCTTATGGAGAAGTTAGTCAAACACCAATACCAAGATGTCATGGCCAAAACAAGAAATGATTTCTAGACCTCAAGAAGACAAGGGGAAAGGTAAAGTTGATGAGAAAGAGGGAGGTAAAGCTTTCAATTCTATTTTCTCAAAACCTTCTAGTTCCTCTCAATGTCACAAATGTCATGGAAGAGGCCATATGATGCATAAATGTCCAAATAGAAGAAATATTCTTTTGAGAGAAGATGGAGGATATGAGAGTGAAAAGAGCGAGGAAGAAGAGGGAGAAGTAAGTGAAGATGATGTACAACTTCCTAATGATGGTTTGTTTGGGGTAATTAGTAGGACTATAGATGGAGAATATGAGGGAGAAAAAAGTGAGGAAGAGGAAGAAGAGGAAGGTGTGAATGAAAATGTAGAGTTACCTTTTAATGATGGTTTGGTTGGGGTAGTTAGAAGGATTATGACTATTAATATAGGAATTAATAGTGAAGAACAAAGAGAGAATATATTCCATACTAGGTGTGGGATAAAGGGGAAAACTTGTTCTATGATTATTGATAGTGGTAGTTGTGCTAATGTGGTGAGTTCACACTTGGTCAGCATATTCGAGTTTGCATGCATGAAACACCCTACGCCCTATATACTCCAGTGGTTGAATGATTGGGGTGAACAAAAAGCCAACAAACAATGCATGATTTCTTTCAATGTTGGTAGGCATGTGGATGATGTTCTTTGTGATGTGGCTCCTATGCAAGCTTGTCAAATCTTGTTAGGTCGTCCTTGGCAATATGATAGGAATATTTTTCATGATGGGAGATAGAATAAATATTTTCTTGAGCTTAAGGGCAAGAAGTATACTCTTGACCCTTTAAGTCCTTCTCAAGTGTTTGAGGATTGAGAGAAATAATGAAAAAACAAAGGGGAATAAAAGAAGTGAGCTTGAGGGAAAAGAAAAGAAAGAAGGCCAACAACAAACCCAGTGAAATTCCACTAGAGAGGTCTGGGGAGGGTAGTGCGTGCGCAGACCTTACCTCTACCCCGAATGAGTAGAGATGCTGTTTCCGAAAGACCCTAGGCTCAAGAAGACAAAAAAGACAATATTAGTAATACCAAATAAATAATATATACATATATATTAGAACAACATGAAAAGAAAGAAGGCCAAGGGATAGAAAATGGACAAGAGAGGGGGCAACAACTTGAGTAAAGTGGTAAAAGAGGGTTTGAGTGATAAAAAGGAAAGTTTTGGTGACCGGAAAGAGGCAAAGGAAAAGAAAAAGGAAACTTTGTACATAAAAGCCAAAGAGTGCCTAAACGCAAGAAAAGAGGGGTTGCCCGTTATACTACTTATTTACAAAGAAAAACAACAACAACAACAACAACCCAGTATATTCCCACAAAGTGGTGTCTGGGGAGGGTAATATGTAGACAGGCCTTACCTCTACCCAAAAGGGCAGAGAGGCTGTTTCCAATCGACCCTCGGCGTAGGGAAAAGAAAGGCAAACAAAAAACAAAACAAAAAAGCAACATAAGTTACACCAGCATACATCACATAAATAATTAACTAAACATAAGAGACATATGTACCATAAATAAATCGACATGCAATAATATTAAAACAGTAGCAAACAGAAATGACTACCACAAGAGAAAGCAAACTAATCCTCTATGGGTGGCCCTACCGCGCCTCACCCACCCCGGAAAGGAGTACGAAAACTCTAAAAGCCCATATCCTACAACCCTGATACTAGACCTCCAAACTTTCCTATCAAGGACCATGTCCTTGGAAATCCGCATACTGGCCAAGTCCTGTCTAATTACCTCTCCCCAGTATCTCTTAGGCCTCCCTCTACCTCGCCTCACACCGACAACCGCTAGCCGCTCACAATTCCTCACCGGGGCATCAGGGCTTCTCATCCGCACATGCCCGAACCACCGAAGCCTTGCCTCTCGCATCTTCTCATCCACTAGGGCCACCCCTACCTTCTCCCGAATAACTTCGTTCCTAATCTTATCTAACCTGGTGAGTCCGCACATCCACCTAAGCATCCTCATCTCCGCAACCTTCATCCTCTGAACATGAGATTTCTTCACCGGCCAACAGTCCGTCCCATACAATATGGCAGGTCTAACCACAGCTCTATAAAACTTCCCCTTGAGTTTCTGTGGCACTTTCTTATCATACAAGACTCCTGATGCAAGCCTCCACTTCGTCCACTCCGCCGCTATACGGTGAGTGATCTCCTCGTCCCCCTGGATCACCGATCCAAGGTATCTGAAACTATCCTTCTTGGCTATGGCCCGAGATCCAATCATCACGCTCCCTCCCACTTCGCTCGGCTCAGCGCTAAACTTGCACTCCAGATATCCTGTCTTAGACCTGCTTAGTTTGAAGCCTTTAGACTCGAGAGTCTGTCTCCATTCCTCTAGCCTCTTTGGAATGAATCCTGGAGATAATGGAAAACTGCTTTTAAGACCAAATATGGGCTTTATGAGTGGTTAGTTATGCCTTTTGGCTTGATGCACCCTAACACTTTCATGAGATTGATGAATCATGTTTTTAAGGATTTTCATGGGAAATTTCTGGTGGTTTATTTTGATGATATCTTGATTTATTCTAAAAGTCTAGATGAGCATGTGGAACACTTAAAACAAGTTTTTGAAGTTCTTAGAAAGCAACACTTGTTTGCTAATCTTAAGAAGTGTAATTTTTGTGTCGATCGTGTGGTATTTTTGGGTTTTAAGGTTATTCTAAGGGAGCTGAAGTTGATGAAGAGAAAATCAAGGCAATCAAAGAGTGGCCTAAACCTAACAGTGTAAATGAAGTTAGTAGTTTTCATGGGCTTGCTAGTTTTTATAGGAGATTCATTAGAGAATTTAGCACCATTGCTGCTCCTTTTGCTAAAGTTGTTAAGAATGATAAGGTTTTTCATGGGAAAAAGAACAAGATGATGCTTTTAACTTGTTGAAAAAAAAAAATTGTGTTCTGCTCCTCTTTTGCAATTACCCAATTTTCAAATCTTTTAAGGTTGAATATGATGCCTCTAGAAAAGGAATAGGTGTTGTTTGATGGAGGACTTAAAGCCCATTGCATACTTTAGTGGAAAGTTGAGTGGAACTACACTGAACTACTCAACTTATGACAAAGTGCTATATGCTTGGTAAGGGCTTTAGCTATACGGCAATATTATTTGAAGCCAAGAGTATTTGTGGTTAAGACTGATCATGAATCCTTGAGATATTTGAAAAGCCAAGGTAAGATTAATCGTCGCCATGCAAAATGGGTTGAATTCATTAAAACTTTCACATATGTGATTGCTTACAAGCAAGGAAAAGAGAATGTGGTTGCTGATGCATTTTCAACAAGGTATGTCTTGGTTTCTTCTCTCAGTTCTAAATTGATGGGTTTTGATCAAATCAAGGAACTTTATTCTAATAATTTTGATTTTGGCAAGGCTTTTGCAGAATGTAAGTTGGATCCTTATGAGGGAATCATTCTTCAAGATGGGTTCCTTTTCATAAAATAAATTGTGTATTCCGAATTGCTCTTTGCGTGAATTGTTTGTTAGGGAAGCACATTATGGTGGACTCATAGGACACTTTGGAGTGCCCAAAACTTTGGATATACTTGCTGAACATTCTTTTTGGGCCAGCAATGCGAAAGGATGTTGAAAAAGTGTGCTCTTAATGTCTTGAATGTAACAAGTCAAATCAAAAGTGTTACCACATGGTCTTTATAATCATTTACCTGTCCCTACTTCTCCTTGGATTTATATTCTATGGATTTGTGTTACGACTTCCTAGAACTAAGTATGGTAAGGATAGTATATTTGTAGTGGTAGAAAGATTTTTAAAAGTGGCTTGTTTTATTCCATGCTGGAAGACTAATGATCCATTACATGTGGCTGATTTATTTGTGAAGGAAGTGGTTAAATTACATGGCATACCTAAAACTATCGTTAGTTATGGGTATGCTAAATTATTAATCCACTTTTGGAGAGTTTTTTGGGCGAATTTAGGAACTAAATTGCTATTTTCTACATATTGTCACCCACAAACTGATGGACAAACTAAGGTAGTCAATAGGACCTTAGGGAACATGTTGAAAGATTTTTTAAAAGGAAAATTAACTTCGTGGGAAGAACATTTACCCATGGTAGAGTTTGCCTATAATATAACTATTCACTCTTCCACCGGTAAGTCTCCTTTTGAAGTGTTTATGGATTTAATCCGCTCACTCCCCTTGATTTGTTGTCTTTGCCTACTAATGAGATTGTTTATCTTAATGGAAGCAATAAGGCTGAAATGATGAAGAAGATTCATGAACATACAAGGCTTGCAATTGAAAGGAAGAATGAACAAACTGCCTTAAGAAGAAATATGGGGCGAAAAGATGTTATTTTTAAGCTTGGAGATTTAGTTTTGGTGCATTTTAGGAAGGAAAGATTTCCTTCCAAACGAAGATCCAAATTAGATCCAAGAGGAGATGGGCCATTTGAAGTCCTTAAAAGGATTGGAGACAATGCTTACAAACTTGACATTCCTAGTGAATAATTGAATATCAATTTAGTGCTACCTTCAATGTTTCTGATCTTTTCTTATTTGATGCAAGCTCGAATTCGAGGATGAATTCTTCTCAAGAAAAGGGGAATGATAGCATCCTTGGCAGCTCAACATCATTAAGGAGAAGGATAAGCTTTGGAAGCTCCAAGAAGGCCCATGACAAGATCCCAAAATAAAGAAATTTCAAGATAAGCTTAATGGGCTTCCATTGGCAATTGAAAAGTTTCTTGTAATAGAAGAAGAGCTCCACCACATAGAGGATCTTTGGGCCAAATCTTGCAACTATTTGGAGGCCCAAATTAAAGTCCAAGAGGAGATGGAATGAGGCACAAATATGCCCCAAAAGGAAGGAATTTTCAGCAATCCAAATAAGCCCAAAATAGTTTCTAGAATATATTTAATAGTTGTTTTAATCTATGTTGACTTGCATTGGCCTATGTGTATGTTGACTACATTGGTCTTAACGTGGGTAGTCTTCTATGCTTCTAGGGAATATAATTCTCATTTATTGAAGTATTGACTAGCTCCTTCTTTACTACTATATAAAAGGGTGCTCGTCTTCTACTGTAAAAGAACATTGAAGATTAATATTATTATTGTGAGTTCTTTTGAATCTTTGTGAATTATACTTTGAGATTTATCTTGCAACACTAACTAGTTCATAGCATAAGGTAGTAAGATAAGTTTCTTTCTTGTGATATCTTTGGTTTCTTTTGATATTCTTCGAAGGCGGCTAGTTTCTTTCACTAGTTGTTGTTGTAAGTTATTCAAACTAGATGTCAAGATCCGAATTTAGTTCTTGCTTAGCTTATCTCTAGTGAAGGCAATTGGTTCCAAACCAACTTGTTGTCATTAGGATCTTGCCAAATCTAGATTAACATAATCTCGGGGTTCTTGGACCTTTCCTTGAACTTCCACATATCTAGTTTATTTTTCTTGCTTTTCTTAATTCAATTGCATTTCTTTATTACTTCCGCATTCCTTAAACTTATTTTCTTTACGTTCTTGAATCTCCTAACCTTTGTGTTATCATATGGACACAAAGGGGACTGGTGGAGGAATGGAGAGGTCCAAGGACAAGTGGAAGCCAAAAAAGAGCCGTATTTGAAACTAGTTGAGAGCATAAACGAAGTTGAGAAGAGGACGAATAGCATGTGGTATTAAGAAGGCAAAGAAAGAGGTAGGGGTATCAGTCACGGTAGCTACGACTGCAGCTTTCGGACATTTGTATGAAGAACTCGGGGAAAAAGGCGGGGACAAGAAGTTGTAGAGGCTATCCAAGGTGAGAGAAAGAAAGGCTCGTGACCTAGACCAAGTGAAGTGCATCAAAGATGAAGAAGGCAGAGTATTGGTAGAAGAGTATTGGTTCAAACTTTAAAAAATCAAAGATCATGTGTGACTAGCTAGTTTCGAACTCAGGACCATGTGAAAAATTTGAACCCTCTTTACCAATAGGCTAGGCATTTTACTTGTTTGAAGTGGGTTCAAAATCATATTTATACCTTTATTTGTTTGAAAACAGCAAAAATATACCTATATATACAATATTATTTTTCGATGAAACGGATTCATATGAACCCACGTGGGTCCGCCCCTGGTTTGGAGTACTCCGAGAGTCATCGAGATTTGGGTCTTGTAGCGGTATAAAGGTTGATAAGGTCGAGTGGGCTATATGTAAGATGAGCAGGGAGCGAGTGGACCAAACGAACTTCTAATGGAATTTTGGAAGAATGCGAGCAGGACCGTCTTGGAGTGGTTTATTAGTTTATTTAATGTTATTTTTCGGACGAAGAAGATGCCCGAAGGATGAAGGTGGAGTACGATATAAACAAGAAGAAGGGTGAGACTAGTACAGATGCTTAACGAAAAGAAAACTGGTAACAAAATTTTGAACGGCAAAAAGAGAAAAAAAGAAACAGCAAAGAGGCTTTACAACTGGAAATTGTGTGACGGAGTCGATGTAAAGTATGACAATAGAAAACAATTTCAATCGCAATGTTGATTATAAATATCAGTTTGTCTTGTTCAGATGGACGGAAAAAAGAAATTAATGATGCGAAGGGAATGGAAGACAGAGAAGGACGGGAAAAAGAAATTAATGAAGCGAGGGGAATGGAAGACAGAGAAGGGTGCAAAGAAGTTGACAACAACTTTTCCGTGCTTTTCATTCTTAGATTTTTTAAGTTCTTATTTTGTCATTACTCCCCAACCCAAAAGGAAAAAGTGCACGAATAATTCATTCTGTAGGAAAGATTTGTCAGTGAAGTCCAATAAACAAAATAGTGTAACCAATCACAATGAATCATGTGAACTTTTGGAAAACCTACAAATTATGATGGTTAATTCATGTTTTGCAGCTAACAAAAATCTTAACAACGGAATTAGATGACAATAAAAAAGATATACATAGAACGTCCAATAATGACCAACATCTATTGCACCCACATGGGAGTTCGGAGCAAAGATACTACGAACTAATAAAAGCCAATTAACCAAACACTTCCCCAAAACTGGAAATGTTCAGCAGCTTGCAGCTATAAAGAACAAACAATTTCTTTCATGAGCCATGTGTCTCTCTTTACAAGTTAGTCAACTCCAACTCATGTAAAAAAATTGGTGACATGCCATTATTAATATGCATGTTAGATGCTAGACATAGCCATCATCTCTAAAGCTATAGTAGGAGTAAGAAGGACTATCTTTGCAAGCTACTGGGTAATCACTAAATTAGACAGTACAAAAGATTTTTCACTTCATGTTGACTATATCGTACTTCACACGTCCATAGATTGAAAAGCCAGCAGACTATAAAATTTGCAATCAAATAAACATGCTTGCTAGGGAAAACAACAGCATACTTACATATCTACATATCTAGCACAACTTCATGATGCAAAAGAACAGCAAACCTACATTCAGTATTGAGGGTTCTGGTATTGGACATTGAATTGGTCGATCATTGTGTAGAGGCTCAGTCGGGTGTTCAACTGGTTTGAACTCAACTGCAATTTCAATACCATGAGGTGTGATAGAGGGAGCTCCAGCTATTGTAGCAGCACCGGCTGTTTCTGTATTTGGAGGCAACACTTCTGTTTCATCCTGCATTTCCATATTGAAAAGAAATTACTACAAATAACAACCAGATGATATAGTTTGGACTTTAATAAGTAAGATCAGATACAATTGATTAAGCAGTCAAATCCCTCTGAAAATTAAAATACAAACTATATGGTTTATTTTAGCGATTACGAATCCTAGACAAAAATGTAAGCAGCAAAATAAAATTTCATAGTCAAAGTCCAAATCAAACTCAATTTGGAAAGTAACAGCCCAAGAACTAGTCAATCCCACATCTCAAAAATCTCAAAAGGTCCTAATCAAATTCCAAAAATTCCAAAAGCATAAATATGAAAATCCACACCAAAACTAAAGATTAACACATAATCTAAAGCCAATCAGTCGGTCTAAAGCCAATATCTTTTCCAGTAAACATGAGCAAACAATTCATCCCATTATCAAATTAACATGTAGATATAAAGACGTAATTATTGATCCCTCGATCAGAAAACAACTCAATTTACATAAAGTTTAAGAATTAACCAAGAATGAACTAAAAGGATAATAAAACATGCTAACAACCTAAAACCAATTCTTTTTTGAGTGTGTGATCAGTCAATCTAAAGTCAATATCTTTTCAAATAAAGAGGAGCAAACAATTCATACCACTATCAAATTAACATACAGAAAGGAGATAAAGAAACAATTCTTGATACCCAGCAACCCAGATCAAGAAACAAGTCAATTTACATAAAGTTAACAACTTTACCAAGAATTGACTGAATAAAAACCATAGAAAGGAGTAGCAACAGAGAGGGATAGAGAAGCTCACAAGGGCACTTTGAGCTCGACGATGCCCATTTCTGCTGACAGAAAATCTTGAAAATAGTCCCACCATTATTAGGCTCTTTACTATCAGAACAAAACTTCACCCAAAACCAAAAGGAGTTCAGTTTCTCCTTCTAGAAAATAGTCAGAGAAACAAGGAAAAAAGAGATGATAAGATTACTTGTATTGATGGGTTTTGTCTTGATTCGACTTTCTCTTAGAGAAAAATACTGCTCCGTGTACAAAAAGGGTGTGAAGTGTGAACATTACATTGGCAAGGTATAATAATTCAAATAATAATTAATTTAATTAAATTAATGAGTTTAAGTTTCTGTAAAATATAAAAATTGTGTACCAATTAATAGTTGAATCCTAAATTTATGCGCTTCCCTTTTGACATGAAATTTGCCTAAGATAAAATTATGTTTTGGAATTCTAACAGTCATATTTCTGAAACTGATGTTGAATTTCTTTAAAAGAAATATCATGTAAAATGAATGGAGGAAATATATTTATTTGGGAAGTTGAAATTTAAAAGTGATGGAATTGAAAGCTTGCTTTTGTGGAGCATCATTGATTAAAAAAAAAAAAAAAAACCAAATTCAATTGGTTGAAGGGGAAGCTAACTACTTAAATTAGCAATACAGCCGGTAAGTGCCATGTGATTGTGTTTTTCTTAATTGGCAGTGGGTATTATATATGCAATCTATTCTCTAATCATGCTCTCTCCAGTCCCACTAATTTTCTGTTTAGAAACAATAAACGACTTTTCTGCCGTATTCCTGCTGCAACAAGTGCCACTTCCAAAATTAAAAATTCCTAGATTGTCATAATATTTTTAATTTTCTAAAACTCTTCATCATCGTTCAGTGTATGAATTAATCATAATACAAGGACTAAATTTAAAAATAAGTAAATCATAATAGTATATGATTTAATTTGAAATTTATTCTTCTAGCTTTTTGAGATGTAAAATTGTTAATAACTTTTTAAAGTTAATTTCTTCAAGCAATTCCTATCCAATTGATAATATAGGCAACCCATTTAGTCTTTATTGAGACATTATTAATTTTAGGTCAGATATTATTGGTTGTAGTTTTGAAAAACTTCTTTCCGCTGAGAAAACTGTTATATGACGTATTAACATTATTCAATAATCAATACAGCATTTAAAAAAATTTAGTTTTGCCATTTTGATTGAGTATATAGATTAATATATTATCTTCTACTTGTACATTGGGTGAACCATTCATCTATACAGTTTTTAAAACGCCAAATGCCTACTTGATTAACATTTCTAAAAAAAATTTCATTTATATAGAAAACTTAATTTTGCTAGAAATCATGTGTGTGATACATATCAACTAGGCAAGCAAACCAGAACATCTTTCAAACCCGAAGATGTTGTCTTCACAACCAATCCTCTTTAGTTATATTTGGACCTACTAGAACTAGTGTAGGAGGAAAAATATATGCATATGTTATTCTTGATGACTACTCATATTTTACATGGGTAATATCTCAACTCACAAAGATGAGACTCTAAAGAACATTGAGATCTTCTTCAAGAAGATAGAAATAAAAAATGGTTATGTTATCTCAATTATACAAAGTGATCATGGAGGAAAATTTTAAAGCAAATCGTTTGAAGAGTTTTGCAATGAACAAAGATACACTCACAATTTCTCAACACCTAGATCACCCTAATAAACGGGTGTAGTAGAATATAAAATCGAACTCTGCAAGACATGGCCAGAATAATGATACTAGAATATTCTCTAGCAAATCACTTTTGGGAAGAAGCAGTCAGCACAACTTGTCATATACTGAGTATATCTCTTATTTGGCCCATTCTGAAGAAGACTCCATATAAAATATGGAAGGGCAAGAGATCGAACATTGACTACTTTCACCCTTTTTGAAGCAAATACTTTGTTCATAATAACTGTAAGGACAATATTTGTAAGTTTGATACAAGGAGAAATGAAGGTATATTCCTTGGTTATTCTAATAACAGTAGATCTTTTAGAGTCTATATTAAACGTATTGTTACATTCAGCATTTTCGTAGGTTAAAGTTTTGTCGTAAGTTAATCGATGTAAGTTTGTGAATGAAATTATTTTGAGATTATAAGCATTATCCTATTTCGGGTATGTTAAGGCTATCCCTTCTTCTTTTTGGCATGATCTATACGACATGAACGAAATGAGAAAATGCACAACTTCCTTAAATGACTAAGTTCATAGAAATACTAGAGATGCTTATGTTTTTTATTCCCCATATGCCATATTGTTCTATCATCTGTTCATGGGTCTAAAAAATATGTAAGTTGGTAAAGTTTATTTCATGATATTAATTAGAGGCATAATGATCTTTTGACGTACCGAGATATTTTATTAACATATTTTTACATGCATTTGTACATGCATATTGACCCATGACCAGATGAAATTTTATATATATATATATATATATATGGCGTTACATACGCACACCACCTGATTAGCTAGTATACGTTGATGATTTTGCCCACAGCGACCGAGATGATATGATGGGATGCCCTCAGAGGCTTGATGATATTATGAACACATGTACCTATGTACGACATGACATTCATACGCATATGCACGACACTATAAATATTTCATGATTTACAGAATTATCCAGATATACATGTGGAGTCTTTTACTCCATGTTTCTTACATGTATATTATTTACTGATTTTCATTCCTTACATACTTGATACATTATTTGTATCGACATTCCTTTACCTGGGCACGCTGCATTTCATGACCGTAGGTCCTGATAGATAGGTTATGATCTCTCCTAGTAAGCTATCAGCTTAGCGAAAGGTGTTGGTGCGCTCCATTTGCTTCGACGTGGCATATTTGGTCAGTATGATTAGTACATCTATTGATTGGTGTGGCGGGGCTTTGTCCCCACCTTTATGATATTACATATTCTTAGAGGTTTGTAGAGAGATATCATATATACGGATACTTGTATGGCCTTGTCATATTATGTTTTGAGTATACAAAGGATCATGCCAGTCTTATATGCCCGTACATTATATGTATAAGTTTGGATTACATGTTAGGTCATCCAATGTCGAGTATTTCTTCATGTTTTATTGTACTTATCTTACGATAGCGTCTCTGGCTCAAATACCTATGATAGTATGATATGAAAGATATGTTATGTGGGTATTGATTGAGTAAGGTATTGGGTTCCTGTTGCGGCACATCGGTTTAGGTCGTGACAAAAGTGGTACTATAGCAGTTCTGTACTAGGGAGTCTAGAAGTCATGTCAAGTAGAGTCTTATTTATGAGTGTGTTGTTGTAACAGTCCAACCCGCTAGTGATATTGTCCGTTCTACGCCTAGGACCTCACGGGTTTAAAATGTGTCACTGGGGTCTAAGGCTTGTTAACTTATATATCCAACACCCCCCTTATGTTTTGCTTATGTGGGACTTTGTCTATAGTCTACGGCGTTAAATACACCCCCTCTTATGAACTCAACGTCCTCGGTGAGGTTTGCCCCACCGTATGCGATTCCCTTAGACTCGGAACTAAACTCTAATCTGACTCACCCACCATCAGCAAGGCTGGCACAAGAGTGGATCTGATACCATCTGTAACAGCCCAACCCGTTAGTGATATTGTCCGCTTTAGGCCTAGGTCCTTACATGTTTAAAACGCGTCACTATGGTCTAAGGCTTGTTAACTTATATACCCAACATCCTTTTTGTGTTTTGCCGATGTGGAACTTTGTCTATAGTTTGGGGCGTTATAGTTGTGCAGCACACTTATAAGCAGGATGATGAATAAAATGTTAAAGGAGATGATAAATGCCTTGTCAATAAGTTCTGATTTACATCAGAACTTGTGGGGCAAAGTTATTCTTACAGCTAACAAAATACTAAATCGAGTTTTCCATAGAAAAATGCAATCCATTGCATATGAAAAATGGAAAGGAAGGAAACCTAACTTAAAATATTTTAAAGTGTGGGGTGTTTGGCTAAAGTGCAAGCTCCTAAACCCAAAGGATAAATATTGGACCAAAAACCGTTGATTGCATTTTTGTAAGATATGCAACAAATAGTAAGGCATATCACTTTTTGATTCATAAATAAGAAAATCTCGACATTCATATTAATATGGTAAAGGTGATGGCATTATATACGAACAACTACCTAGTGTTGTGCATGGATCAGATCAGATCGAATTTAGCACATTCAAATTCAGATTTTGATTTTAGAAAATACAATCCGAATCCTATCTGAATTATATTAAACCGGATCACATTTTAAGGTTTGGAGCGGATCGCATTTCGGATCGTATTATTATGCGTC
>JASVEL010004628.1:0-34600 GCA_032618575.1 Nicotiana noctiflora
GACAACTTAAAAGGGACCGTTAATGTATTTCGCCTTTTCTTTTAGTAGATTACTAGATGTGTACTCTGAGAGAGACTACCTGGGGTGGGATTCCCTTTTCTAGCTGAGTGGGTTTGATAGGCCAAGTCTATATTGACTGAGATAGGGTCGAGGACCGGTAGTGAGGTATTTATATACATACCGGATTGGGCTACATGCCGCAATATTATACATATATATACATATATATTGGATTGGGCCGCACACCGCATCATTATATATATATATATATATTAGTAGATTATTATAATGCATCCCCCCACCCCACCCACACCAACCTTGAATTGGACTGGTAAGACCTTCAGGAAAGATTTTGGTTGCGAGAAAGTTATATCTACAAAAGGGTGAAATAACATAGGTTAGCTAGTTTTTGGACTGATATTCGAAAAATAGTCGTCGTTTGTAAAATTATTAAAAATAATCATTATTTTATTCGAAAATAAAATATGGATAGCGATATCTAAGTTGAAATGGGAAAGCTCCAGCGTAATATCCTGGATTATGGAGCTCCTGCGTATAAACTTTTAGGATATTGTGTTGGAATTCTAATACATTATGTTGGAGTCTCATGTAAAAAATCCGAACTCCAGTATATTTGTTGGAGTTTTCCCGGATTTTTAAGAGCGTTTTTTTAAGATTTTATCTTTACATGAAAAAATAGCTAAATTTTAATTGTTCTTGAAACTAAGGTTATTTTCAATTACCAGTTAAAAATCAAGCTTTTCTGAATTCCTTACAGAAGGTGCTAGTACTTTTTGTATGAATTTTAAAGACAAGAGTATGGTCTGTGTGAGGCAGAGTCCTAAACAATCATAAATAGTTGTGTGACAATCAGTGGGCATGATGTCTTCAAAACACAAAATAATTGCTTCCGACCTTTTTAGCAAGTCTTTTTCTCTTCTTCTTTTCTTTTTTCATTTTCTTGCCAGGTTGTCCGTGAATGATGAATAAGTGAATTGGTTAGAACTAATAATTAATAAATACTTAATTGTTAGTATAAAGAATATATTTCATATAGCATTCAACTGTGAGATGATAATTAGAGATGCTAATAGAACTAGGTGAAAATAATTAGAGATGCTATACATGTACAAAGAAACTTTTGCTCACCAAAAACTCTTCTTTATCCACTTCCGCATCTATCGTATTCGGAAAAGCTTGCTTCGTGGCGGAGCATTTAGCAATGCCAGCAGCCTGGGTGTATATTAGGTCGTTATTGATTCTAAAATTGAATAGTGCACCACATAAAAGCCTAGTGGATTTGAGAAGGTTATTGACGATGAATTGATTAATGCACCACCTAAGCTGAGTGAATATTAACCTTTTGTGATTTTGATTAAGTTGCTCCAATACCAATACTTACTAATAAGTATTCCCTCTTGTCCAATCTAATTGATTTTTTGCCCCCCCCCCCCTTTTTTTCCTATAATATTTGATTTTTTCATATGTCAAGAATGAACTAACTTTTTTTTTTCTATCAAAGTTGTGTGATATGACTGACTATGTTCCTAGCAGGGTGATTTCTTTCCTAAAAGCCCAGTGGATGGTTGGGAAAGATTATCTATTATATTTGGCTTTTGTAAGAGATATTGAAGCTGAGACTCCTAGTCTTGATTTTGTCCCCGTTGTGAGGGACTTCCCTGATGTGTTTCCAGCAGACCTACCGGGCATGCCACTGGACAGGGACATTGATTTTGGTATTGATCTGGTGCCGAACACTCTGCCCATTTCCATTCCTCCGTATTGAATGGCACCAACGGAGTTGAAAGAATTAAAGGATCAACTTCAGGAGCTCCTAGATAAGGGGTTCATTCGTCCAAGTGTGTCACCGTGGGGTGTACCAGTCCTATTTGTGAAGAAGAAGGATGTCACAATGAGAATGTGCATTGACTACATGCAATTGAACAAAGTGACGGTGAAAAACAAGTATCCCCTGCCTCGTATTGATGGTCTGTTTGACCAGCTTCAGGGGGCAAGGTTATTCTCCAAGATTGATCTCCGTTCAGACTATCACCAGTTGAAGATCAGAGATTTATATATTATGAAGATTGCTTTCAGAACCAGATATGAGCACTATAAGTTTCTGGTTATGTCCTTTGGGCTGACTAATGCCCTAGCAGCGTTCATGCACTTGATGAACTTGTATTTCATCCGTATCTGGATTTTTTTGTTATTGTTTTTATTGATGATATCTTGGTGTACACGTGTAGCCAGGAGGAGCACGCACAACATTTGAGAGTCGTATTATAGAGATTGAGGGAGGAGAAGTTTTATATAAAGTTTTCCAAGTGTGAGTTTTGGCTTGGTTCTGTGGCTTTTTTGGGGCACGTGGTGTCCAGCGATTGTATTTAGGTTGATCCGAAGAAGATAGAGGCGGTTCAGAGTTGGCCTAGACTGTCCTCAGCCACGGAGATTCGGAGTTCCCTCGATTTGCTGGGTTATTATCGTCGGTTCGTCCAAGGTTTTTCATCTATTGCTTCACCCTTGACCAAGTTGACGTAGAAGGGTGCACCATTTGTATGGTCGGATGAGTGCGAGGAGAGCATTCAAAAGCTCAAGATAGCTTTGACCACAGCTCCAGTATTGGTTCTGCCATCAGCTTCAGGTTCTTACACTATATATTATGATGCTTTGAGAGTTAGTATCGGATGTGTGTTGATGCAGGAAGGTAGAGTTATTGCATATGCTTCTCATAAGTTGAAGCCCCATGAGAAGAAATACCCTATACATGATTTGAAGTTGGCCGCTATAGTTCATGCTTTGAAGATTTGGAGGCACTACTTATATGGAGTATCTTGTGAGGTATTCACTTATCACTGCAGTCTTCAGCATTTGTTCAAGCAGAAAGATCTTAATTAGAGGCAGCGGAGGTGGCTCGAGTTTCTAAAGGATTATGACATTACCATTATGTATCACTCAGGGAAGGCCAATGTAGTGGACGATGCTTTGAGCTGGAAGGCGGTTAGTATGGGTAGTTTGGCATATATTCCAGTTGGGGAGAGGTCCTTTGCAGTTAATGTCCACACTTTGGCCAATCGGATGGCGAGGTTAGATATTTCGGGGCCTAGTCGGGTGCTGGGTTGTGTGGTTTCTCGGTCTTCCTTGTATGATCGAATTAGAAAGTGCCAGTATGATGATCCACATTTGCTTGTTCTTAAGAACATGGTCCAACATGGTGATGCCAGATATGTGACTATTGATGATGATGGCGTGTTGAGGATGTAGGGCCAGATTTGCATGCCCAATGTGGATGGGCTTCAGGAGTTTATATTAGAGGAGGCCCATGACTCGCGGTATTCCATTCTTCCGGGTGCCACGAAGATGTATCACGATTTGAGGCATCACTATTGGTGGAGGAGAATGAAGAAAGATATTGTAGGTTATGTAGCTTGGTGTCTCAACTGTCAGCAGGTAAAATATGAGCACCAGAGGCCGGGTGATATACTTTAGTGGATGGATATTCCAGAGTGAAAGTAGGAGATGATTACTATGGATTTTGTCAGTGGTTTTCCTTGTACCTCGAGGAAGTTTGATTCGATTTGGGTGATTGTGTAAATGAGACCAAGTCTGCGCACTTCATTCTAGTGTGCACCACCTATTCATCGAAGCCGCTAGCAGGGATATTCATCCGGGAGATTGTTTGGTGCATGGGTCCCAGTTTCTATTATCTCAGCTAGAGGTACTCAGTTCACTTCCCAGTTTTGGAGGACTTTTCAACGGGAGTTGGGTACACATGTGGAGTTGAGCACGACATTTCATCCTCAGATGGACGGGCAGTCCGAGCGTACTATTCAGATGTTGGAGGACATGTTGCAAGCCTGTGTTATTGATTTGGAGGTTCTAGGGCTGAGTTCTTGCCACTTGCAGAGCTTGCCTAAAACAATAACTATCAGTCCAACATTCAGATGGCACCGTATGAGGCCTTATATGAGAGACGGTGTAGATCTCCGGTTGGTTGGTTTGAGCCCGACGAGGCTAGACTATTGGGACATAGTTGGTCCAGGATGCCTTAAAGAAGGTGAAAGTGATCTAGGAGAGACTTCGTACAGCTTAGTCGCGTCAGAAGAGTTATGCGGATCGGAAGGTTCGAGATGTGTCTTATATGGTGGTGAGAAGGTCTTGCTGAAAGTTTCGCCCATGAAGGGCGTTATGAGGTTTGGAAAGAAAGGGAAGTTAAGTCCGTGGTTAATTGGGCCTTTTGAGGTACTTAGAAAGATTGGGGAGGTGGCCAATATGCTTGCTTTGCCACCCAGCTTGTCGGGAGTTCATCCATTATTCCATGTTTCCATGCTCCAAAAGTATGTTGGGGACCGGTCTCATGTGTTAGACTTCAGCACGGTTCAGTTGGATGATAATTTGACCAATGATGTGGAGCTAGTGGCTATTTTGGGTCGTCAGGTTCGGAAATTGAGATCAAAGGATATAGCTTTGGTGAAAGTGTAGTGGAGAGGTCGGCCCATAGAGGAGGCTACCTGGGAGACCGAGCAGAAGATGTGAAGAAGATATCCCCACATATTTGAGACTTCAGGTATGTTTCTTGGCTTGTTTGAGAACGAGTGTTTGTTTAAGTTGGGAAGGATGTGACGACCCGATCCGTCATCTCATGTATTACTGCCCCATTTTCCCCATTTATTGCTTCTTCATGTTCCATAATCGGCATTTAGTGTGTTAGAGTTGAATTGGATTGGTTTTGGTAGGAAATGAGACACTTAGTCTTTTTAAGGAAGGTTTGTTTTAGAAAAGTCAACCGGATGTTGACTTCTGAGTTAGAGGGCTTGGATGTGGTTTCTGGTGGTTCGGTTAGCTTCGAGAGGTGATTTTTGACTTAGGAGTGTAATCGGAATTGATTTTGGAGGTCCGGTATAGAATTAGGCTTGAATTGGCGAAGTTAGTATTTTGGCGAATTCCGGTTGGTAGGTGAGATTTTGATCCGAGGATCGAAATGGAAATCCAAGAATTGTTGTAGCTTTGTTAGGTGATTTTGGATGTGTGTGCAAAATTTTAGGCCATTCGAAGATATTTTGGTCGGGTTTTTGATCAAATGCGTATTTCGGAAGTTTTTAAGAAACTTAGGCTTGAATCTGATGTAATTTAATGGTTTTAGCGTTGTTCGATGTGTTGTGATAATTGGAAAAAGTTTGAATGATGTTTTAGGATGGGTTGACACTTTTGGTTGAAGTCCCGAGGGCCTCGGGGTGATTTCAGGTGGCTATAGGAGTGAAATTTGAAGTTGGAATTGCAGGTTTTTATGTAGCAGCAGGTATTTCCGCATTTGCGGAAAGAAAACCCCAAATGCGGTTGCACGGAAGAGGAGGCAAAGTCGCAGGCGCGAAAAGGATATGGGTGAGTATTTTCCGCAGAAGCGGGAAGGTGTCCGCATAGGCGGTTCTGTATAAGCAGAAGATTTACCGCAAAAGCGGCAAAGAGGCTTGGGGGCAGGTTCTGCGGGTACGGAACAAGAGCCACATAAGCGGTTTTGGGATTTTATTAAGGTTTCGTAGAAGCGGGATTAAGGCCGCAGAAGCTGTCCCGCATAAGCGGAAGTGGGAACGCATAAGCGAAAGTCGGCCTGGGCAGAAGGGTTTTAAAATAACATTTTCATCCGCGAGCTTGGGATATTTTCCACCATTGTTAAGCGACCTTGAGAGCTTTTGGCGAGAATTAAAGAGAGTTTTTGCCTGGGAATTGACTGGAGGTAATTCCCTTGGCCTAAATGCATGAAATTATGATAATTTTTACATGAAAATTGGTTGAAATTCATCAAAAGGCGGTAAAGCTAGGGCTTGGGAATTGGTAATTTAGAAATGGAATTTGAAGGGTCAAATGAATTCCGATTTTGGTAAAATTGATATGTATGACTCGTGGCAAGATAAGGAATCCGGTGATCTAAATTTTGTAATTTTTTTAGAAGAGGGCCAGGGCCTCGGGTTTTGCCAACTTCATGATTTTTGATATTTTTTGAGTCTTTTCGATTGGGTTATGTTACCTTGGCCTATTGTAACGTATTTCTTATGGTTTGATCAGATTCGGCGCGTGAGGAGGTCGATTCGAGGGGAAAGGAAAAACGAGTTAGACTTTGGGCCGGCTTGAGGTGAGTAACAGATATAAATGATGAACTGAGGGTTAGAAACCCCAGAATTTTATATCGTAACTCTATATTGAGGCATGACACGCGCTCTGTGACGAGTGCGGGTCATTTGTGATTGGGGATTGTGACTTAGTCCATCCCGAGTGGTGTTCATACTGTGTTTTCGACTAAGACTTGTTTGATATTCATCCTACTTGGATTTTATTGATACATTTGGGCTTTGTGATGATTATTTGAATCCTTTAAGGATTACTATCACTATTTTTCACATGATTTGACATGTTAATGGATTTCAGTCCTAAGTAAAAATATTGTTTTGAAATACTTAGCCATTTTCTAAGATTTGAAACTAAAACACTATTATATTGACATCTTGAGCGGAGAACTATTATTTTGTTATTGCCTGTGTGGCTTGTGTGAATTTCCAAACTGAATATGGATTGGGCTGCGCACCGCAGTGGTATTTTATGGATATTGGTGTCACGAGATGGCTTGATTAATTGCGCTTGGACTGTAGTCTCCATCGGAGCTTGTACACACCTCTAGTGAGCGTCGTCGACGTTAAACAGATCGGGATGCACGCCGCGGCAGGTACTGGAATGTACCGTTCTATGTGTTGCATTGCATTCATGCATTATTAGTTATCTATTTACCTGACATAGTTCTTTATGTACTGTTATTACTTTGACTTATTGTTAAATGTATAGGTTGCCAGTTATAGTTTACCTTGTATTATTCCATGAGTTCTTACCTTCAGCCATTATTAATGTTTATTACTCACTAGGTCGGAGTACTCACATTACTCCCTGCACCTTGCGTGCAGATCCAGGTGCATCACAGGCTGAGTGAGGACTATCTAGCAGGACAACAATACCAGAGAGTATTGAGGTAGCTGCATAGCGTTCGCAGCCTTGATCTCTCCCTCCTACCTCTACTCTTTATTTCCGCACTTTCTTAGACAGACTTGTATTATGTGCATATTCTGTATTAGAGGCTCATGTTCGTGACATCGGGTCCTAGTTGGAGGTTATGTTGCAGTATTTTGTTAACTTTCAGTTCATTTCACTGTTATTTCCAGGATATTGATAAAATCATTTAGAAATTGTTATCTGTTCTTGCAACTAATGATCTGTTTAAGTCAGGAATATTATTGAAAGGTCGGGCTTGCCTAGCAGTGTGTTGGGCACCATCACGACTGGGGGTTGGGTAAGCATCTTTAATCAGAATACAAATAATCTACAATTTCTGAAATTCAGTCAAAACTAAGTCTAATCTTTATCAAAATCCCTCAAAATTGAGATATAAACTCCAAATCATATTCCCGATTATTTTCAACAATACCCAATCCAAACAAATAATAATTTTTGAAAACTGAAATTTGAATTCAAAGCTTTCAAGCTTTTTAATGGATGTCAATGGTGGAATTGCTGCTCTCTTTTAATTTTCTTGTATTACTGAAATTTGCGATTGAGAAATAGAGAGAGATGTAGAGAGAATGTCGACGAACTGAGCTTTTGCAGAACTTATTTCTACAATTTGATTCGAATTTGTTGACGATTTTGTCTTTTTTTTTTATTTGTGGCTTAAGGAAAAATATTGAAGAACAGAGTTTTTGCAGAAAAGAGTCTATGTAATTTGATTTTGAATTGAGGATATAAGATTTGCATTTCAAATTTGATATGAAGGTCGCTAAATCAATTAGAATATTCTGTTTCTTATTTGTAGCGCGCCTAATTAGGAAGGAATCGGCTCTTAATAATTTATATTTAATGAATGGTATAATAATTGTAGAAAAACTATGAACATGTCGGGTAAATATGAAACTATGCACATTTTGGGTAATAAGGTTTCATATATGGTATTAGAAGGAAAAAACCTCTTTATGATACCTCTAGGAGTCTGTTGGAATTAACAGACTCATCTCTTCATAACAAGCACCTTTTTAAAACCAATAGTCACCTTCTTTTGAATATAAAAAGAATATGTTAAAACGTTTTTCTCAAATTAAAAGGCTAAAAATATTTTAATTAATCATATAATGGGTGACTAAAATATTATCTCGAGCTAATCTTGACTATTAATAATACTAGTTTTAGGATATGCGCGTTACACGTGCATTTTAGTTTCAACAAAAATAAATTATTTTTAAAATTTTCATAAGGTAAAATCTTGATTGATTTTAGAGTAATAAATATTAGGACTTCCTACTTAGTTCAAATAATATAAAAAATTATAACTAAAATTTTAGTTAATTTCAAAATCTTAAAATTTTAAGAATAGTTTAATACAGTTTTGTCCAATATAAGAACTATTCAAAGCTACTAAAACGGAGAAAAAGGTCCAAATAAGAGCAAGAAAAAAATAGTAGAAGAAATAACTTGACAAAAGGTTAAAGCATACAGTCTAAGAGCACCCCCCTTTTTTTTCCAGGATTAATCATGAAAAGATTGGATAGGGTATACTCAAATCACTTTTGGTTGCATGTGTATAATAAGGCTGCAGTAATACATCTCCCAAATTACACTCTGATCATAACCCTATCTTAGTAAATATAAATAACAATATTAATAGCCAGGTCAATAAACCCTTTAGAATGGAACCCTTTTGGTACACCCACCCTGATTTCCCCAGGGCGGTCACAAATAGTTGGGTTAACAAAAACATCATAGAAGGGGCTATAAACTTTCAAAAAAATGCAATGGATTGGAACAGGGAAGCATTTGGGAATATATTCTCTAGGAAAAAAAATCTAATCAAAGGAATAACGGGAATTCAAAACTCCCCCAACTATCAATATAGCCATTTCTTTATGGATTTGGAAGTTAACCTTGTAGAGGAATATGAATCCATCCTTAAATTAGATGAAGATTGCTGAAAAATACGTTCTACAGTTAACTGACTGAATGAGGGAGATGCAAACACACGCTATTTCCACATTCAACACAAATCAGAGAAGAAAGAATAATATTATTTTTTTCAAAGATGATAATGGATGCTGGTTTGAAACTCAAAAGGAACTAATGCACCATGTCTCTTGCTATTTCCACTCAATATTCACTACATCTCATGAAGTCACAAATTGAAAACAAGTTACAAATACCAACAAATTTTTGTAAATTAGACTTGACGGGCCTTGACAAACTCCTAAGAAACTATGAGGTTTGAAGAGCTATTTTTTCTTTCAAACATAATAAGGCACTAGGACCTGATAGGTTGCACTCCCTTTTCTACCAAAAGTTTTGGCCAATTCTAGGTCACAGATGATTAAAATATGCCAGAAAATTTTTAATAGCAAAAAATCCCTTATGACCTGAATAAAACAAATATTTGTTTGATCCCAAAATTTAACAATGCAAACAAACTCCAAAATTTCAAGCCTATTAGCCTTACAAAGTTATTACTAAAATAATGGTAAATCGTATAAAACCTTTATTAAGCTACCTAATTAGTGAAAATCAGACTAGTTTCATAAAAAAATAGAAGGCCCAGTGACAATGCAATCATTATCCAAGAGGCCCTAAAATGTTTTAACAATGGGAGAGGAAAAGGGAATTGGCTACTAAAACTCGACCTAGAAAATGCCTTCGATAAACTAGAATGGTCTTTCATCCTTCAAGCCCTGGGTTTCCACAATTTCCCTCCTAAAATTACCTCCTTATAATGAGCTGCATCACAACCATCTCAATTTTAATTCTAGTAAATGACAACAAAACTGATGAGTTCTTGCCATCAAGAGGAATCAGGCAAGAGGACCCCCCCCCCACCCTATATTTTCATCTTATGTATGGACATGTTATCAAAAAATATTGAACATCAAGTTGACATTATTAGTTGGGACCCCACTACTCTAAATAAAAAAAGTTCACCTATATTCCACTTATTCTTTGCCGATGACTTAACCCTAATGGGCAGAGCCAAAACAAAAACAATCACAAATATGAAATAAAATTTGGAAACCTCTTGCCACTTATCTGGACTGAATATCAATAAAGGAAAATCCAAATTACTTCTGTCAAATAATTGCCCAAATGATCTGAGAAATAGGATAATCTTCATACTAGACATCAAAGCTAGCACAGATTTTGGAACCTACTTGGGATTCTCTATGAGTAACAAGTGTCTAAGGCATAGGGACTACCTGACCTTAATTGAAAAAATGAGGGCACGACTAAACATTTCGAATGCAAATTGGCTTAATATGGCAGAAAGGTGTACCTTCATAAAATCTACTCTAAACACCATTCCTAATCACCAAATGCAACTCTGTATTCTTCCAAGTAAGACTCTAAAAGAAATTTGATAAAATCCAAAGGGATTTCTTGTGGGGAACCACTAGGGATAAGAAGAAAATGCAATTAGTGGCATGGAAAGTAGTAACCTTACCAAAAGAAATGAGAGTACTAGGCATTATAAAGGCTCAATCAAAAAACCTTTCCCTACTAACAAGCCTGGTGTGGAGACCGCTAAACAATCCCTCTAGTAATTGGGTACGTATCATTACTAGTGTTTATGGTTAAACAAAGACAACTAAGGGAGTCTCACACACATGGAAAAGCCTCCTAAAGGGATGTCACTTATGCAGAAAGGGTACAAGATGACCTGTGGATAACAAGTCAAATCTGTCCATATGGGACACCAACTGGATTACAAAATTCGGGAAGTTAAGGGATACTAACTAAAAATAAAGGATATTATTAACAATGGATCATGGGATTTGACAAAACTTTCTTTCACACTCCCTGAGAACATAAAATACAACATACAATCTCTAACCACCAATGTCCCTCAGGCTAATACGCTTATATGGACAAAAAACACAAGTGAAATATTCACAACCTCGTCTTGCTAAAAGTTAATTGATAAGCACACCTATAATGGCAATAATTATAATTGAATATGGCAATTACAATGTCCTAGGAAGTTACAACTTTTTGTATGGAAATGCTACCACTTAAGGCTCCCCACTATGGAATAATTAAGAAGAATTGGCTTAAACATAGATACAAACTGCCCAAATTGCAAATTTGAACGAATCAATGCTCTACATTTTTCGGGATTGCAAAATAGTGAAAACCTTTTGGGCTTATGTAGGGGTCAACACAAGTAGACCAAGAAAAAATGAATATTGGGTGGACTTCTTAAGAAATATATCCCCAAGCTTACCAAGTAACCTCATAACTTGGGATAGGGTCTTTTCATTTGCACTATTCCATTTGAATAAATAAAAATGACAACAACTGTAAACACGTGATTTTTGACCCTCCCCGAGATTTTTTATATTTTTAGCATAAAATATTTAGTTTAGGCATAATATAGCTATTTTAGCTAATTTTGACTCTTTTACTTTATTTCTACCTTAAGATAAAAAATAACAAAAAATATAGTTTTATTAATGTTTCGTAATCATTTTTAAATTTGAAAAATACAAAAATAGTACTTTATATTTTATCTTTTTATTAAAAACGAAAATTACAAAAATAATTTTTATTAATATTTTGTAGTCATTTTAAACTTAAAAAATATAAAAAATAGTTCTTTATATCTTTATTTTTATATAAAAAACAAGAATTATAAAACAAAAAATAATATAATTAGTATTTTGTGGTAACTTTAATCTTGAAAAATATAAAAAATAACTTTGTTTTAATTATTAGTCTTATAGTTATTTTGCTTACGTAGTGATTAATTAATAACACCGTTTCTCATTCTCGGTTCCGGGCGAAGAATAATATTCGGGTTCAAGCTACCCGGTTTTATAATTTTCGGACATAGCCCATAATAATCCGAGCCCACCGCACGTGGGGGACACACATGGGGGACACGGACAGAACACGAGGAAGACCCATCACTATTGGGTACCCAACCCCACGTGAGAGACCCATCATTTTGGTCTTGGTGTATTTGAAATACAATAGAATAAAGGAGACAAGAAAAATAAGAGCAGGACGGTGAATACCTAAGAGGGGAGAGATTGATAATCTGCCATGGGAATAACACAGTAAACCGACCCTTAAACATTTTTCGTTCCTCCATCAACAAAATCAAAAAAAAAAAAAAAACGTGAGAGCTTCTTCTTCTTATTGATAAAAATAGCAGAACGGCTAGCAGGAGGAGGCGGAACTAACTGAAGAAAACGGGAGAGATTTTTCTTCTTCTTTCAAAAAAAAAAACCATGAAAACACCACGAAAACCCTAGCTGAAACCTAGCGCCCACCACCCGTCGACCACTCTTGAGCTCGCCGGAAACTGAACCAGCAGCAACCTCACACCATTTCTGTCCGTCACTGCCTTCCAGCCGTCTTCTTCTTCGTTTCCCAACGACCACCATCTCCATTCGAACACCCTCAGCCAGTCGACCACGCCTCTCCCTGCCGCCAACAAAACCACTCGTCGACCACCCTCGCCACTGTCACAACCAGCAGCACGCTCAAATCCAGTGACCTCACTTCAGTGGTGACGCAAGAAATACACACGCACACAGGTGCAAAGGGCGAGTAGCAGCAGTTAAAGATCGGGAATGAAAGGGAGGTGACGAGTGGCATCCTAAAGGTCGACGAAACAATAGTCTCGATGTAGGTTCGTTTGAGCTGTCCGTCTGTGATTTCGAGGTGCCGAGTCCGTCGTGGAATGCTGTTGCATTTCCGGCAAGCTCGGGTTCGTTGCCGTCTATGGGTTTCCGTCCGTGGTTCCACTCCGAGTTTCCGTTCCAGCCCGTTCCACAATTTTGCTCGAACAATTGTAAAGCTCAGGTTCATTTTAAGACCCAGTCTTGAACTCTAGATCTTTATTTCCTCTTATATGAATATGTTCTGTAGTTTATTTGGCATTTTAATTAATACTATGTGATAGTCTTAAACTCTATATCTTTTATTTCCTCTTATATTAATATGATGTGTTAGATTATTTGGCATGTTAGTTAATATTATGTGATGATAACATAGAGATAGTGAATAGAAAGTGCATAAAGATGGAAAAAAAAAACGTGTAAATGAATAGAGGGAAGATGATTCTGAAATTTAGAATAATAATTTGGAATTGTGTTATTACAAAAATGCCTTTTGTATATAACCTTCGAAATCGAGGCATGCTATTTAGCGAATTTTCGTGGCCCTCGCAAAGCTAAAACGTGTTAGTTGCTTAGGTGCGTATTTTAATAATCTTATCTCCCTAAACTCGGGTGCGCATTTATGTGACTCAAATCCAAATCTCAACGGAGTCGAAATGTGTTGACAACCACGGGTGCACTGGTGCGACGTGGTTCGAGATACATTTTCACAACGTTGCAATTCTTTGTTAAAGTAATAATAATAATTCTTATAATAATAATAATAATCAAAAGCGGTTAAAAGTTAAAATTTGCACATAGGTTAAAGCACATTATAAATCAGATAAAGAGGCCAAATACGATGATTGAGCGACCGTGCTAGAACCACGGAACTCGGGAATGCCTAACACCTTCTCCCGAGTTAACAGAATTCCTTATTCGGATTTCTTGTTCGCGGACCGTAATATAGAGTCAAACCTTTCCTCGATTCAGGATTCAACCGGTGACTTGGAACACCATTATTTTTCCAAGTGGCGACTCTGAATCTCTTAATAAATGAATCCCATGTCGATTGTCCTTTAATTGGAAAAACTCCTTTGCTCCTCGCGGGTAGCGGAAAAAGGAGGTGTGACAGCTCTGGCGACTCTGCTGGGGACTTCTACCCCAGAACTTCGGTTCTGGGTTTAAGAATTCGAGCTCATTTAAATTGATGTTTTGCTTATATCTGATTTTATTATATATTTTGATTAATGTGCTACATGTCTGCCGCTTTGATAATAGTTGCACTGTATATACAAACTGCTATATGTCTACCGCTTTGATATTGCGTGAACTCTATATAAAACTGTGTCGAAAACCCTTCTCTTCTTACCCCCGGGGATGTGCTTACTGGTTGAGACTCCCCTTTCCGTTAGTGTCAATACCAAAAATAAGAAAAGAGACAGGATAAGTTACAAAGCCGGACGATTATGCGGGTCCCCGGTACGTAGCCCCCTCCTCAATCCGAGTTGTCTGCTCGGGTACACGGTCTAGTACCATTGAAAACATCGGGATATTGAGCCTAGATTTAGGACGTTTATTTGCATCATATCTGACTTAGGGGACTCAACACAGGGGTTGGGTCCGTCTAGGACAGGTGACCTGGTGATCAAAAGACCGAGCATGTTATATGTTGCATTTATTTGTTCTAGATTATTACGGGCTAAATTCCTGAAAAACAAAAAAAGAGAGGAAATTTTAGAATAGAAAATATCGAAATGTCGAGGAAACGTTGTCGAAGGTTTGAAAAGAAAATTTGAAAAAAATAGGTGGAACAATTTTGTTGAAATAATTGGTCAACTAATCTGACCGAACTACGCAGGTTTGATTCTCACCGTTAGGTGGGATACGTAGGCAACCCTTATCGGGTCCAACCACCCCGTCTTTAAAAAATCAAAAAAAAATGTGTGTTTCATTTTTTCAATAAAATCAAAGTGATGCCGTTTTTGCAAATAACCGAATGTTCCGAAAGGACGCCGGAAGGCTGTTTTTTGCAAAAATAGCCACTTTGAATCATTTTTAATAATTTGCAGCCGCAGCCTTGAAATATTCCTTGTGGAAATGTTGCAAGGCCATAGCCGCAAAATCAAGTCCGGGTTCACACCCCTTTTTGCAAAAATAACCAAAAAATGTTAAATTTTTTATTTTGTTATAAATGAGTCGGGTGATGCTATTCTTGCTCAAAACAGTTGAAAGGTTGTATCCGCAAAATTAAGTTTGAGTCATCACTCAACTTTTCAAAAAAAAATAATCACTCTATCAAATAAGCCATTATATGGCCGGAGTTTTGCTGAAATAGCCACATTTTTGTATTCAAAAATTCTCAATCTTGTGTTCGCCTGTGTCGGTTCTGAACGATGCCCCATAGGCCCCAAGATAAAAATTTTGAATTTGCATCTTCTTAAATAAAATTTTGCAAAAAGAGCCACTTTGCCTAAATAAGCCATTACATGGCCAATTTATGAAAAATAGTCTTGTGTTGGTTTATGGTGATGCCGAACAATGCCCCATGAGCCACAAGATAAAAAAAAAAAATTTTCAAGTTTATCTTTCTTAAATAAATTTTGCAAAAATAGTCATTTTGTCAAATAAGCCATTATGTGGCCAATTTTGTAAAAATAGTCACAATTGACATAAAAAATTTCTCAATCTTTTGTTGGCCTATGGCGATGCCGAACGATGCCCCATGAGCCCCAGGATGAGAAAAGTTTCAAGTTTACTTTCTTAAGTAAAAATTTTGCAAAAATAGCCATTTTGCCAAATAAGCCATTACATGGCCAATTTTATAGAAATAGTCATAATTGACGTTAAAACTATTCTGATTCTTGTAGAAATCTCTGGCACAAAGCGTGAAAGTTTTTTTTATGAGAGTTTGTAGTTGGAGTGAGCTTTTACAATTTTTCTTCAAAGAAAACAAAAAAAAAATCAAATAAATATCTCTTTACTTCTTGCATTAATTTGCAAGAACTACGCTCGGTCTGATTCATGCGGGGTCATGATACGTAGGCAATCTCCAAAAGATTCGACCACAACTGTATATGTATATATATAATATAAAATAAAAAAATAAATAAAAAAATAAATAAATAAATAAATAAATTGATAAGGACTGTCCGAGTCCATTCTAACATGTTTTGTCTTGAATTGTAAAGTAAGTAGAAGGTGGTTGGTTTGTGACAAGCGGACAACGCAAGATCCCCGAAAGATGGTACAGGAGGAAATAACCCAAAGATTGAAAAGCTTAGAACAGCGGTTGAAAAACACGCACGGGTTGGCGGGTCAAAAGAGTGTGGCTTTCAAAGATCTATGCTTGTTTCCCGATGTCCACTTGCCACCTGGTTTCAAGATTCCCAAATTTGAAAAGTACGATGGACATGGACACCCAATAGCCCACATGAAAAGGTATTGCAATCAACTAAGGAGTCCGGGAAGAAATGAAGAATTGTTAATAGCTTACTTTGGGGAGAGCCTTACAGGAGTAGCCTCTGAATGGTTTTGGGATCAAGATGCATCTCGCTGGCACGTCTGGAACGACATGGCATAGGCTTTTGTCAAACAATTCCAATACAACATTGACATTGCCCCAGACCGCATTTTCCTTTCAAATCTGAAGAAGAAACCAAGTGAAAGTTTCAGGGAATATGCCCTTAAATGGAGAGAGCAAGCGGCTCATGCTGAGCCACCCATGGACGACCACGAGTTAATCACTGTCTTCCTTCAGGCTCAAGAGCCGGATTATTTTCAGAACATGATGTCCGCGGTTGGTCAATCCTTCTTGGATGTAATCAAAATGGGAGAAATGGTAGAGAACGGTCTTAAGACAGGCAGAATTATAAGTCAAGCGGCTCTCAAGGCTGCAGCTCATGCTGTCCAATTTGAATCTAGTGACACGAATGAGAGGGATGAAGAAGTCATGATGATATCAGGGTCAAGAAAAGGTTCCAGAAGAACACCTCGACGGTATGCGATGTCTCGACAGGTTTTCCATAACTCCCCGGAGCATTACTATCCACCTCCGAACCCACCATACTCAGTTGATCCACCCCAGTATGTTATTCAGCCATCAAATCATCCAAGAAAGCGAGTACGAGCATCACAAAATCTCTATCAGCCTCTGAAAAATTTCCAAATACCTTATAACCCACTTCCAAACCAAGGGTATAGAAGGGAACCGAAGTTGAAGGAACATTTCACACCAATAGGAGTTTCCTATGAAAGCTTATTTGAGAAGTTAAAGCAACAGGACATGATTGCACCCATCCCTCCAAATCATGTGGACCCACGTGCAAGGAGCTTTGACCCATCTAAAAGGTGTGAATACCATTCCCATGCCCAGGGGCACAACATGGAAAGTTGTCGGGATTTGAAAAGAGAAATAGAAAGGATGATCCAAGAAAGGTTGATTGTGATTCATAACAGTGACACCCAGAATATCGCGCTGAATCCGTTACCTGCACCTGATGATACACACTTTCCGGCGGTAATGCCTGGTGACACAGAATATTAGAGTCCACTCGGGAATTTGCCGACTGAAATGAGAGAAGGCCATAGTGGTTCTGATAATCAAATTCGTGGCTAAATGTCAAGGCTTATCAATTGGAGAGTCATTTGTGGTGGCTTATTTTGTTGTCATTTCTATTTGTCAGAGTTATTTCAGAATGGTAATCCGAATGTTGTTTTGTGGCTCAAACCTTTTATCCTTGTATTTTTCTTTTGATCATAGTGTCTCATCTAAAGGGGTCTAGGTTCGTTCTAAGGGTTGTAACCCCAGTTTTGTTTTTTGGTTGTTCGAGTCGTTGTTTTATCGGTTAATGCAATTACCTATTTTACATTATTTCTAGACATTTTCTGTTATTTAGTCCTCTCCTTCCTATAGTTCTTTTTCTGCTAGCTCTAGTGACATGACGTGCGCGCATGGTTCTGGCCTGATCTTAAAAGTTAATCACAAAACCATTGGGAGGTGATCGAGATATTTAAATGAAGTAAGAACGGTTTGAGATTATTCGAAAATCGAGTCATGAGAAACTGGGGCAAGTAAAAGAAAACCGTTAAAGGCAAGCTGCCAAAATTGACATGGGGTCGTTCATAATAATGAAAATGAGAGTGTTGCCCAACAATGCTTTAAAGATATGACGAATATTAATTGTGTTGTTTACACTTGGCATGTTTTGAAGATTGGAATGACGAAGGCATTTTGTTCCGCTATCCAAACACTTTATCCATCGTCAACCCTTCGAGCCTCATTTTGATTTCTTTCATACCCCTCATTCGGAATCGGTACCAAAATTAGAAACACAAATGGGGAAGATAAAGAAAGAAAAAGAGAAAAAGAAAACAACGAAAACAACCAAAAAGAAAGAAAAAAAAAAGAATGAAAAATGAAAAGGAAAAACTAGAAAAACAAGGAATTGGGAACTACGTTTGACCTGATTCCTCAAAGAGGATACGTAGGCGCTTCACAGCTCGGTCATAGTGTAAATAAAAACCAAAAAAATACCCAAGCAATAATCTGGGGCAAAAATTGTGTTTATTATAAATAAATATACGTCCGAAGGTTGTAATTTTGAACCCATTTTGTTTTATTTCGAGCCTTTAATACCATTTTTTCTAGCCTTATCCAAATCCACATTACGGTCCAAAGAAAGACCTTTTTGACCAATCTTCAAAAGAGGCCAAGTCAGGCAAATGAGAGAAGTCTTATCAGAACATAACTCCCTGATTCCCGTCAGAAAAGACTCCGATCTGCAACAGAAGAAATATGAGAGAATCTTGGGAGTAACACCACCAATCCCAGCGGAAAAGTAACATAAATGAGAGAGTCTTAGCGGTGAAAACCTTCACAGGCACCATGAGGCGAAGAAAGCTGAGAGAAAACCGAAATGAGAGAGGCTTGGTAGTGAAAACCCCTCGAGCACTACAAGTCGAATGAAGGTTGGAAATGAGATAGGAAAGCCCCAGGAGAAGATTACAAAAGGCGGTTTAACGACGGAGGGTAGGCTATATGTGCATGTCATGTCCATTAGAGTTGGTATCCACGTTGGATAGGTTTACTTTATAATTTTTCTTTTTAGAGAGTCATTTTCCTTTTTGTCTTTTATTCTGTTTTCTGTTCTTTCTCCTTTCATAAACAATTCCCCAATAGAGTCTGTTTGTAAGAAATGACTTCAAAATTTTCCATCAGCTTTCCAATTATGCAAGACGGAATTTGATTGGTACACCCAAGTGGTATAAAGGAGGAGGGATTAAGCGCAAAGCCAGTGTCCAGAAGGATATTCCCCAGCAATAGGAAATCGACAAAGGGGTGGATCGGTGTGAAAAAGGATATCTCAATGAAGGTTAATGACCTCGAGGCCAAGGCCAATGAGACTCAAAGGTCGGGAAATGCCCATTCCTTAGATATGCTGCCAAAGAAGGGGAGATATCCCCAGCAGAAAGGTATTTTCAGCGACAAGGGTGAATAAAGAAAATGGTTCACCAGTAAAACATGCAAGGTCTTCACGAAGGGTCATTGTCATAGGAATTCGGGTGTTCAGTGGAAAACCACGTGGAAAGGTTCACGAATAAAGAGTCGTCAAGGAAGGCGGGGAAGCAAGAAAGGAGAAAGCTATCCCCAACATGAATATCATCAAATAATAACATCCCCAGCAAGTTTTGACAATGAAACGCAGAGCAGGGAAAGAACAGGAGAACCATCCCCGGCAGGAGCACCACAACCAGCCACCACATTTTAAAACTAACTAATTTTTCTTTGATTTGAAACAGGAAAAAGAGGGGTTGTTGGCAGAAAAGCATGCCACGAAGAAGATTCTCAAACTGGGGCAGAAAATTTTCTCCCGTTGCGAAAATTTTCTCGAAACCAAATACCTGGTTGGGGAAAGAAGCCAGATAACGCGAGGAAATGATCTTTGAACCTGGTTATCCCCAGCAGCTTTGAAAGAAAGAAAACAACAAGCTGTGATAGAGGAAATTATACCCCCAGCAGACAGGACAAAACGAGGAAGCTTGCGTTCAGAAAGGCAAGAGGCCGGTATCACCCCCAGCAGTTCTCGGAAAAATGAAACACTGATTTCGAGATTTCCCCGGCAACATTATATCCTACAAGTTTTTCAAGGGAGCGAAGCACGAGCCCCGAAGGAGGTTTGGAAAGAGGAAGAAGGAAAAGGGATCCCCAGACAGGGTAATCCCCAGCTGATGACATTTCAATCCCCGGCGATTTCGGGAGATAGGTTTTGAAGGAAGTAGAAAAGGAGGAAATAAAGAAGATTTCCCCAGCAGCATTATCCCCAGCAGGTAAGTAATCAATTCAAAGATGTCCACAGCAGTCAAGAGAAAATAACATGACCCGGGAGGAAAGCAATTCCGAAACAAGGTAATTCAGAAGAAAGGATGGCCCAAGAGACGATGCAGGAAGAAGAAAATGGTACGAGAAACAAAGGAAGGCGATAAGGATGGGATGAAATTAGTGAGTCGTAGTTGAAGTCAGGGAGCCCGCCTGAAGAATGGAGTGGCGATTTATTTTGAAGCTGTAGTTGAAGTCAGGGAGCCCGCCTGAAGAATGGAGTGGCGATTTAATTTTGAAGTTATAGTTGAAGTCAGGGAGCCCGCCTGAAGAATGGAGTGGCGATTTAGTTTTGGAGTTGTAGTGGAAGTCAGGGAGCCCGCCTGAAGAATGGAGTGGCGATTTAATTTTGAAGTTATAGTTGAAGTCAGGGAGCCAGCCTGAAGAATGGAGTGGCGATTTAGTTTTGAGTTGTAGTTGAAGTCGGGGAGCCCGCTTGAAGAATGGAGTGGCGATTAATTTTGAAGTTGTGGTTGAAGTCAGGGAGCCCGTCTGAAGAATGGAGTGGCGATTTAGTTTTGAAGTTATAGTTGAAGTCAGGGAGCCCGCCTGAAGAATGGAGTGGCGATTTAGTTTTGAGTTGTAGTTGAAGTCAGGGAGCCCGCCTGAAGAATGGAGTGGCAATTTAGTTTTGAGTTGTAGTTGAAGTCAGGGAGCCCGCCTGAAGACTGGAGTGGCGATTTATTTTGAAGTGATAGTTGAAGTCAGGGAGCCCGCCTGAAGAATGGAGTGGCGATTTAGTTTTTGAAGTTATAGTTAAAGGCAATTTAATAAGAAGTGAAAAACAACAATTAGAGCTTTTAGATGAAAGCAACAAGAAGAAGGAAGCAACAATTGGAAGATTTCAAGTAAGGCATCAATTTAGAGCTAGTCTGAGGAATTATCTCCTAGCGTCAAAATCTTAGTCTGATGAATATTCCTCCTAAGATATCAAAATCTCAGTCTGATGAACCTTTCTCCTGAGATCACAACAATTAAGACCTAGTCTGAGGAATTATCTCCTAGCGTCAAAATCTTAGTCTGATGAATCTTTCTCCTAAGATATCAAAATCTTAGTCTGATGAATCTTTCTCCTAAGATATCAAAATTTCAGTCTGATGAATCTTTCTCTTGAGATCACAATAATTTAGACCTAGTCTGATGAATTATCTCTTAGCGTCAAAATCTTAGTCTGATGAATCTTTCTCCTAAGATATCAAAATTTCAGTCTGATGAATCTTTCTCCTGAGATCGCAAAAAATTTAGACCTAGTCCGAGGAATTATCTCCTAGCGTCAAAATCTTAGTCTGATGAATCTTTCTCCTAAGATCACAATGATTTAGACCTAGTCTGACGAATTATCTCCTAGCGTCAAAATCTCAATCCGATGAATCTCTCTCCTGAGATGGTGCCCGCCTGAAGAAGGGAATGGCAATTTATGATTAGAGTTTGTCGTTAAAGTCAGAAGCCCGCCAGAAAAGCAGAACGACGTCTCAGTTTCCAAGTTTTGATAAGGATAGTGAACAATCGAAAAGTGACAGAGTGTAACGGAAATCCCCAGCATGAATCAGAAGGAAGGCAACAAGGATAAGAAAAGATAGATTCGGACTTCGAAGGAGAATAGCTCGAAGATCATAAGTAAGGGAATTCTCTTCAGAGTGCAATGCAAGATAGCAACAAAAGAAGCTTGCGACCAGAATGCGAGTCAACAGTCCGAGATGATCAACAGAAGATAGTCACAATAAGGCAAGGAGTTAATCCAAGTGCAGAAGTTGATGAAAGATGTGGTGTGCTCAAGACATGGCCGAGGTCACAAGCACTGCATACCTGGTTCGGATCCAGAAAGCTGAAGAAGATTGAACTAGTACCTACAACTAGCAAGTATCAAGTTTCAAATTTAGAGTCCGCATGAAGCACCAACCAATACTCAAGATCAAGCTTCAGAAGACTTATAGATATGAATTTTGTAACTAGTAGCTGATAGGCTTAGTTAGTCTTTCTCATGTTTTGATTTTTGATGTAATAGCAAGACCACGGACCGGAACTTCGATGGGACGGAACCTCGACGGAACGACACCTCGACTGGCTCTCCACCTCGGTTACTCCATTTCCTCACTCACTTTCGAACTACACGTGGCCTGATTCCTTTATAGCCAAGGATATGTAGGCAGCTCAGATACAAGGGCTCGGTCACGTTCCTCTTCTTTTAGTTTAGTCCCTCCGAATAAGGGTCGGGTCAAAAACACTTGTCTAATCGTTCTTTGTCTGAAAACTCTTTGTGTTTTCAGTCAAAGAGGGGCAGCTGTAAACACGTGATTTTTGACCCTCCCCGAGATTTTTATATTTTTAGCATAAAATATTTAGTTTAGGCATAATATAGCTATTTTAGCTAATTTTGACTCTTTTACTTTATTTCTACCTTAAGATAAAAAATAACAAAAAATATAGTTTTATTAATGTTTCGTAATCATTTTTAAATTTGAAAAATACAAAAATAGTACTTTATATTTTATCTTTTTATTAAAAACGAAAATTACAAAAATAATTTTTATTAATATTTTGTAGTCATTTTAAACTTAAAAAATATAAAAAATAGTTCTTTATATCTTTATTTTTATATAAAAAACAAGAATTATAAAACAAAAAATAATATAATTAGTATTTTGTGGTAACTTTAATCTTGAAAAATATAAAAAATAACTTTGTTTTAATTATTAGTCTTATAGTTATTTTGCTTACGTAGTGATTAATTAATAACATCGTGTTCTCATTCTCGGTTCGGGGCGAAGAATAATATTCGGGTTCAAACTACCCGGTTTTATAATTTTCGGACATAGCCCATAATAATCCGAGCCCACCACACGTGGGGGACACACATGGGGGACACGGACGGAACACGAGGAAGACCCATCACTATTGGGTACCCAACCCCACGTGAGAGACCCATCATTTTGGTCTTGGTGTATTTGAAATACAATAGAATAAAGGAGACAAGAAAAATAAGAGCAGGACGGTGAATACCTAAGAGGGGAGAGATTGATAATCTGCCATGGGAATAACACAGTAAACCGACCCTTAAACATTTTTCGTTCCTCCATCAACAAAATCAAAAAAAAAAAAAAAACGTGAGAGCTTCTTCTTCTTATTGATAAAAATAGCAGAACGGCTAGCAGGAGGAGGCGGAACTAACTAACTGAAGAAAACGGGAGAGATTTTTTTCTTCTTTCAAAAAAAAAACCATGAAAACACCACGAAAACCCTAGCTGAAACCTAGCGCCCACCACCCGTCGACCACTCTTGAGCTCGCCGGAAACTGAACCAGCAGCAACCTCACACCATTTCTGTCCGTCACTGCCTTCCAGCCGTCTTCTTCTTCGTTTCCCAACAACCACCATCTCCATTCGAACACCCTCAGCCAGTCGACCACGCCTCTCCCTGCCGCCAACAAAACCACTCGTCGACCACCCTCGCCACTGTCACAACCAGCAGCACGCTCAAATCCAGTGACCTCACTTCAGTGGTGACGCAAGAAATACACACGCACACAGGTGCAAAGGGCGAGTAGCAGCAGTTAAAGATCGGGAATGAAAGGGAGGTGACGAGTGGCATCCTAAAGGTCGACGAAACAATAGTCTCGATGTAGGTTCGTTTGAGCTGTCCGTCTGTGATTTCGAGGTGCCGAGTCCGTCGTGGAATGCTGTTGCATTTCCGGCAAGCTCGAGTTCGTTGCCGTCTATGGGTTTCCGTCCGTGGTTCCACTCCGAGTTTCCGTTCCAGCCCGTTCCACAATTTTGCTCGAACAATTGTAAAGCTCAGGTTCATTTTAAGACCCAGTCTTGAACTCTACATCTTTATTTCCTCTTATATGAATATGTTCTGTAGTTTATTTAGCATTTTAATTAATACTATGTGATAGTCTTAAACTCTATATCTTTTATTTCCTCTTATATTAATATGATGTGTTAGATTATTTGGCATGTTAGTTAATATTATGTGATGATAACATAGAGATAGTGAATAGAAAGTGCATAAAGATGAAAAAAAAAACGTGTAAATGAATAGAGGGAAGATGATTCTGAAATTTAGAATAATAATTTGGAATTGTGTTATTACAAAAATGCCTTTTGTATATAACCTTCGAAATCGAGGCATGCTATTTAGCGAATTTTCGTGGCCCTCGCAAAGCTAAAACGTGTTAGTTGCTTAGGTGCGTATTTTAATAATCTTATCTCCCTAAACTCGGGTGCGCATTTATGTGACTCAAATCCAAATCTCAACGGAGTCGAAATGTGTTGACAACCACGGGTGCACTGGTGCGACGTGGTTCGAGATACATTTTCACAACGTTGCAATTCTTTGTTAAAGTAATAATAATAATTCTTATAATAATAATAATAATAATCAAAAGCGGTTAAAAGTTAAAATTTGCACATAGGTTAAAGCACATTATAAATCAGATAAAGAGGCCAAATACGATGATTGAGCGACCGTGCTAGAACCACGGAACTCGGGAATGCCTAACACCTTCTCCCGAGTTAACAGAATTCCTTATTCGGATTTCTGGTTCGCGGACCGTAATATAGAGTCAAACCTTTCCTCGATTCAGGATTCAACCGGTGACTTGGAACACCATTATTTTTCCAAGTGGCGACTCTGAATCTCTTAATAAATGAATCCCATGTCGATTGTCCTTTAATTGGAAAAACTCCTTTGCTCCCTCGCGGGTGCGGAAAAAGGAGGTGTGACAACAACATCAACAACATTGCCTACACAATCAACACTACTAAAGTGGTTCAAAATGCGTTGGAATCTCTCTTCTTAACTGGTAAACACACCTCTAACAATGCAACTATTAAAGTTCGAATAAAATGGCCCCCACCACCCCAGATTTGGTATAAGATCAACATTGATGGAGCTCTCAAGGAGGAAATACTCACCGGAGGAATAGGTGGCATAATAAAGGAGCAAGGATACTAGGATACCATAAAAAATGTGCATGCATGACTGCAATCCAGGCGGAACTATTGGCTTTCCGGCAAGTTTTGAAGACAATCTTGCAAGAAAACTTCATACCATGCGAAATCGAAACGGGCGCAACAGAAGTAATAAGGTACACGGAGAAAGATTATCCTACTTACAATGATTTGCTTACTGAATGCAGGTAATTCCAGGGGAAGCTAATGGAAAAGGGGGAGATCAAGCTGAAGCATAACTTTCGATAGGGAAACAAAGTTGCACATCAACTAGCAAAAGAAACACTACTTCATCCTAGCTATAATATTAACTATTTTGCGGAGCCTCCTAATTTTGCTTTGACCATGTATTCAGCTGATAAGGATGGTTGTATTAATTTTCGAATAACTAGCTTAACTGCATGTAATAGTTTAGCTTCCTTAGGCAATGATAATGCCTTAGGAGGCATACGACAACTATGTATCAACGACAGCTACATGGGACAATGTCCCTAGAAGACGTCGTAATCCTCTTACTAATATATAATATAAGCATCTTTAACCTTAAAAAAAAAATAAGAGCCCCCTTTTTTTTCCAAATTTTTTTAATTTTTTTTTTCGAAATCAGCTTTTGTTCATATAATTTCCAATTTCACTTGAAGATGCATTTTGAAAATTTTCGAAATTCGAAAAACTAAAAAGAACTATTTTTCAAAATTTTCACTCGAATCACACACAAAACTTCAAAAACAACCCAAAATCATATTCATGTCCAAACACAATTCCAAATTTCAAATACCATTTTTACTTAAATTGTTTTCACCATATTTTGGAATTTTACAATTCTTGTGTCCCAACGCCACTAATGCAAAAAAGATACTATTCAATCAACCTTTAGAATCAAGAACATCAAAATAAGATGTATTGAGTAAATACGTGCATGCAAAATTCAACTACTAATACAATACATAAATGCAAATTTAACTATAATATTAAAAAAAAATATCAAAGAAAGAGAACTTGAAACCCTTAATTTTGTAATTGTTGCTCGAATATGGCAAAATTATGATGATGAAAAGGTGAAATTGTAACTTTTTTTTATAGAATTACATGCGTATATAAAATTGTGTAAAACTTTTATTAGAAAAAAGACTCTAATAAGTTCTCAAAGAGCTCGTCTTCATCTTATAATTTATAAAACATTCAGTGTCAAAAATTTATATCAAAACTTTCCTAGTGTTTGCATGAATTAGTCAAAATTCAAAAACTTTTCGAGTGCAACATTTTAATACTCCTAAATTTAAATATAGTTGAAAGTATCAAAAGTTTCCTAGTATGTGAATTAATTAAAATTTTATTAACTAACCTTCCTATTGTGTGAATTAGACAAATTTTTACTAATTTTATTAACTAACCTTCCTATTGTGTGTACTAAAGGAATACTGAAACCTTCCTATTGTGTGAATTAGACAAATTTTTACTAACTAAAATAGAACCTCCTAAATTAGAAAGAAAAATTTAATAATACTCCTAAATATAGAGTTGGACGAAACCTTCCTATTGTGTAGAAAACGAATATGTTTCCTAGTATATGTGTCAATATTATTCAAAATATTAAAGAGTAATTAAATGACCATTTTTAAATATTAGGAAAATAATCAAATGACTATTTTGTCTAATGTTAACTTTATTTTAAAAAGGATAAAAAAGACGAACGACATTTCGCTAAAGGCTTTCGTGCTTTTAATATAGTACAAATATAGATAGATAGTCAAATTCCAATTTCCCTCTAAAACACTCGCAAAATATTCAAACTATATAAGACAAAAAAATGCTTTTTTAAAGTTCATTTCTTTCTTTTTTCAACGAGGGACAAAATAACATCTTCTCAAATACTCCCATCAAACATTAACTAATCTAACAGACAATGTCATTATAAAACACGAATACGCAGATACAATCAGCCAACAAACAAGTAATTGGACACTAAATTTTGAATCAATATGCAAAAATATTTACATGCAAATGTGTGAAGTTTCCTTTAAAAATTACAATTACAAGCATTTAATATAAAGCAAGAGAGAAACTTGGAAAGAAGTAAAGTATGAAACATCATGTTTATCTGGTATAACAGAGGTACTCTACCACAGGTTCAGTAATGCATCAGCTAAATTCCAGATTCCTCCAATAGCTTGAGGATACTGTGTTCAGGCGCGCTGATTGACGGAAGAATAACACGATTCATGGGTGGTCTAGGTCTTGTTCCAGCTGCCTCAGGCTCTGCAGTTGTTCCTTCCTGCATAACTGGAATATCTGCCCTTCTTCTCACTGCAGACACTCGCTCCTTCCATATTCTTCCATCCTGTGAGAGACACAACGTGTAAGTTCTCGGTTAGAAGTCCTAACAAGTATATATACCAATATAAAATGGAGCTAGAGAGACAACGCGGCTGTATTATTTCTTGAGAAATACAAAGTAATTATGTTCTCTCAAACAAGATAAATTAGATGCTTCATTGGTTTTGACAAACCATACCACTATATCCAAAAGTTGAGCATAGACACATTATATAACCAACAGAGGAAGTAAACAAGCAAAGCATAAGATAGCAACTGGCTTTTCACTCAAAAGTGACCAATTAAGGTCTTATGACTCTCCAGGTCTGGAACCATTTGTGTACACTATCGAGAAAAGTATGAATCTTTCGTACAGCAGTTGAAGCAAACCCCTTTCTTTCCTTATATATATATTTTTAAATTGTTGTTTTTTTCTCATACGAAGAGAGAAAAGAGGGTTGCGTATGGTCAACTTAAGATCAAGTCGAGCCTTGACGAAGGAAAAAGCTCAAGAGTTGGAGAAGAAGTTGTTGGTCATGGAGTCATGGAGGAGTAGGGGGGACCTGAGCGGTATGGGGGTTTGGAAGAGTAGTGGGGACGTGAGTGGTATGTGGACCACAACAACAATTTGCATTAGAGAAGTTGCTTGAGGGATGTTAGGGGTCTCGAAGAGTTGCTCTGGTGATAGCATCCATGGAAGCTCAACATCATTAAAGGAGAAGGATGAAGCTTTGGAAGCTCCAAGAACGCCCAGGACAAGGTCTCAAACAAACAAATTTCAAGACAAGCTTAATGGGCTTCAATTAGCAATTAAAAAGTGTCTTATAATAGAAGAAGAGCTCTAGCACAAAGAGGATCTTTGGACCAAGCCTTGCAACCATTTGGAGGCCCAAATTAAAGTCCAAGAGGAGATAAAATGAGGCCCAAATATTCCCCAAAGGAGAGGAATTTTCAGCAGCCCAAATAACTGCAAAAATAGTTTCTTGTATTGACTTCTTTACTACTATATAAAGGGATACTTGTCTTCCATTGTAGAAGAACATTGAAAATTAATATTATTAGTGTGAGTTCTTTTGAACCTTTGCGAATTTTACTTTGAGATTTATCTTGCAAGCCTAACTAGTTCATAGTTTAAGGTAGTAAGATAACTTTCTTTCTTGTGATATCTTTGGTTTCTTTTGATATTCTTCGAAGGCGACTAGTTTCTTGTGATATCTTTGGTTTCTTTTGATATTCTTCGAATGCGACTAGTTTCTTTCACTAGTTGTTGTCGTAATTTATTCAAACTAGATGTCAAGATCTAAATCTAGTTTTTGATTAGCTTATCTCTAGTGAAGGCAAATGGTTCTAAACCAACTTGTTGCATTCGGATCTTGTCAAATCTAGATTAACATAATCTCGAGGTTTTTGGACCTTTCCTTGAACTTCCACATATCTAGTTTATTTTTCTTGCTTTTCTTAATTCGATTGCATTTCTTTACTGCTTCCGCATTGCTTCAACTTATTTTCTTTATGTTCTTGGATCTCCCAACCTTTGTGTTATCCAGTGGTAATCAAGATTCCGTTCTTGATAAATCTTGGGGATTTCTGAACAAATGAGCAAAAAAAAAGTTAAAAATAAATATCTTTCCCGAAAAAAAAGGAGGAGAAACATATTGCTCTTCAAGATATCAGATTTTATTTGTGTTCGTTTCCCACATCAAGAAAGGAAACAAGATGAGGGGATTCTAGATCTGTAAAGATAAAAAAAAATTAATTTTCTTGCTCCTTTGATCTTGTTCTAAAAATCATTTTCTTGGTTCGAGTTTTATTTCAACTAAACCCTACTCTTTCTAGGATTGGTTCTTCACTTTCTTTAGTGCCCTAAACTTCCTTATTTTACTAATAAGGGCTTTGATACGAGTTGGGTTTAATTATAAGTCTACAAGGTATTTCCAGAGGTTAACTGAGGGGGAAAATGTAAGAATGGGTGAGAACAATTGAGGGAAAGAGCCAAAGTTTGAGTGATAGCTTTTTTTTCTTTTTAAAGATGTGTCATACAGGTGCTAGTGATGATGAACTGAGGGTCCTTAGGAAGCTGAAATCCCAGTAAGAAATGATTTCACTCTACAAGCCATGAATCAACAATGTGAGAGATGGAACTTGCAATTCCAAGAGAAAAGGAATACTATTGTCGAACAAAATGAGACAATAGTTGTACTTAGAAGGGGAAATCAACCTGATGTACAACCTTGAAATAATCCTACACCTCATAATAGAATAAATGTACCCCATGGCCTATTGTAAATCAAGAAAACCCTATAGATGATTTTGTTGATGATCGTGATGTAATTCTAGATAGGGTGGGAAGAGATAGGAGAGGACAACGAGGTAGAGTAGAAGATGATAATATTAGTAGCATAAATATGAAGATGTCATGGGCACAAGAGACCCAGACTTGTACCTTGACGGGGAGCGAAAAGTCGAGGACATCTTTGACTGTCACCACTACTCTCACCACTACTCTGAAGGTAAGAAGGTTAAGCTTGCTGATGTTGAATTTTCTAATTATGCTTCTATTTGGTGGAAAAAGCTAACAAGGGACAGACAACAAGATGGAGAACCAACCATTGCCACTTGGACCGAGATGAAGAGAGTCACGAGGAAGAGGTTTGTGCCTTCTCACTTTCAAAGAGATCTGCAATTGCGTCTTCAGACCTTGAAGCAAGGAACCATGATTGTTGATAAATACTGTAAAACTATGGATATGGCTATGATCCAAGCTAATTGTATGGAAGAAGAAGAGGTCATTACGGCTAGATTTCTTAATGGTTTAAATAGAGAAATAGCTGATGTAGTAGAGACACAACAATATGTAACTATAGATGAGTTAGTAGATTTAGCTGTAAAAATAGAAAACAAAACAAAAGAAGGCAGCATGCTAGCTTATGGAGAAGTTAGTCAAACACCAATACCAAGATGTCATGGCCAAAACAAGAAATGATTTCTAGACCTCAAGAAGACAAGGGGAAAGGTAAAGTTGATGAGAAAGAGGGAGGTAAAGCTTTCAATTCTATTTTCTCAAAACCTTCTAGTTCCTCTCAATGTCACAAATGTCATGGAAGAGGCCATATGATGCATAAATGTCCAAATAGAAGAAATATTCTTTTGAGAGAAGATGGAGGATATGAGAGTGAAAAGAGCGAGGAAGAAGAGGGAGAAGTAAGTGAAGATGATGTACAACTTCCTAATGATGGTTTGTTTGGGGTAATTAGTAGGACTATAGATGGAGAATATGAGGGAGAAAAAAGTGAGGAAGAGGAAGAAGAGGAAGGTGTGAATGAAAATGTAGAGTTACCTTTTAATGATGGTTTGGTTGGGGTAGTTAGAAGGATTATGACTATTAATATAGGAATTAATAGTGAAGAACAAAGAGAGAATATATTCCATACTAGGTGTGGGATAAAGGGGAAAACTTGTTCTATGATTATTGATAGTGGTAGTTGTGCTAATGTGGTGAGTTCACACTTGGTCAGCATATTCGAGTTTGCATGCATGAAACACCCTACGCCCTATATACTCCAGTGGTTGAATGATTGGGGTGAACAAAAAGCCAACAAACAATGCATGATTTCTTTCAATGTTGGTAGGCATGTGGATGATGTTCTTTGTGATGTGGCTCCTATGCAAGCTTGTCAAATCTTGTTAGGTCGTCCTTGGCAATATGATAGGAATATTTTTCATGATGGGAGATAGAATAAATATTTTCTTGAGCTTAAGGGCAAGAAGTATACTCTTGACCCTTTAAGTCCTTCTCAAGTGTTTGAGGATTGAGAGAAATAATGAAAAAACAAAGGGGAATAAAAGAAGTGAGCTTGAGGGAAAAGAAAAGAAAGAAGGCCAACAACAAACCCAGTGAAATTCCACTAGAGAGGTCTGGGGAGGGTAGTGCGTGCGCAGACCTTACCTCTACCCCGAATGAGTAGAGATGCTGTTTCCGAAAGACCCTAGGCTCAAGAAGACAAAAAAGACAATATTAGTAATACCAAATAAATAATATATACATATATATTAGAACAACATGAAAAGAAAGAAGGCCAAGGGATAGAAAATGGACAAGAGAGGGGGCAACAACTTGAGTAAAGTGGTAAAAGAGGGTTTGAGTGATAAAAAGGAAAGTTTTGGTGACCGGAAAGAGGCAAAGGAAAAGAAAAAGGAAACTTTGTACATAAAAGCCAAAGAGTGCCTAAACGCAAGAAAAGAGGGGTTGCCCGTTATACTACTTATTTACAAAGAAAAACAACAACAACAACAACAACCCAGTATATTCCCACAAAGTGGTGTCTGGGGAGGGTAATATGTAGACAGGCCTTACCTCTACCCAAAAGGGCAGAGAGGCTGTTTCCAATCGACCCTCGGCGTAGGGAAAAGAAAGGCAAACAAAAAACAAAACAAAAAAGCAACATAAGTTACACCAGCATACATCACATAAATAATTAACTAAACATAAGAGACATATGTACCATAAATAAATCGACATGCAATAATATTAAAACAGTAGCAAACAGAAATAACTACCATAAGAGAAAGCAAACTAATCCTCTATGGGTGGCCATACCGCGCCTCACCCACCCCGGAAAGGAGTACGAAAACTCTAAAAGCCCATATCCTACAACCCTAATACTAGACCTTCAAACTTTCCTATCAAGGGCCATATCCTCGGAATTCCGCATAATAGCCATGTCCTGCCTAATCACCTCTTCCCAATACCTCTTGGGCCTCAATCTGCCACGACTCGCGCCGACTACCGATAACCGCTCGCAACTCCTCACCGGTGCATCGGGCTTCTCCTCCGCACATGCCCGAACTACCTGAGTCTCGCTTCTCGCTAGCTTCTCATCCATTGGGGCTACCCCCACCATTTCCCGAATAACTTCATTCCTGGCCCTATCCAACCTGGTGTGCCCGCACATCCACCTGAGCATCCTCATCTCTGCGACCTTCATTTTCTGAATATGAGATTTCTTCACCGGCCAACAGTCCGTCCCATACAATATGGCAGGTCTAACCACAGCTCTATAAAACTTCCCCTTAAGTTTCTGTGGCACTTTCTTATCACACAAGACTCCTGATGCCAGCCTCCACTTCGACCACCCCGCTACTATACGGTGAGTGACATCCCCGTCTATCTCCCCGTCCCCCTGGATCACCGATCCAAGGTGTCTGAAACTATCCCTCTTGGCTATGGCCTGAGATCCAATCATCACGCTCCCTCCCACTTCGCTCGGCTCAGCGCTAAACTTGCACTCCAGATATCCTGTCTTAGACCTGCTTAGTTTGAAGCCTTTAGACTCGAGAGTCTGTCTCCATTCCTCTAGCCTCTTTGGAATGAATCCTGGAGATAATGGAAAACTGCTTTTAAGACCAAATATGGGCTTTATGAGTGGTTAGTTATGCCTTTTGGCTTGATGCACCCTAACACTTTCATGAGATTGATGAATCATGTTTTTAAGGATTTTCATGGGAAATTTCTGGTGGTTTATTTTGATGATATCTTGATTTATTCTAAAAGTCTAGATGAGCATGTGGAACACTTAAAACAAGTTTTTGAAGTTCTTAGAAAGCAACACTTGTTTGCTAATCTTAAGAAGTGTAATTTTTGTGTCGATCGTGTGGTATTTTTGGGTTTTAAGGTTATTCTAAGGGAGCTGAAGTTGATGAAGAGAAAATCAAGGCAATCAAAGAGTGGCCTAAACCTAACAGTGTAAATGAAGTTAGTAGTTTTCATGGGCTTGCTAGTTTTTATAGGAGATTCATTAGAGAATTTAGCACCATTGCTGCTCCTTTTGCTAAAGTTGTTAAGAATGATAAGGTTTTTCATGGGAAAAAGAACAAGATGATGCTTTTAACTTGTTGAAAAAAAAAAATTGTGTTCTGCTCCTCTTTTGCAATTACCCAATTTTCAAATCTTTTAAGGTTGAATATGATGCCTCTAGAAAAGGAATAGGTGTTGTTTGATGGAGGACTTAAAGCCCATTGCATACTTTAGTGGAAAGTTGAGTGGAACTACACTGAACTACTCAACTTATGACAAAGTGCTATATGCTTGGTAAGGGCTTTAGCTATACGGCAATATTATTTGAAGCCAAGAGTATTTGTGGTTAAGACTGATCATGAATCCTTGAGATATTTGAAAAGCCAAGGTAAGATTAATCGTCGCCATGCAAAATGGGTTGAATTCATTAAAACTTTCACATATGTGATTGCTTACAAGCAAGGAAAAGAGAATGTGGTTGCTGATGCATTTTCAACAAGGTATGTCTTGGTTTCTTCTCTCAGTTCTAAATTGATGGGTTTTGATCAAATCAAGGAACTTTATTCTAATAATTTTGATTTTGGCAAGGCTTTTGCAGAATGTAAGTTGGATCCTTATGAGGGAATCATTCTTCAAGATGGGTTCCTTTTCATAAAATAAATTGTGTATTCCGAATTGCTCTTTGCGTGAATTGTTTGTTAGGGAAGCACATTATGGTGGACTCATAGGACACTTTGGAGTGCCCAAAACTTTGGATATACTTGCTGAACATTCTTTTTGGGCCAGCAATGCGAAAGGATGTTGAAAAAGTGTGCTCTTAATGTCTTGAATGTAACAAGTCAAATCAAAAGTGTTACCACATGGTCTTTATAATCATTTACCTGTCCCTACTTCTCCTTGGATTTATATTCTATGGATTTGTGTTACGACTTCCTAGAACTAAGTATGGTAAGGATAGTATATTTGTAGTGGTAGAAAGATTTTTAAAAGTGGCTTGTTTTATTCCATGCTGGAAGACTAATGATCCATTACATGTGGCTGATTTATTTGTGAAGGAAGTGGTTAAATTACATGGCATACCTAAAACTATCGTTAGTTATGGGTATGCTAAATTATTAATCCACTTTTGGAGAGTTTTTTGGGCGAATTTAGGAACTAAATTGCTATTTTCTACATATTGTCACCCACAAACTGATGGACAAACTAAGGTAGTCAATAGGACCTTAGGGAACATGTTGAAAGATTTTTTAAAAGGAAAATTAACTTCGTGGGAAGAACATTTACCCATGGTAGAGTTTGCCTATAATATAACTATTCACTCTTCCACCGGTAAGTCTCCTTTTGAAGTGTTTATGGATTTAATCCGCTCACTCCCCTTGATTTGTTGTCTTTGCCTACTAATGAGATTGTTTATCTTAATGGAAGCAATAAGGCTGAAATGATGAAGAAGATTCATGAACATACAAGGCTTGCAATTGAAAGGAAGAAT
>JASVEL010004629.1:0-73838 GCA_032618575.1 Nicotiana noctiflora
GTTGTTGTTGTAAGTTATTCAAACTAGATGTCAAGATCCGAATTTAGTTCTTGCTTAGCTTATCTCTAGTGAAGGCAATTGGTTCCAAACCAACTTGTTGTCATTAGGATCTTGCCAAATCTAGATTAACATAATCTCGGGGTTCTTGGACCTTTCCTTGAACTTCCACATATCTAGTTTATTTTTCTTGCTTTTCTTAATTCAATTGCATTTCTTTATTACTTCCGCATTCCTTAAACTTATTTTCTTTACGTTCTTGAATCTCCTAACCTTTGTGTTATCATATGGACACAAAGGGGACTGGTGGAGGAATGGAGAGGTCCAAGGACAAGTGGAAGCCAAAAAAGAGCCGTATTTGAAACTAGTTGAGAGCATAAACGAAGTTGAGAAGAGGACGAATAGCATGTGGTATTAAGAAGGCAAAGAAAGAGGTAGGGGTATCAGTCACGGTAGCTACGACTGCAGCTTTCGGACATTTGTATGAAGAACTCGGGGAAAAAGGCGGGGACAAGAAGTTGTAGAGGCTATCCAAGGTGAGAGAAAGAAAGGCTCGTGACCTAGACCAAGTGAAGTGCATCAAAGATGAAGAAGGCAGAGTATTGGTAGAAGAGTATTGGTTCAAACTTTAAAAAATCAAAGATCATGTGTGACTAGCTAGTTTCGAACTCAGGACCATGTGAAAAATTTGAACCCTCTTTACCAATAGGCTAGGCATTTTACTTGTTTGAAGTGGGTTCAAAATCATATTTATACCTTTATTTGTTTGAAAACAGCAAAAATATACCTATATATACAATATTATTTTTCGATGAAACGGATTCATATGAACCCACGTGGGTCCGCCCCTGGTTTGGAGTACTCCGAGAGTCATCGAGATTTGGGTCTTGTAGCGGTATAAAGGTTGATAAGGTCGAGTGGGCTATATGTAAGATGAGCAGGGAGCGAGTGGACCAAACGAACTTCTAATGGAATTTTGGAAGAATGCGAGCAGGACCGTCTTGGAGTGGTTTATTAGTTTATTTAATGTTATTTTTCGGACGAAGAAGATGCCCGAAGGATGAAGGTGGAGTACGATATAAACAAGAAGAAGGGTGAGACTAGTACAGATGCTTAACGAAAAGAAAACTGGTAACAAAATTTTGAACGGCAAAAAGAGAAAAAAAGAAACAGCAAAGAGGCTTTACAACTGGAAATTGTGTGACGGAGTCGATGTAAAGTATGACAATAGAAAACAATTTCAATCGCAATGTTGATTATAAATATCAGTTTGTCTTGTTCAGATGGACGGAAAAAAGAAATTAATGATGCGAAGGGAATGGAAGACAGAGAAGGACGGGAAAAAGAAATTAATGAAGCGAGGGGAATGGAAGACAGAGAAGGGTGCAAAGAAGTTGACAACAACTTTTCCGTGCTTTTCATTCTTAGATTTTTTAAGTTCTTATTTTGTCATTACTCCCCAACCCAAAAGGAAAAAGTGCACGAATAATTCATTCTGTAGGAAAGATTTGTCAGTGAAGTCCAATAAACAAAATAGTGTAACCAATCACAATGAATCATGTGAACTTTTGGAAAACCTACAAATTATGATGGTTAATTCATGTTTTGCAGCTAACAAAAATCTTAACAACGGAATTAGATGACAATAAAAAAGATATACATAGAACGTCCAATAATGACCAACATCTATTGCACCCACATGGGAGTTCGGAGCAAAGATACTACGAACTAATAAAAGCCAATTAACCAAACACTTCCCCAAAACTGGAAATGTTCAGCAGCTTGCAGCTATAAAGAACAAACAATTTCTTTCATGAGCCATGTGTCTCTCTTTACAAGTTAGTCAACTCCAACTCATGTAAAAAAATTGGTGACATGCCATTATTAATATGCATGTTAGATGCTAGACATAGCCATCATCTCTAAAGCTATAGTAGGAGTAAGAAGGACTATCTTTGCAAGCTACTGGGTAATCACTAAATTAGACAGTACAAAAGATTTTTCACTTCATGTTGACTATATCGTACTTCACACGTCCATAGATTGAAAAGCCAGCAGACTATAAAATTTGCAATCAAATAAACATGCTTGCTAGGGAAAACAACAGCATACTTACATATCTACATATCTAGCACAACTTCATGATGCAAAAGAACAGCAAACCTACATTCAGTATTGAGGGTTCTGGTATTGGACATTGAATTGGTCGATCATTGTGTAGAGGCTCAGTCGGGTGTTCAACTGGTTTGAACTCAACTGCAATTTCAATACCATGAGGTGTGATAGAGGGAGCTCCAGCTATTGTAGCAGCACCGGCTGTTTCTGTATTTGGAGGCAACACTTCTGTTTCATCCTGCATTTCCATATTGAAAAGAAATTACTACAAATAACAACCAGATGATATAGTTTGGACTTTAATAAGTAAGATCAGATACAATTGATTAAGCAGTCAAATCCCTCTGAAAATTAAAATACAAACTATATGGTTTATTTTAGCGATTACGAATCCTAGACAAAAATGTAAGCAGCAAAATAAAATTTCATAGTCAAAGTCCAAATCAAACTCAATTTGGAAAGTAACAGCCCAAGAACTAGTCAATCCCACATCTCAAAAATCTCAAAAGGTCCTAATCAAATTCCAAAAATTCCAAAAGCATAAATATGAAAATCCACACCAAAACTAAAGATTAACACATAATCTAAAGCCAATCAGTCGGTCTAAAGCCAATATCTTTTCCAGTAAACATGAGCAAACAATTCATCCCATTATCAAATTAACATGTAGATATAAAGACGTAATTATTGATCCCTCGATCAGAAAACAACTCAATTTACATAAAGTTTAAGAATTAACCAAGAATGAACTAAAAGGATAATAAAACATGCTAACAACCTAAAACCAATTCTTTTTTGAGTGTGTGATCAGTCAATCTAAAGTCAATATCTTTTCAAATAAAGAGGAGCAAACAATTCATACCACTATCAAATTAACATACAGAAAGGAGATAAAGAAACAATTCTTGATACCCAGCAACCCAGATCAAGAAACAAGTCAATTTACATAAAGTTAACAACTTTACCAAGAATTGACTGAATAAAAACCATAGAAAGGAGTAGCAACAGAGAGGGATAGAGAAGCTCACAAGGGCACTTTGAGCTCGACGATGCCCATTTCTGCTGACAGAAAATCTTGAAAATAGTCCCACCATTATTAGGCTCTTTACTATCAGAACAAAACTTCACCCAAAACCAAAAGGAGTTCAGTTTCTCCTTCTAGAAAATAGTCAGAGAAACAAGGAAAAAAGAGATGATAAGATTACTTGTATTGATGGGTTTTGTCTTGATTCGACTTTCTCTTAGAGAAAAATACTGCTCCGTGTACAAAAAGGGTGTGAAGTGTGAACATTACATTGGCAAGGTATAATAATTCAAATAATAATTAATTTAATTAAATTAATGAGTTTAAGTTTCTGTAAAATATAAAAATTGTGTACCAATTAATAGTTGAATCCTAAATTTATGCGCTTCCCTTTTGACATGAAATTTGCCTAAGATAAAATTATGTTTTGGAATTCTAACAGTCATATTTCTGAAACTGATGTTGAATTTCTTTAAAAGAAATATCATGTAAAATGAATGGAGGAAATATATTTATTTGGGAAGTTGAAATTTAAAAGTGATGGAATTGAAAGCTTGCTTTTGTGGAGCATCATTGATTAAAAAAAAAAAAAAAAACCAAATTCAATTGGTTGAAGGGGAAGCTAACTACTTAAATTAGCAATACAGCCGGTAAGTGCCATGTGATTGTGTTTTTCTTAATTGGCAGTGGGTATTATATATGCAATCTATTCTCTAATCATGCTCTCTCCAGTCCCACTAATTTTCTGTTTAGAAACAATAAACGACTTTTCTGCCGTATTCCTGCTGCAACAAGTGCCACTTCCAAAATTAAAAATTCCTAGATTGTCATAATATTTTTAATTTTCTAAAACTCTTCATCATCGTTCAGTGTATGAATTAATCATAATACAAGGACTAAATTTAAAAATAAGTAAATCATAATAGTATATGATTTAATTTGAAATTTATTCTTCTAGCTTTTTGAGATGTAAAATTGTTAATAACTTTTTAAAGTTAATTTCTTCAAGCAATTCCTATCCAATTGATAATATAGGCAACCCATTTAGTCTTTATTGAGACATTATTAATTTTAGGTCAGATATTATTGGTTGTAGTTTTGAAAAACTTCTTTCCGCTGAGAAAACTGTTATATGACGTATTAACATTATTCAATAATCAATACAGCATTTAAAAAAATTTAGTTTTGCCATTTTGATTGAGTATATAGATTAATATATTATCTTCTACTTGTACATTGGGTGAACCATTCATCTATACAGTTTTTAAAACGCCAAATGCCTACTTGATTAACATTTCTAAAAAAAATTTCATTTATATAGAAAACTTAATTTTGCTAGAAATCATGTGTGTGATACATATCAACTAGGCAAGCAAACCAGAACATCTTTCAAACCCGAAGATGTTGTCTTCACAACCAATCCTCTTTAGTTATATTTGGACCTACTAGAACTAGTGTAGGAGGAAAAATATATGCATATGTTATTCTTGATGACTACTCATATTTTACATGGGTAATATCTCAACTCACAAAGATGAGACTCTAAAGAACATTGAGATCTTCTTCAAGAAGATAGAAATAAAAAATGGTTATGTTATCTCAATTATACAAAGTGATCATGGAGGAAAATTTTAAAGCAAATCGTTTGAAGAGTTTTGCAATGAACAAAGATACACTCACAATTTCTCAACACCTAGATCACCCTAATAAACGGGTGTAGTAGAATATAAAATCGAACTCTGCAAGACATGGCCAGAATAATGATACTAGAATATTCTCTAGCAAATCACTTTTGGGAAGAAGCAGTCAGCACAACTTGTCATATACTGAGTATATCTCTTATTTGGCCCATTCTGAAGAAGACTCCATATAAAATATGGAAGGGCAAGAGATCGAACATTGACTACTTTCACCCTTTTTGAAGCAAATACTTTGTTCATAATAACTGTAAGGACAATATTTGTAAGTTTGATACAAGGAGAAATGAAGGTATATTCCTTGGTTATTCTAATAACAGTAGATCTTTTAGAGTCTATATTAAACGTATTGTTACATTCAGCATTTTCGTAGGTTAAAGTTTTGTCGTAAGTTAATCGATGTAAGTTTGTGAATGAAATTATTTTGAGATTATAAGCATTATCCTATTTCGGGTATGTTAAGGCTATCCCTTCTTCTTTTTGGCATGATCTATACGACATGAACGAAATGAGAAAATGCACAACTTCCTTAAATGACTAAGTTCATAGAAATACTAGAGATGCTTATGTTTTTTATTCCCCATATGCCATATTGTTCTATCATCTGTTCATGGGTCTAAAAAATATGTAAGTTGGTAAAGTTTATTTCATGATATTAATTAGAGGCATAATGATCTTTTGACGTACCGAGATATTTTATTAACATATTTTTACATGCATTTGTACATGCATATTGACCCATGACCAGATGAAATTTTATATATATATATATATATATATGGCGTTACATACGCACACCACCTGATTAGCTAGTATACGTTGATGATTTTGCCCACAGCGACCGAGATGATATGATGGGATGCCCTCAGAGGCTTGATGATATTATGAACACATGTACCTATGTACGACATGACATTCATACGCATATGCACGACACTATAAATATTTCATGATTTACAGAATTATCCAGATATACATGTGGAGTCTTTTACTCCATGTTTCTTACATGTATATTATTTACTGATTTTCATTCCTTACATACTTGATACATTATTTGTATCGACATTCCTTTACCTGGGCACGCTGCATTTCATGACCGTAGGTCCTGATAGATAGGTTATGATCTCTCCTAGTAAGCTATCAGCTTAGCGAAAGGTGTTGGTGCGCTCCATTTGCTTCGACGTGGCATATTTGGTCAGTATGATTAGTACATCTATTGATTGGTGTGGCGGGGCTTTGTCCCCACCTTTATGATATTACATATTCTTAGAGGTTTGTAGAGAGATATCATATATACGGATACTTGTATGGCCTTGTCATATTATGTTTTGAGTATACAAAGGATCATGCCAGTCTTATATGCCCGTACATTATATGTATAAGTTTGGATTACATGTTAGGTCATCCAATGTCGAGTATTTCTTCATGTTTTATTGTACTTATCTTACGATAGCGTCTCTGGCTCAAATACCTATGATAGTATGATATGAAAGATATGTTATGTGGGTATTGATTGAGTAAGGTATTGGGTTCCTGTTGCGGCACATCGGTTTAGGTCGTGACAAAAGTGGTACTATAGCAGTTCTGTACTAGGGAGTCTAGAAGTCATGTCAAGTAGAGTCTTATTTATGAGTGTGTTGTTGTAACAGTCCAACCCGCTAGTGATATTGTCCGTTCTACGCCTAGGACCTCACGGGTTTAAAATGTGTCACTGGGGTCTAAGGCTTGTTAACTTATATATCCAACACCCCCCTTATGTTTTGCTTATGTGGGACTTTGTCTATAGTCTACGGCGTTAAATACACCCCCTCTTATGAACTCAACGTCCTCGGTGAGGTTTGCCCCACCGTATGCGATTCCCTTAGACTCGGAACTAAACTCTAATCTGACTCACCCACCATCAGCAAGGCTGGCACAAGAGTGGATCTGATACCATCTGTAACAGCCCAACCCGTTAGTGATATTGTCCGCTTTAGGCCTAGGTCCTTACATGTTTAAAACGCGTCACTATGGTCTAAGGCTTGTTAACTTATATACCCAACATCCTTTTTGTGTTTTGCCGATGTGGAACTTTGTCTATAGTTTGGGGCGTTATAGTTGTGCAGCACACTTATAAGCAGGATGATGAATAAAATGTTAAAGGAGATGATAAATGCCTTGTCAATAAGTTCTGATTTACATCAGAACTTGTGGGGCAAAGTTATTCTTACAGCTAACAAAATACTAAATCGAGTTTTCCATAGAAAAATGCAATCCATTGCATATGAAAAATGGAAAGGAAGGAAACCTAACTTAAAATATTTTAAAGTGTGGGGTGTTTGGCTAAAGTGCAAGCTCCTAAACCCAAAGGATAAATATTGGACCAAAAACCGTTGATTGCATTTTTGTAAGATATGCAACAAATAGTAAGGCATATCACTTTTTGATTCATAAATAAGAAAATCTCGACATTCATATTAATATGGTAAAGGTGATGGCATTATATACGAACAACTACCTAGTGTTGTGCATGGATCAGATCAGATCGAATTTAGCACATTCAAATTCAGATTTTGATTTTAGAAAATACAATCCGAATCCTATCTGAATTATATTAAACCGGATCACATTTTAAGGTTTGGAGCGGATCGCATTTCGGATCGTATTATTATGCGTCAGAGTTAAACTAATATGTATATTTTCTTTGTAACAGAGGCATTGCATTAAGAAAAACTCATATTTATGCAATTATGAGAGTACTGTGATGCCAATATAGCTAAATCTAGCAATTGTAAAGGTAACAACCAAGAGGTTACTGTAAAGAAAGAATTGACTATCCGAAATTAAAGCGTAGTATTTATACATGCCCTAATAATTTTGGATTTCAAATCGGATCGGATCGGATAAAAATATTTCAGTCCGAATCTGAAATCCAAATTTTAATAAACACAATCCGAAATCCTATCCAATCCGAAATCCGAGATTGAATGGATTGGTTCAGATTTTGAATATCCAATCCGAATGAACAACCATACCACCACCTGATCAACTGGTATACGTTGATGATTTTGCCCACAATGACCGAGATGATATGATGTAAAACGCTCAGAGGCCTGATAATGTTATAAAACATGTAACTATACACGACATAACATTCATACGCATATGCATGACACTATAAGTATTTCATGATTTACAGAGTTATCCAGACTTATAGGTTGAGTCATTTACTCTATATTTCTTCCATGTTTGTTATGTACTTATAGTCGGTACATTATTCATACTGACATCCCTTTTGCCTGAGGACGTTGCATTTTATGCCCACAGCTCCCGATAGACAGGTTGAGAGTCCTCCAAGTATGCTATCAGCTAGGCTGAAGATGTTGGTGTGCTCTATTTGCTCCGGAGTTGCTTGTTTGATCAATATGATTTAGTCTTGTATTGTTTGGTATGGCGGGATTGTCACGCCCCAAATCGAGGGACATGACCGGCGCCTGACTAGGTAGCCCCAGTCAAGCGGACCTGGGTTCCTTTATATCCCACGCGATTCCCCTGTGTTGTTTATTACTCAAAAACCAGAGATCTTACCAATTATAACTGATTTCACAATGTACAAACATAACCATACAATTTATTTACTAACAAGTTACAATTTACAGCGCCCGACATATACATATACCTACATAGGCCATAGTCCCACAGTTTACTGTCTACGGAGCCTCTAGGATTACAAAGGAGGATACAATACTTGCCGGTAACAAGGCTCCGGCTATACCTTACACAAGATCAAAATAAAGTCTAAACAAGAGTGGCATGAGCCACGCAGGGCCCCGAAAGGAAAGGGGCTCACCAAAACGGGCAGTAATGAAGGATGCTACTGCCGATGAGCTGAAGTACCTGCTATCGATTCACCTACAATCATAATACGAATGTAGCGTCCCCGGCAAAAGGGACGTCAGTACACTGGAATTGTACTGGTATGTATGGACAAACTTTGTCCCAAGTAAACTCAAGCCATTAATTTACATCAAAACTAATCAAGCCAGCCAACCATGTTTTCCACCTTTTTCTCATTTCAGATAAGTCTCAACATAAGCACGTTCAAGGTCAACAATTAGAACAACAACCAATCAACCACATAAATTGCAAGTAGTCAAACATAGGGGCAATCAGTGCCCCCCAGGTTGCAAACTCTCCTGCTATCTCCTTTCACAATTTCACATCATTGATTTTTGTATCAATTTTCAATAGCGATTTCGATCGCTTTCCATCCTTATTGCCCCTGACCACCCTTATTACCTCGGCCACCCTTATCACCCCAACCCACACCTTATTTCCTTACGTTGCGGCGCGCAACACGACCCCGCCTTACAGTTTAAAACAAAACAATTTCAAACAGCAGATAAGGCACTACACACAATTTCATCAAGTTCAAATAAGCAACTTGCACATTGTTTCATGTTCTCAATTACTTATCAAGCCAATATCATAACCAAGTTACAATATTTCCATAATCAAAAATATTCACACAAGTATGTTCAACAATTTTCCACAATTCAAGTGTTTCGTCTCTTTCCACAATAAACCAATTTTCAAGTGTTTCGTTTCTTTTCCACAAGGTGCCATATAGGCCATCATAACCATTATTCACAATTCTTCACCAATTCCAATTCCCTTGTTATCTTTCAATTCATATTTCATACCACACCACATGTAGTTTAACATCAATTAGATACCCAACAACAAAATCAACAAATTACACACAATCTCTCAAATTAACACATGCCAAACGAATTGCACACATAAGGGCGATTTCACAAGAATCAAAGTTAGCCATACATACCTCGATTGAGCTTTCCTTAAGTTACTACAACACTCCAAAAACTCTAGCAATTCCAATCTATTATGAAACATAACAAAATTAAATACATATTAGAAAGATATTCATGAAACTAGCTCATTTGAACAATTTATCAAACACTAGTTGAGCATCTTGATTTCGAATCCCCTTTTAAGACTTCCTTCATTCCCTAACCCAATCTTTAGTTATTTAAGTTAAACAATCTTCCCATAAACCTAAGTTGTACATGTATGTATACACAATACTAATAAACCCAAGAATCATACCTCAATAACTCATCTTATACACCAAACTCGAAATTAAAACCCTAGGGTATAGAATCTTACCTCTTAGATGAAGAACTTGCTATTGGGTTCTTGATTCTTGAAGATTGATGCAAGATTTGGATGATTTGGATATTGGGTTCCTCCTTCTCTCTCTAAAATACTCTCACATCTCTCTAAAATCAGTAAGAAATGACCCCAAAATGAACCCCAAAGCCTATATATTGAAATGGGGTCGGGTTATAAAAATTAGAAGAATAACCTTGCGATGTCAATTCTGCTATCGCAGAATGCACCGCAGAATGGACATGCGGGCCGCAAAATGCACCGCAAAATCGGCAGCCAAAAATGAGCTACACTGGTTCAATCTGCGGTCAAAATGCGGACCGCAGAACGAACATGCGGACCGCAGAATGAACATGCGGACCGCAGATTTGACCTGACACACGATCGCATTTTCCAGCCTTTGGTAATTTGATCATAACTTTGTGTAGGAATGTCCAAATGACGAACGGTTTGAAGCGTTGGAAACTAGACTCAAAGGGCTTTCATTTGATATGCTATTCACAACATAAAAACTTATACATAATTATATATGATCCTTTGAAGTGGAGCTATGTGCGAATCCATTTGGAATTTTGGCGTATTTCGATAATTTTCCCATTTGGCTTACACTTGGGCTTCCATTTGGACCTCATATCACTTACCATAAGATCATACTCATATTTATCAAGTCTAATTGATGTCCATCATGTTCATAGCACACAAAATATAATAATTAGCCTACGTGGCACCACAGAATCCTATATTACTTAGCGAAATTTTCTGGGGCCTTACATTCTCCCCCCCTTAGGATCATTCGTCCTCGAATGAGATGTATAGTCTTTCCCAAACACTTTAACATCATACATCTCTTTTCTAACCTACTTTCAGTCTCAAAATTTTCACTAACTCCTAAATTTTTCAGAAATTTCGGCAGAGTTTCCTTTGTAACTAGGCCTATCCACCTGCGAGAGAATCACCAAAATCTTCTTAACCACACATCCACAACTGTACATAGCACCACAATGTATATATATCCACAATCCTAGTCCCAGTATTATAAGAACTACATTAACATATGGATACCAGAACATGGACTGCACAGTTTTACATCAAAATATCTATATGGTACATTCCAAGTCCAAACTAACTGGTATTTAATCAAACGAAAGTACTTTCCTTCCACGACACATTTATCCTTCTACGCGACATTATCGACTTACAAGCATTATCATAACACCTTCTCAAAAATAATATCAACTCCCAAACATACATAATAAGGATGACGGATAACATCTTGCATGAGATAACTATCCATTGACTTTACCTTTTTATAACTTCCACTGTACAATTTACACTCCACTGGATATTGCAATTCATGATAACAACAATAACCCACAATTCCATAACTTGACACCATACCATCAAGGATATCAGTTCATACTAAACAAACAATCATGTGTTCATAATAGTCCTTACCAACCATTAATGTAATCGCAAAGGTGTTCATCAACAAGAATATAATTTCCTTTCAATCAACAGTCCATATGAAATCAAGACATCACGAGTCTTGCTAGTAGTGCATCATGATCATATAGTGCAATCGAGTCAATTCGTACTCACATTTTTTTTTATCACTATCTTCTTAGACATAAGCATATGGAAACACAAAGTACATGAGGAACAGTTATAGGGAATATCATACACCTATTGCAACCTAATGTGTAATACAGTCATGTTACTTTTATTATCAACTCACATAACATTTTTAGGGGTACACTCACACTAAACCCTTGATGACCCTTAATAATTACCCTAAGATGTGCTTTCATAAACTGACCATAAAATTACCTATCCAACATACATGTGACCACACTGTGAAGCTTCATCTTTGACTCGTCTAAACTTACAATGCTCAATGGATCGGGATCTAATCAATGAGGAACAACAAACTTTAAGATCAGGCTGAAGTTCTTCAAGAATCCATTAATGCACTGGGTAGAGTACTATATGAGGTCGTATACTAAGAGACACAAAATGTTACTACTAACAATACTGACATGGTTAATCATTGTGACTACCTCAATTAATACATAAATGAGGAATAGGAGTAAGTAGTACATGGGAAATAGGAATCATTAAGGAGGAATACTCAAGCACGTGAACCATTCATTTCCTAAAGTGTAGGAAAAATCCGTCGATGAATTACACTCTTAACATTACTTGACACACATAATCTATGCCACAAGCCTATAAGGATGAAAAGAATTGAACGCTTATGAGATTACCATATTCTAGACAACTTAACACTTCTTGGTAATTGATCATATACGAGGAAACTAAAAACTACGACCATTGTTTTTCATTCAAATCAACATGTTCATGATATGTACAAAAATCGAAGTCATCTAATCTCAACCTTTCACGAGTGAAACTCAATAGCTAGGAAATCTTGATATTGGGACAAAAGCATGAATTGGTTAGATGGTTCTAATAGTTAACACGACGCTCCAGGGAGAAGGCAAATAACACTCATATCTAGCCAAGAAGGTGATATACCAAGAGTAGTAAAACTTTCCACACATGACAACGACATAGTCCAAGATTCTAGAAGTTGAGGGTGTAAAGAAAACCAAACTCAATGAGACATTACACAATAATCACTGAAGGTTTGCAGATGTTCATGATGAGATCTCCATATGTTTTGACTTGAAAAAGGAAGTGTCATAGTGATACATAGAAGACACGTTCTCTCATGGTTATCGTACAAGTGTTGGGTTCTAGCACAATGACTTCACTAAATAAGGAATACAATTAACACATTGTGGAGACATAAAGAGAGAATAATCATTCGTTATGAGTTGGACACGCCTATGCTATACTATCTTCCAAACTACAATACAATTCTACATCACGGGCAACCGCAATACTAGAAACCAAGTGAGCTACTTACTACGGGATATCTCAAGTGGAAACAAAAATTATGGCGACACAAGATCTTTCCTATGATGGGATGTGAGGATCTGAATTTTTTTGAAAAACTTTATGCACACATTGACCATTTTAATTGACATGTACTTGTAGGATAAGTGTAGATGCATGCTTTCACGTTTCTTTATAGTAAAAAGGTTTTCATGACGTTACTTGCAAGAGAGTGGATTGGCTGTTCAAGCCATATAAGCCATATACACAACTGAGAAAAGAGTGACTCGAGAAGGATCACAAATCTTGGATACTTTGCATGGAACTTGACACCACATGTACAAACTTTATGATGGTGCATGTGTAGGCACGAGTGAGCAGATGTTGTCCATTTAAATAAAACGTTTCTGTAAGAAATTCATCAGGAATAGTCCTTTGTCGAGAATTTAGGAAAAACAAGTGGGAAGTATCAATAGTGCTATAACTCAATTCTGGAACATAATTATAGAGCTCAATTCCATAGGAGGTTGTACATACTAGAACTGTGATCGGGAGAATTTGTAAATAATACGTCTCATTAAAAGAGCATGTGCATGAACTATTTTGTAATTTAGATTCTTTTTAAGAACATATCTATGCAAGGACAAGGAAATCATAAGGGTTTAACAAAAAGTTTAAACAATCACCACATTACCAAATAAAATGGATCACATAGCTTTTTACATAATTACCATACCTCTAGGCTGCATTTCATAGCCCTTCCATAGGGTTCACATATAAAATTATTCATCTATGCGCTTCATACAATAATAATAAAATCACAAGTACAAATCAAACACTTTAAACATTCACCACATTATCGAATAAAAGAATCATGCCATTTTTACGTATATTAGTCCATCGACTCTTGGGGCCATAATTATCACATCAGACTTGGCACTAGGCCACATTTCATAACACAATCTCTTCTTCCTCGCATTTCACATCAACATCATAATCTGTTTCATATTCCCTCATGTCACAAGTATCACCAGGTACAATTTCATTTTGAGTTCTCGACACATTGTCTATACTTTATTTCTCAAAAGCATTTGACTTATTTCAACATCTCTATGCATAGAGGACTTCACATTTGAATACATGATTCATACTTCTAAAACCTATATTAAGTTGTCAATAATAGCACATTGATCATATTGGAATGCATCTTTCACAAATATCGGGTCACAACAACAATTCATGTAAAGTATCAATCACAGCTAGAGTCCAACATTTAGTCTTACCACATTTACACAATCACTTACTTCATTTCCAAACATCTTTATACATTACCAACAACAAGATGCAATCAATCAAATACCTTTGGTACACGTAAGAACATTTTGGAAGAATCAACCATAACAAGTTTTCTCACAAAATTTGGCATCAAAATATCAATTCAAACTTGACTTGAAGTCTATACATTTTAGCACATAGTTCACATTCTTTACATATCCTCATCTACCAAGAATAATATATTAAACAAATGAAAAAGTACCTCCATCATATATTTTCACAGCAATAATTCACTTAACATAACAAAACGGGTACTGCATCAATTATATTTTGAACCTACAACATTTATGCGAGCACCATGGAAGCTTATTTTCTAAGAGAAGGGATTTTAGCCGTACATATTGATGAAATACTACATGATCTGGTGGTACAATGACATTAGTAAGAACGAGGGTACTCTCCATAACATCAACTTCTACCAATCACTCCATGACTCAACACATTCTCCTAACAAGTCCTTGGGTAATCCACTTGGACTCAATGGTGGGATAAATCCCACCTTACATGCTTCGAATTCACAGATTATGGTATCAAAATTACCAATCTTGAGAGTAATACTTAGAGAGGAAATTAGCTCCCTATCTTGAGCCATATCGCACGATCTGGAATATCAAAGAAATTGGTAAATTCCTAAATGTCCGTGCAACCCCCAACTTATATGATGTGGTCGACAACACACCGATAAGAAGGGCACTACTAGACACGGCTCCGAGACATCCTAGGACACTTAAAAACCTTAGGCTCTGATACCAAGTTTGTCACGCCCCAAATCGAGGGACATGACCGGCGCCTGACTAGGTAGCCCCAGTCAAGCGGACCTGGGTTCCTTTATATCCCACGCGATTCCCCTGTGTTGTTTATTACTCAAAAACCAGAGATCTTACCAATTATAACTGATTTCACAATGTACAAACATAACCATACAATTTATTTACTAACAAGTTACAATTTACAGTGCCCGACATATACATATACATACATAGGCCATAGTCCCACAGTTTATTGTCTACGGAGCCTCTAGGATTACAAAGGAGGATACAATACTTGCCGGTAACAAGGCTCCGGCTATACCTTACACAAGATCAAAATAAAGTCTAAACAAGAGTGGCATGAGCCACGCAGGGCCCCGAAAGGAAAGGGGCTCACCAAAACGGGCAGTGGAAGATGAAGGATGCTACTGCCGATGAGCTGAAGTACCTGCTACTGATTCACCTACAATCATAATACGAATGTAGCGTCCCCGGCAAAAGGGACGTCAGTACACTTGAATTGTACTGGTATGTATGGACAAACTTTGTCCCAAGTAAACTCAAGCCATTAATTTACATCAAAACTAATCAAGCCAGCCAACCATGTTTTCCACCTTTTTCTCATTTCAGATAAGTCTCAACATAAGCACGTTCAAGGTCAACAATTAGAACAACAACCAATCAACCACATAAATTGCAAGTAGTCAAACATAGGGGCAATCGGTGCCCCCCAGGTTGCAAACTCTCCTGCTGTCTCCTTTCACAATTTCACATCATTGATTTTTGTATCAATTTTCAATAGCGATTTCGATCGCTTTCCATCCTTATTGCCCCCGACCACCCTTATTACCTCGGCCACCCTTATCACCCCAACCCACACCTTATTTCCTCACGTTGCGGCGCGCAACACGACCCCGTCTTACAGTTTAAAACAAAACAATTTCAAACAGCAGATAAGGCACTACACACAATTTCATCAAGTTCAAATAAGCAACTTGCACATTGTTTCATGTTCTCAATTACTTATCAAGCCAATATCACAACCAAGTTACAATATTTCCATAATCAAAAATATTCACACAAGTATGTTCAACAATTTTCCACAATTCAAGTGTTTCGTCTCTTTCCACAATAAACCAATTTTCAAGTGTTTCGTTTCTTTTCCACAAGGTGCCATATAGGCCATCATAACCATTATTCACAATTCTTCACCAATTCCAATTCCTTGTTATCTTTCAATTCATATTTCATACCACACCACATGTAGTTTAACATCAATTAGATACCCAACAACAAAATCAACAAATTACACAAAATCTCTCAAATTAACACATGCCAAACGAATTGCACACATAAGGGCGATTTCACAAGAATCAAAGTTAGCCATACATACCTCGATTGAGCTTTCCTTAAGTTACTACAACACTCCAAAAACTCTAGCAATTCCAATCTACTATGAAACATAACAAAATTAAACACATATTAGAAAGATATTCATGAAACTAGCTCATTTGAACAATTTATCAAACACTAGTTGAGCATCTTGATTTCGAATCCCCTTTTTAAGACTTCCTTCATTCCCTAACCCAATCTTTAGTTATTTAAGTTAAACAATCTTCCCATAAACCTAAGTTGTACATGTATGTATACACAATACTAATAAACCCAAGAATCATACCTCAATAACTCATCTTATACACCAAACTCGAAATTAAAACCCTAGGGTATAAAATCTTACCTCTTAGATGAAGAACTTGCTATTGGGTTCTTGATTCTTGAAGATTGATGCAAGATTTGGATGATTTGGATATTGGGTTCCTCCTTCTCTCTCTAAAATACTCTCACATCTCTCTAAAATCAGTAAGAAATGACCCCAAAATGAACCCCAAAGCCTATATATTGAAATGGGGTCGGGTTATAAAAATTAGAAGAATAACCCTGCGATGTCAATTCTGCTATCGCAGAATGCACCGCAGAATGGACATGCGGGCCGCAAAATGCACCGCAAAATCGGCAGCCAAAAATGAGCTACACTGGTTCAATCTGCGGTCAAAATGCGGACCGCAGAACGAACATGCGGACCGCAGAATGAACATGCGGACCGCAGATTTGACCTGACACACGATCGCATTTTCCAGCCTTTGGTAATTTGATCATAACTTTGTGTAGAAATGTCCAAATGACGAACGGTTTGAAGCGTTGGAAACTAGACTCAAAGGGCTTTCATTTGATATGCTATTCACAACATAAAAACTTATACATAATTATATATGATCCTTTGAAGTGGAGCTATGTGCGAATCCATTTGGAATTTTGGCGTATTTCGATAATTTTCCCATTTGGCTTACACTTGGGCTTCCATTTGGACCTCATATCACTTACCATAAGACTCATACTCATATTTATCAAGTCTAATTGATGTCCATCATGTTCATAGCACACAAAATATAATAATTAGCCTACGTGGCACCACAGAATCCTATATTACTTAGCGAAATTTTATGGGGCCTTACAGGGATCCTGTTCCAATTTTTATGTTAAGTGTGTACTCTTAGAGGCTTGTAGATAGACGTGATAGACTATGTTTTGAGTTTAAAAATGATCATGTTGGCCTTATAAGCCCGTATATCATGTATACATTTTTATATCTGGTTAGATCGTCCTATATTGAGTATTCTCCTATGTTTATTCTGGTTAGCCCATGACGGCACGCTTGGCCCATTTGCCAATGAAAGTACGACAAGAAAGATATTCTATGTTGGTACTCAGTTGAGTAAGGTACCGGGTACTCGTTGCAGCCTATAGGTTTGGGTCGTGACAATTATCCCGCATTTATGGAGGGATATATTGATGCAAATTGGATCACCTAATCAACATAATCAAAATCCATAGTGGATACATTTTTACTATTGGTGGAGGAGCAGTGTCTTGGAAGTCATCCAAACAGACATGCATCGCTCGCTCTATAATGGAGTCCGAGTTAATTGCTTTAGAAAATGTTGATGGAGATGCTGAATGGATCCAGCATTACTTAGATAACATTCCATTTTGGCCAATACCTTTGGCACCTATATGCATGCACTGCGACAGTCAAGCAATAATAGGAAGGGCTGGGAGCGTTATGTATAACGGAAAATCTCATTACATTCGACGAAGCCATAATTCCGTTAGACAACTACTTTTTAGTGGAATTATCACAATTGATTATGTAAAGTCAAAAGATAATGTATCAGATCTGTTTACAAAAGGCCTACCTAGAGATCTAGTTGAGAAGTCATCAAAGGGAATTGGGACTATGGCCGAGGACAAGTCATTGTGGAAATAACTCTACCTAGAAGACTGGAGATCCCAAAATCTTGGTCCAAGGAGATAAAACAAAGTCCTTAGTGACGGTTCAACATTGTCAAATTAAATTTTGGTCCATTCTCATGATGACGATAATGTTTAGTACCAAGGATTAAGCGTTAGAGCTTTTTAATGATTTCTAAGAATGATACGAGGTATATAACATATTGTATCTGTCACACCTCCTTTTTTTGCAAACCTGCGAGGGCGCGAGGTAAATGGGAGTTTTTCCAATTAAAGGACAATCAAAACGGGATTCATTTTTTGAGAGATTCGGAGTCGCCACTTGGGAGATTTATGGTGTCCCAAGTCACCGATTTGAATCCCAAATTGAGGAAAGGTTTGACTGTATTTAATAGTCCGCGAATCAGAAATCCGGATAAGGAATTCTGTTAACCCGGGAGAAGGTGTTAGGCATTCCCGAATTCCGTGGTTCTAGCACGGTCATTTAATTATCATATTTCGGCTTAATTATCTGATTTTAACAATTATGTACTTATGTGCCAATTATTACTTTACCGCTTGTATTATTTACTAGGAAGAGGATTACAACATCATGAGAATGCAACTCGATTTTCGTCACATAAATTTGTCCGCAATTTTTAATGCATTCCGACTTCATTGAGATTTGGATTAGGGTCACATAAATGTGTACCCGAATTTAGGGAGGTAATTTTATTAAGTACGTACCTAAAGATGCTAGCGCATTATTATTTTGGGAATGCCGCAAAATTCGCTAAACGGTATGCCCCGAAGTCTGAGCATTTTTAACACATGTACATTTAGGAAGGTCCCCTAATTTTATGTCTTACTGAGCGAGGCTTCTCTCATTTATTTTTAAGAGTCATACCTAAGGTGACTAAATTTTCTATTATTCCTTTTCATGTGTCTACGAAAGAAAAGAAAATCCTAATTAATCAAGTTAATTCGTGACACAATATAGTAAGATATTGGGGTTTGTAAGCACTCGTATTCTAATCAATCGATAGTTTTGGGCCTTTCTACAGTCCATATGAAAGAATCATCATACAACACTAAACTAGGCCCAACGTGTGAGCCCAGTTAAGCATTGGCTATGGGACAAATACCCCAATTGAATCTTGGCCGCATTACTTATACTAACACGATGTATACTTTCATGTATTCGTTATACTACTCGTCATTTTTGAGTAAATGACTTGTATCAAACCTTATTTTAAAAACTAAAGACTTTCATTATTGACTAGATGAGCATGTTAATCTAATTGGATGTAAAAAAAAGACTTCTAAACCAAATTTATATACACAATGGAGTGTTTTAAACCATATATCTATTTCCTTATTGTACAGTCGGATCTTTAAAAAAAATGGAGACAACAAATAAGGTTGTATCCTATTGTTAAATCACTTTCATACATGTTCTATGAAACACATGCCTGAAAATAATATGTAAACTCGAACTCCAATTATTACTAGTCATATATCCAAGTACAAATGGATCATTTTGGATCTCAAACAGTTTAATGATTCATTTACAGGATCGTATCTATGTGTTTCCTTCATACTAAAAAAATCTAAACTACAAATTTCCAATTCTATTACTAAAAACAATCTTTTATTATAGGACCTTTAATCAGAATCTAATGTGAGTCAATTAAATAGTAATATGAACATAAAATCTAATGCAAACGAGTAATTGCAGTCCAATATCTATAGTCCCCATTACACAGTTTTAAAACACTAATCTAATTAACAAATATCATCCAGTTTAATCATTCTTTAAAAAAAAAAAGAAACTAACTAACAGAAATGAAATTTTTTAGCAAAAGTAGTTCGAACAACTTTCATTTCACTTCCACAAGCCTGAGGTTTATAGAAAGTGTACCTGTAGATGTAAAATACAGAGGAAAAGAATCAACAATGGCAGTAATACAATAGCAACCACAGAATAGTTTCAAAACCAACAAAAACCAAATCAACCAGCGATGAATCCCAATAATCAAACACAGTCAACCAATAAACATCTATCACTAAGGGAGTCTAATGAAAACAGTGAACTTTATGCTTGTCAAACTAGAGGGATTTTAGAAAAGAAGAACCAGCAAAGAAAAAGGGAATTTTCAATGACACAGCAGAATTATTTTTCAAGAAAAGATGATGTTTAGACTCTCTCTTGATCCTTTAATTCAAATGTCTTTTCAAAATATGTTTTTCTACTTGTGTGTATGTGTGTTCTTTTTCCAGTGTCCCTCTTTTTCTCTCTATCCGTGTGTTTTAAATTCTATGAAAGTCTGTCCTTTTTATCCCCTTTTCCAGCATTATTCACAGCCTTAAAAGTCTAATTAGCAGCCCCTTTTTTCAACATTCTACAAATATCTACTCTCCACTCACTTTAATTAACATTATAAGTGTACCCCCTATCTAAAACTAGCAGCCTCCTGCACAAAACCCCTAAACTAACTGTTTAATTGCCCCCTAATTTTAATAGCAGCCTATGGGAATTACTGCCCTGCCCATTACTTATTGTTTAATCCCATTTGTTAATTCAAGAAAGTACTAGCAGCCCATGTGTTCTCCTATTTGTCTGACAGTATTTTAGACAAAAATGTATTAAACTAAGTAATCTAACTAAATATTCCCTGACAGATCACTAACACCATTTCATTTTTCACACCTTTTCTTCGAATTCCTATTTCCCTTTGAATCGTACAACTCTAATTAACAACTAGAACCAATTCAGACTTATCAAAACCAATCAGAGTTTGAGTCGTACAGGGAGTTAATCCAATGAGCAAAACAAACTACACTCAATAGGCTCAATTCATCACAGATTTAACACTTTAAGATTAAAATGGTAAACATACTGGAAAACAGCTATGAACTACTATCATGTTTCTTCCAAGCAAATTAATTGACGATACTTAATTAACTGATTATGTGAACTACACTAGGTAGCTAATAATCAATTGATCAAAGTATAACAGTTAAGCTCGAGGATTTCAGTGATTTTCAAGTGGGAATCTTTAACTTGAACTAGACTATTTTAACAGATTGAACAAAGATTCACAATAACAACCAAAGAATCAAATAGATAGAAATGAACGACCAAATAAAAGGTCTCAGAAAGATGAACAGAAATGAAAGAGAGAAAATAATAAAAAAACTGAATTAACTAACATGACATTAAATACAACATACAACATAGACATGAACAGAAAGAAAAGGAAACACTTATCTGTTAAGGCTCAGGAACAAAAACGATACTGGGCTCAAACTGCTTCAATCACTTTGGGTCCAACAGGCCTTAATCGGGGTGTTCTCAGTTGAGAACACCTAGATTAAGGTCTATTTGACCTCAATCTCCCGTCGAATTGGATAGAACCCTAATTTTGGATTTCTAGGGTTCTTGCGGCCAATATTGGGACTTTTGGGTTTCTGATTGGATTTGAACAAAACCAAACACGTTTTGGTGACGAGGGAGGTCTGGTGAGGGTAGGGTATCAATTGGAGAGTGATTGGTGTAGGCTGGTTTTGGGTTGAATCTTCGATCTAAAATTCGAAGAGTTCGGGGTTGATTTGAGTTTGACGGTTAGCATGGTTTGATTGGGGGTTTTATGGGGATTTAATGGTGTAAATTTGGGAGTGTTTGGCCTACCAGAACCACCGTGAGGCGATATACGGCAGGCAGGGCACAGTGGTAGACGGCGGGGCTTTGTGAGTCTCTAAGAGAGACGATGAATGAGAGGGGGGGTGGGGTTTGTTTTGGGATTTATATACTAGGTAGGGGAATTGATCTTGGCCGTTTGATCAAACGAGATCAATGGCCTGGATCAGTGACGATGTCGTTTAGCTTAATGAGACCGAGTTGGTCTTTGGGCGGAATGGGCCGGGCTATGTAACGGGTTGGGAGATGGGATCCTGACCATTGGATCAGGTGGGTCTACGGACAGGATTAAATGCCTGAAATGTCATTACTTATATGTCTATGGGACATATTAGCTGGACCGGGCAAGACATCTATCTTTGGGCCTGGATTTATTTGCAATTTTAGCCCCTTTTCACCCTTTTCTTCACTAACCCGATTTTAATAACAGTCACTCTTAAACACAATTAAAAAGGACAAATTACATGCCTACCACACATATATATTTTTTTGTATTTTTGATTAATGTAACATATAAACACGTATATCGGAGAACATTAATTCAAAAGAAAAAAACCACATAAGATCAAATAAAGACACAGGACTATTCTATTTTATGACTTTGGGAGTAATTGCCGTGAGGGAAAAAATTACGTGCTCACAGCTGCCCCTCTTTGCGCGGAAGCATGAACAGTTTTTGTGCAAATATAGTGAGCAAATACGATTGATTTTTGCCCGTTTGAGCACTTCGTGTGAAGCATTTTGAAAAGCTTTTGACCGAGCCTTTGCTTTAGGAGGCTTCCTACATATCCTGGGCTAAACATGAATCAGATCAATGTAGTTCAGGAAGTTTCGGTAGCTGGGACTACCATGACTGCTGTGATCTTGCTGTTACTGTTGTTGCATGCTGTTACCACTGCTTCACTGAGCTCCTTATTATACCGTGCCAAAAAGGAAAAACAAGAAGTTAAACTAGCCTATGGATCATAAGATCTCATCTATCTTCAACTTATTCATGTCGCCTTGCCTTCTTGTCGTCTCGTGTTTCTTTCAATGCTTTCCTTTCGAGAATTTGGAGGCGGCACTGGCCTTTGCTTCTTTGAACGTCAGTTTTCTTGTTTTTCTCAATCTGCTGGGGATAAAGCTTTCTCCATCAAGTCTGTTACGTTGAAAGTGTAGATAAAGTTCGAAAGCTGTTCCTCTCCGGATGTGTCTCATCTTTCTTCTGTAACATGCAGAGTTTTTTCCGGCTACTGTTGCCTTCTTTCTCACTTCTGAATTTGGATTTATTCTGGGGATCTTCCGATGTGTCCCTATGCCTTCATGGTGGGTCGCTGGTTTCAATACCTGCGATGTAAAAACAGAAAAATATTCCTCTTGTTATACAGGTGGGCGCCTGATTCTAAGATATAAAATGTATTCACTTGTTATACAGGTGGCCACCTATTCGCTAAGACGTGAAAAGTATTCCCTGGTTATACAGGTGGGCGCCTAATTCTAAGATATGAAATGTATTCCCTCATTATACAGGTGGGCGCCTAATTGCTATGAAATGTATTCCCTTGTTATACAGGTGGGCGCCTATTCGCTAAGACATGAAATGTATTCCCTCGTTATACAGGTGTCACGCCCCAAATCGAGGGACATGACCGGCGCCTGACTAGGTAGCCCCAGTCAAGCGGACCTAGGTGCCTTTCATTCCCACGTGTTACCCCTGTGTTGATTATTTCTCATTAACCAAATACCTTACCAATTATAACTGATTTCACAATATACAAACATAACCATGCGAGTGATTCATTAACAAGTTTACAGTTTTTACAACGCCCAACATAATATATACATGAGCCTCGAATCCCACAGTTTACATGTCTACGGAACCTCTAGGAGACAAAGGACGATACAATACTTGCCGGTAACAAGGCTCCGGCTATACCTTACACAAAATCAAAATAAAGTCTAAACAAGAGTGGCATGAGCCACGTAGGGCCCCGAAAGGAAAGGGGCTCACCAAAATGGGCATAATGAAGGATGCTACTGCCGATGAGCTGAAGTACCTGCTATCGATTCACCTACAATCATAATACGAATGTAGCGTCCCCGGCAAAAGGGACGTCAGTACACTGGAATTGTACTGGTATGTATGGACAAACTTTGTCCCAAGTAAACTCAAGCCATTAAGTTACATTAAAACTAATAAAGCCAGCCAACCATGTTTTCCACCTTTTACTCATTTCAGATAAGCCTCAACATAAGCACATTCAAGGTCAACAAATAGAACAACAACCAATCAACAACATAAATTGCAAGTAGTCAAACATAGGGGCAATCAGTGCCCCCCAAGTTGCAAACTCTCCTGCTGTCTCCTTTCACAATTTCACATCATTGATTTTTGTATCAATTTTCAATAGCGATTTCGATCGCTTTCCATCCTTATTGCCCCTGACCACCCTTATTACCTCGGCCACCCTTATCACCCCAACCCACACCTTATTTCCTCACGTTGCGGAGCGCAACACGACCCCGCCTTACAGTTTAAAACACAACAATTTCAAACAGCAGATAAGGCACTACACACAATTTCAACAAGTTCAAATAAGCAACTTGCACATTGTTTCATGTTCTCAATTACTTATCAAGCCAATATCACAACCAAGTTACAATATTTCCATAATCAAAAATATTCACACAAGTATGTTCAACAATTTTCCACAATTCAAGTGTTTCGTCTCTTTCCACAATAAACCAATTTTCAAGTGTTTCGTTTCTTTTCCACAAGGTGCCATATAGGCCATCATAACCATTATTCACAATTCTTCACCAATTCCAATTCCCTTGTTATCTTTCAATTCATATTTCATACCACACCACATGTAGTTTAACATCAATTAGATACCCAACAACAAAATCAACAAATTACACAAAATCTCTCAAATTAACACATGCCAAACGAATTGCACACATAAGGGCGATTTCACAAGAATCAAAGTTAGCCATACATACCTCGATTGAGCTTTCCTTAAGTTACTACAACACTCCAAAACTCTAGCAATTCCAATCTACTATGAAACATAACAAAGTTAAACACATATTAGAAAGATATTCATGAAACTAGCTCATTCGAATAATTTATCAAACACTAGTTGAGTATCTTGATTTCGAATCCCTTTTTAAGACTTCCTTCATTCCCTAACCCAATCTTTAGTTATTTAAGTTAAACAATCTTCCCATAAACCTAAGTTGTACATGTATGTATACACAATACTAATAAACCCAAGAATCATACCTCAATAACTCATCTTATACACCAAACTCGAAATTAAAACCCTAGGGTATAGAATCTTACCTCTTAGATGAAGAACTTGCTATTGGGTTCTTGATTCTTGAAGATTGATGCAAGATTTGGATAATTTAGATGTTGGGTTCCTCCTTCTCTCTCTAAAATACTCTCACCTCTCTCTAAAATCAGTAAGAAATGACCCCAAAATGAACCCCAAAGCCTATATATTGAAATGGGGTCGGGTTATAAAAATAAAACAAATTACCCTGCGATGTCAATTCTGCTATCGCAGAATGCACCGTAGAATGGACATGCGGGCCGCAAAATGCACCGCAAAATCGGCAGCCAAAAATGAGCTACACTGGTTCAATCTGCGGTCAAAATGCGGACCGCAGAATGAACATGCGGACCGCAGATTTGACTTGACACACGATCGCATTTTCCAGCCTTTGGTAATTTGATCATAACTTTGTGTAGGAATGTCCAAATGACGAACGGTTTGAAGCGTTGGAAACTAGACTCAAAGGGCTTTCATTTGATATGATATTCACAACATAAAAACTTATACATAATTATATATGATCCTTTGAAGTGGAGCTATGTGCGAATCCATTTGGAATTTTGGCGTATTTCGATAATTTTCCCATTTGGCTTACACTTGGGCTTCCATTTGGACCTCATATCACTTACCATAAGATCATACTCATATTTATCAAGTCTAATTGATGTCCATCATGTTCATAGCACACAAAATATAATAATTAGCCTACGTGGCACCACAGAAATCCTATATTACTTAGCGAAATTTTCTGGGGCCTTACATTCTCCCCCCTTAGGATCATTCGTCCTCGAATGAGGTGTATAGTCTTTCCCAAACACTTTAACATCATACATCTCTTTTCTAACCTACTTTCAGTCTCAAAATTTTCACTAACTCCTAAATTTTTCAGAAATTTCGGCAGAGTTTCCTTTGTAACTAGGCCTATCCACCTGCCAGAGAATCACCAAAATCTTCTTAACCACACATCCACAATTGTACATAGCACCACAATGTATATATATCCACAATCCTAGTCCCAGTATTATAAGAACTACATTAACATATGGATACCAGAACATGGACTGCACAGTTTTACATCAAAATACCTATATGGTACATTCCAAGTCAAAACTAACTGGTATTCAATCAAACGAAAGTACTTTCCTTCCACGACATATTTATCCTTCTACGCGACATTATCGACTTACAAGCATTATCATAACACCTTCTCAAAAATAATATCAACTCCCAAACATACATAATAAGGATGACGGATAACATCTTGCATGAGATAACTATCCATTGACTTTACCTTTTTATAACTTCCACTGTACAATTTACACTCCACTGGATATTGCAATTCATGATAACAACAATAACCCACAATTCCATAACTTGGCATCATACCATCAAGGATGTCAGTTCATAGTAAACAAACAATCATGTGTTCATAATAGTCCTTACCAGCCATTAATGTAATCGCAAAGGTGTTCATCAACAAGAATATAATTTCATTTCAATCAACAATCGATATGAAGTCAAGCCATCATGAGTCTTGCTAGCAGTGCATCATATAGGATATTACCATGATTATATAGTTCAATCAAGTCAATTCATACCCACATTTTTTTATCACTATCTTCTTAGACATAAGCATATGGAAACACAAAGTACATGAGGAACAGTTACGGGGAATATCATACACCTATTGCAACCTAATGTGTAATACAATCATGTTACATTTATTATCAACTCACATAACATTTAGGGGTACACTCACACTAAACCCTTGATGACCCTTAATAGTTACCCTAAGATGTGATACCATAAACTCACCATAACTTTATCTATCCAATATATATGTGATCACACTATAAAGCTTTATATTTGACTTGTCTGAACTTACAATACCCAATGGATCTAATCCAATGAGGAACAACAGAGTTCAAGATTAGGCTGGAGTTCTTCAAGAATCCATTAATGCACCGGGTAGAGTACTATATGAGGTTGTATACTAAGAGACAGAAAATGTTTCTACTAACAATACTAACATGGTTAATCATTATGACTACCTCAATTAATACACAAATGACGAATAAGAGTAAGTAGTACATGGGAAATAGGAACCATAAAGGAGGAATACTCAAGCACGTGAACCACTCATTTCCTAAAGTGTAGGAAAAATCCGTCGACCCCGAATAGGAATACTCTAGCACCTTGAATGTGATATGGGATTCAAAATACACGAAGTTGAATTACACTCTTAACATTACTTGACACACAAAATCTATGCCACAAGCCTATAAGGATGAAAAGAATTGAACGCTTATGAGATTACCATATTCTAGACAACTTAACACTTCTTGGTAATTGATCATATACGAGAAAACTAAAAACTACGACCATTGTTTTTCATTCAAATCAACATGTTCATGATATGTACAAAAATCCGAAGTCATCTAATCTCAACCTTTCACGAGTGAAACTCAATAGCTAGGAAATTTTGATATTGGGACAAAAGCATGAATTGGTTAGATGGTTCTAATAGTTAACACGACGCTCCAGGGAGAAGGCAAATAACACTCATATCTAGCCAAGAAGGTGATATACCAAGAGTAGTAAAACTCTCCACACATGATAACGACATAGTCCAAGATTCTAGAAGTTGAGGGTGTGAAGAAAACCAAACTCAATAAGACAGTGCACAATAATCCCCGAAGGTTTGCAGATGTTCATGATGAGATCTCTATAGGTTTTGACTTGAAAAAGGAAGTGTCATAGTGATACATAGAAGGACATGTTATTTTATGGTTGTCGTACATGTGTAAGGAACTAGCACAATGAATTCACTAAAGAAGGAATAAATTTAACACATTGTGGAGACATAATCAGAAAATAATCATTGGTTATAAGCTGGACACACTTCTACTATATTAACTCCCCACTGCAATACATGACCATGCCACGAGCAACCACAATACTAGGACAGAGTGAGCTACTTACTACGGGATGTTCCTAGTGGGCACAAAAACCATGGCGACACAAGATATCTATGATGGGGATGTGAGAATCTCAATTTTTTTTTTCCAGAGAGACTTTATGCACACGGTGACCATTTTGATTGATATGAACTCATATGATAGGCACTGAGATGTGCATATATGTTACTAGATAGTGAAAGGGTCTCATGATGATACTCGTAAGAGAGTAGATTGAATGATCAAGCCATATAAGACACACACAACTAAGTAAAAGAGTGACTCGAGAAGGATCAAAATCTTGGATTCTTTGCATGGAACTTGACACCACATGTACAAACTTTACGATGGTGCATGTATAGGCACAAGTGAGCAGATGTTGTCAATTTAAATGAGGCGTTTCTAAAAGAAATTCATCGGGAATAGTCCTTTGTTAAGAATTTAGAAAAAGCAAGCAGGAAGTATCAATAGTGCTATAACTCAATTCTGGAACATAATTATACAGCTCAATTCCATAGGAGGTTGTAAACAATAGAACTCTGATAGGGAGACTTTGTAAATAATACGTCTCATTTAAAGAGTACGTGCATGTGCATGAACTGTTTTGTAATTTAGATTCTTTTTAAGAACATATCTATGCAAGGACAAGGAAATCATAAGGGTTTAACAAAAAGTTTAAACAATCGCCACATTACCAAATAAAATGGATCACATAGTTTTTTTTTTCTTTACATAATTTCCATACCTCTAGGTTGCATTTCATAGCCCTTCCATAGGGTTCACATATAAAATTATTCACCTATACGCTTCATACAATAATAAGGAAATCACAATTACGAATCAAACACTTTAAATGATCACCACATTATCAAATAAAAGAATCATGCCATTTTCTCGTGTATTTGTCCGTCGGCTCTTGGGGCCATAATTATCACATCAGTCTTGGCACTAGGCCACATTCCATAACACAGTCTCTTCTTCCCCACATTTCACATCATTTCCGCATATTTCACATCAACATCATAATCCGTTTCATATTTTCTCATGTCACAAATATTGCCAGGTACAATTTCATTTCGAGTTCTTGACACATTGTCTATACTCTATTTCTCAAAAACATTTGACTTATTTCAACATCTCTATGCAAATAGGACTTCACACAGTTTTATTTAATATATGCTGCTTCAATTTCAATTTAAGGCCTTCACATTTCAATACGTGATTCATACCCCTTGCACCCATTTTAAGTTGTCAATAATAGCACATTGATCATATTGGAATGCATCTTTCACAAAATCGGGTCACAACACCAATTCATGTAAAGTATCAAATACAGCTAGAGTCCAACATCTAGTCTTACCACATTTCCACAGTCACTTACTTCATTTCCAAACATCTTTATACATTACCAATGACTAGACGCAATCAAACAAATACCTTTGGTACACATAACAACATTTTGGAAGAATCAACCATAACAAGTTTTCTCACAAATTTGGCATCAAAATATCAATTCAAACTTGACTTGAAGTCTAGACATTTTAGCACATAGTTCACATTCTTTACATATCCTCATCTACCAATAATAATATATTAAACAAATGAAGAAGTACCTCCAACATATATTTTCACAACAATAATTCGCTTAACATAACAAAACGGGTACTGCATCAATTATATTTTGAACCTACAACATTTATGTGGGCACCATGGAAGCTTATTTTCTAAGAGAAGGGATTTTAGCCGTACATACTTATTGTATACTACATGGTCTGGTTGTACAGTGACATTAGTAAGAACGAGGGTACTCTCCTTAACAACGAGTTCTACCAATCACTCCATGACTCAACACATTCTCCTAACAAGTCCTTGGGTAATCTACTTGGACTCAATGGTGGGATAAAGCCCACCTTACATGCTTCGAATTCACAGATTATGGTATCAAAATTACCAATCTTGAGAGTAATACTTAGAGAGGAAATTAGCTCCCTATCTTGAGCCATATCGCACGATCTGGAATATCAAAGAAATTGGGTAAATTCCTAAATGCCCATGCAGCCCCCAACTTATATGATGTGGTCGACAACACACCGATAAGAAGGGCGCTACTAGACACGGCTCCGAGACATACTAGGACACTTAAAAACCTTAGGCTCTGATACCAAGTTTGTCACGCCCCAAATCGAGGGACATGACCGGCGCCTGACTAGGTAGCCCCAGTCAAGCGGACCTAGGTGCCTTTCATTCCCACGTGTTACCCCTGTGTTGATTATTTCTCATTAACCAAATACCTTACCAATTATAACTGATTTCACAATATACAAACATAACCATGCGAGTGATTCATTAACAAGTTTACAGTTTTTACAACGCCCAACATAATATATACATGAGCCTCGAATCCCACAGTTTACATGTCTACGGAACCTCTAGGAGACAAAGGACGATACAATACTTGCCGGTAACAAGGCTCCGGCTATACCTTACACAAAATCAAAATAAAGTCTAAACAAGAGTGGCATGAGCCACGTAGGGCCCCGAAAGGAAGGGGCTCACCAAAACGGGCAGTGGAAGATGAAGGATGCTACTGCCGATGAGCTGAAGTACCTGCTACCGATTCACCTACAATCATAATACGAATGTAGCGTCCCCGGCAAAAGGGACGTCAGTACACTTGAATTGTACTGGTATGTATGGACAAACTTTGTCCCAAGTAAACTCAAGCCATTAAGTTACATTAAAACTAATCAAGCCGGCCAATCATGTTTTCCACCTTTTACTCATTTCAGATAAGCCTCAACATAAGCACATTCAAGGTCAACAAATAGAACAACAACCAATCAACAACATAAATTGCAAGTAGTCAAACATAGGGGCAATCAGTGCCCCCCAGGTTGCAAACTCTCCTGCCTGTCTCCTTTCACAATTTCACATCATTGATTTTTGTATCAATTTTCAATAGCGATTTCGATCGCTTTCCATCCTTATTGCCCTTTACCACCCTTATTACCTCGGCCACCCTTATCACCCCAACCCACACCTTATTTCCTCACGTTGCGGAGCGCAACACGACCCCGCCTTACAGTTTAAAACACAACAATTTCAAACAGCAGATAAGGCACTACACACAATTTCAACAAGTTCAAATAAGCAACTTGCACATTGTTTCATGTTCTCAATTACTTATCAAGCCAATATCACAACCAAGTTACAATATTTCCATAATCAAAAATATTCACACAAGTATGTTCAACAATTTTCCACAATTCAAGTGTTTCGTCTCTTTCCACAATAAACCAATTTTCAAGTGTTTCGTTTCTTTTCCACAAGGTGCCATATAGGCCATCATAACCATTATTCACAATTCTTCACCAATTCCAATTCCCTTGTTATCTTTCAATTCATATTTCATACCACACCACATGTAGTTTAACATCAATTAGATACCCAACAACAAAATCAACAAATTACACACAATCTCTCAAATTAACACATGCCAAACGAATTGCACACATAAGGGCGATTTCACAAGAATCAAAGTTAGCCATACATACCTCGATTGAGCTTTCCTTAAGTTACTACAACACTCCAAAACTCTAGCAATTCCAATCTACTATGAAACATAACAAAGTTAAACACATATTAGAAAGATATTCATGAAACTAGCTCATTCGAATAATTTATCAAACACTAGTTGAGCATCTTGATTTCGAATCCCCTTTTTAAGACTTCCTTCATTCCCCTAACCCAATCTTTAGTTATTTAAGTTAAACAATCTTCCCATAAACCTAAGTTGTACATGTATGTATACACAATACTAATAAACCCAAGAATCATACCTCAATAACTCATCTTATACACCAAACTCGAAATTAAAACCCTAGGGTATAGAATCTTACCTCTTAGATGAAGAACTTGCTATTGGGTTCTCTGATTCTTGAAGATTGATGCAAGATTTGGATGATTTAGATGTTGGGTTCCTCCTTCTCTCTCTAAAATACTCTCACCTCTCTCTAAAATCAGTAAGAAATGACCCCAAAATGAACCCCAAAGCCTATATATTGAAATGGGGTCGGGTTATAAAAATAAAACAAATTACCCTGCGATGTCAATTCTGCTATCGCAGAATGCACCGCAGAATGGACATGCGGGCCGCAAAATGCACCGCAAAATCGGCAGCCAAAAATGAGCTACACTGGTTCAATCTGCGGTCAAAATGCGGACCGCAGAATGAACATGCGGACCGCAGATTTGACTTGACACACGATCGCATTTTCCAGCCTTTGGTAATTTATTCATAACTTTGTGTAGGAATGTCCAAATGACGAACGGTTTGAAGCGTTGGAAACTAGACTCAAAGGGCTTTCATTTGATATGCTACTCACAACATAAAAACTTATACATAATTATATATGATCCTTTGAAGTGGAGCTATGTGCGAATCCATTTGGAATTTTGGCGTATTTCGATAATTTTCCCATTTGGCTTACACTTGGGCTTCCATTTGGACCTCATATCACTTACCATAAGACTCATACTCATATTTATCAAGTCTAATTGATGTCCATCATGTTCATAGCACACAAAATATAATAATTAGCCTACGTGGCACCACAGAATTCTATATTACTTAGCGAAATTTTCTGGGGCCTTACAACAGGTAGGCGCATAATTTCTAAGATATGAAAAGTATTCCCTTGTTATACAGGTGGCGTCTAATTCTAAGATATAAAATGTATTCCCTTGTTATACAGGTGGACGCCTATTCGCTAAGACATGAAATGTATTCCCTCGTTCTACAGGTGGGCGCCTATTTTCTAAGACATGAAAAGTATTCCCTTGTTATACAGGTGGGCGCCTAATTCTAAGATATGAAATGTATTCCCTTGTTATACAGGTGGGCGCCTATTCGCTAAGACATGAAATGTATTTCCACGTTCTACAGGTAGGCGCCTATTTTCTAAGACATGAAAAGTATTCCCTTGTTATACAGGTGGGCGCCTAATTCTAAGATATGAAATGTATTCCCTTGTTATACAGGTGGGCGCCTATTTGCTAAGACATGAAATGTATTCCCTCGTTCTACAGGTGGGCGCCTATTTGCTAAGACATGAAATGTATTCCCTCATTCTACAGGTGGGCGCCTATTTTCTAAGATATGAAAAGTATTCCCTTGTTATACAGGTGGGCGCTTAATTCTAAGATATGAAATGTATTCCCTTGTTATACAGGTGGGCTCCTATTTGCTACGATATGAAAATTATTTGCTTGTTTCCTTGTTCAACCGAGAAATTTTTTTGGCAATGACAGAAAATGTTCTGCCCCAGTTTGTGTGACTTTCATTGTGGCGTATCTCCCTGCCATTTTCAACCTTTATTTTCCTATAAGACCAAAGAAAATTTTGTTAGTTTTAAAACATAGTGAGTAATCTTGACACTCCTGCCGGGACTGTTTATTTTCTTTTTCTTCTATCTTTCTTGCTATGCGCCTCCCTACTGGTTGAAGATAATTTTACTTGCCGAGAATTATTTCCCTATTGGGGATGGATTTTCCATTCATCTGTTTCCCCCTCTCTTACTTTAAAACACTCCGGGGGAGTCTTTTCAACTCCGAACCACTCTCTTTACGAGTTACTCTTTCCTTCAATACTGTAGGGGCCAAGATGTTATAGATGCAGATACTAGGATCATTTGTTATGGATGGATTTTCCCTTTATCCTTCCTTTTTCTGTGTGGTCTTGATCATCTTAAAACTTGGTCAGTAATCCATCAGAGTCCTGTTGAGGGTCTTCTTGGAACTTGATTTGTAAGTTCTTCAACCATTACTTCTCGACTTTTCTCCATATTCCCTATTATGATGTCTCGGCGACTGGTAGTAGTCTGTAAAAAACCTTTTTTTTAAATACAAAGAGAACAAATTTCTAGAAAAGTCTTTTGGACAAAGAGATGAAAAGAAAAAGAGAAAATATTTCTAAACAATATGCTGAGAAAAGAAAAGGAAAGAACTTATCTGGATGGTATGACTGTTTCCAATGATTACGTCATGCATTCCGGATTAAACGACCCAGTCTATTTGTATCAATCAAACTTTCTGATGGCCTCATTTGCCTGGGGTAAACAGATGTGCAATTCCTTGCCCATGTGGATCATTTCCGCCAAAACTCGTCCTGTCGATTCATAGCACCTTTTGAGGGGTTTTCACTAATGAGACTCTCTCATTTCTCTCAGATCACGTCTCCTTAAGGTGCCCGTGAAGGTTTTCACCCTAAGACTCTCACATTTTGATTCATCTCAGCTTACGTCGCCTTACAGTGCCTTTTGAAGGTTTTCACCGATAAGACTCTCTCATTTTATTTTCTAGTTGGGAATTGGAGTGCTGCTGATAAGATTCTCTCTATTGGGAATTCGTTCAGCTCATGATCCTTTTCAGTTGAGGATTAGTGTATCACCCTGTCACGACCCGGATTTTTCCCCAACATCGGGATCGTGATGGCGCCTACTCGTGGTAGCTAGGCAAGCCACTGTATTTATACTATCCTATTTTTAACACAATTTCAATTAAATAAATGCGGAATACTTTATCGAAATAGAAGTAACTAATTACAATATGAAAATCATACCTGAAATCCTCTACCCAAGACGTGGAGTCACCAACTCACGAACTACTATGGAATACTACACATAAAAGTCCGAAGGAAATATAACATAATTCTGTTTGTCTCGGAACAAAGAGACTACAGCTAATAACATAAATAAAGAGAGAGACGCCGGGCCTGCGGACGTCTGCAAGCTACCTCGGTCTCAAATATGATCAACTCCCACTCAATCGATTTACTACTGCTGTTGCTCCTGATCGTAACCTGGACCTGTGCAAAAACGCACAGAAGTGTAGCATCAGCGCAACCGACCCCATGTGCTGGTAAGTGCCTGGCCTATCCCGGCGAAGTAGTGACAAGCCTAGGACCAGACACTCACATAAACCTGTGCAATTCAATATATATATGTGTACCACAAAATAACAAGAAATAATCAAGTATTAACACAATAAGGAATATCTTAAAGAATTCACAATTAACCACAGTTAATAATTTCACAAGGAAAAACAAAGTGTAATGTAAACACAAGTAATATCAATTCAAGAAATAGCAAACAGTTGCACGGCATCACCCTTCGTGCTTTTACTCTCATCCTCACATCCATAGTACGGCATGATCCTTCGTACATGGTTCAATAATAGGGCACGGCATGATCCTTCGTGCATAATCAATAAATAAACATGGCACGGCATCACCCTTCGTGCATTATCACTCTTCCTCACCCAAATAACAATCAAATAAGTTCGCAAGGAAAACAAGGTATAATAGAAAACACAAGTAATATCAAGTCAAGGAATGGCAAATAGTTGCACGGCATCACCCAAATAAAATATAATGGAAAAACAAGTAATATCAAGTCAAGGAATAGCAAGCAATTGCACGGCATCACCCTTCATGCTTTTACTCTCATCCTCACCAAATAAACAAATAAAGTACACGGCATCACCCTTCGTGCTTTTACTCTCATCCTCACATCCATAGTACGGCATGATCCTTCGTACATGGTTCAATAACGGGGCACGGCATGATCCTTCGTGCATAATCAATAAATAAACATGGCACGGCATCACCCTTCGTGCATTATCACTCTTCCTCACCCAAATAACAATCACAGTTAAGGGCAAAGAAAGAAACAGTAATTCATAAACCGTCCCATCAAGGGCAATCAATAATTATCTTCACAACAAGTCCCAACAAGGGAGAACAATAACAATTCATCCGTAATATATCTCAAAATAATTATTTTCCAACGACTCACGGTCATACTAGACGCCAGTGTATGGATGCTCGTCACCACAGCCCATACACCGCACTCGATCACATAACACATAACACATAATCCTATTCCCTCAAGCTAGGATAGAACAAACACTTACCTCGAATGCTTATGAACAATTCACTCCGTGGAAATGTCTTTTCTTTCAATTTGGCTCCAATCCAACCGTATCTATACACAATTGATTTAATATCATCAATTCTTACTCAACAAACTAATTCTTAATACCAAATACCACTTTTACAACATTCGGCCATGAATAGTAAATTTTAACCCCGGGCCCACATGGTCGGAATTCGGGGTTAGGACCAAAATCCGGTTACCCATTCCCCCACGAGTTCATATATATAATTTGTTTCAAAATCGGACCTCAATTCGAGGTCCAATTCCCTAATTTATGAAAAACCCTATTTTCTAACAAAAACAAGAATTTTACCATGAAAATCTTTGATTTCTTATGAAAAACATGTTTAATGATGTTAGGAATTGAAAGAATTAAGTAAAAAGTGACTTACAATCGTTTTGATGAAGAAGAAATCCTTGAAGAATCGCAAATGGGTGTTTTGGTTTTGTAAAATGTGAAGAAATGACTGAAATTCGTGTTTTTCAGGTCTCTGTGTTCGCATTTGCGAACATGGGTTCGCAATTGCGAACCCCGAGAAATTTCTAGAGTTTGAAAAATAAGCTAAGGGTGGGAAGTTCGCATTTGCGAACTTTTCTTCGCATTTGCGAAGCCAAGGCAAAAGTGGGAAGTTCGCATTTGCGAACTATTGTTCGCAATTGCGAACACAGGCTAAATATGGGGAGGTTCGCATTTGCGAACTATTGTTCGCATTTGCGAACCTAGGCAGAATAGTGGCCAGTTCGCATTTGCGAACTATAGCTCGCATTTGCGAACACAGGCACATTAGGGTCAAGTTCGCATTTGCGAACTATTGTTCGCATTTGCGAACACAGGCACAATAGGGGGAGTTCGCATTTGCGAACTATTGTTCGCATTTGCGAACTCTGCAGAATAGTGGGGAGTTCGCATTTGCGAACTATTGTTCGCATTTGCGAACTCTGCAGACCAGTTGCAGACAGCAACTTCTAACATGAAAAATTGATCTCGTGGCCTATCCAAAGTTCACCGAGCCCTCGGGGCTCCAAACCAAATATGCACATAACCTCAAAAACACATTATGAACTTGTTCGTGCGATCACATCGCCAATATCACCTCGTTTTCATCAAATCAAGCCTCAAATGCATGATTTTCATACCTTTAGTTTTCAAAACTTTCAAACTTGGGACTCAAGGTCCAAAACATCTCAAACGACATCCAAATGTCACCAAACTTTACGGAAATCACATATATAATATTTAAGACTTGTACCGGGCGTCGGAACCAAAATACGAGCCCGATACCAAGGTCAATTAATTTATTTCCTTTAATAATTGCATCGAAAACAATTTCACATAAAAATTCATAACTTGGGCTCTAGGCCTCAGAATTCGACTCCGGACGCATGTCCAAGTCCCATATTTTCCTACGGACCTCTCGGGACCATCAAATCTCGGTCCGGATCCGTTTACCAAAAATGTTGACCGAAGTCAACCATATCAATATTAATATCATTTTTATCCAAATTTCCCATAGAATTCATATTTTCTATCACAAAATCTTTCCGACTACATGCTCGGATCGTGCACGTAAATCGAGGCAACATAGAATGAGGTTTTCAAGGCCTCAGAAGCTCGGAATGATTAATAAAACAAGTGATGACCCTTTGGGTCGTCACAATCTCCACCTCTAAAACAACCGTTCGTCCTCGAACGGACAAAAGAAAGAAGTACTTGAGTCGGGAAATAAATATGGGTAGCGGCTCCGCATATCAGACTCGGACTCCCAGGTCGATGCCTCAGGAGGCTGATCCCTCCACTGAACACGAACAGAAGGATAACTTTTCGACCTCAACTGTCGAACCCGCCGATCTAGAATAGCCACCGGCTCCTCCTCGTAAGATAGATCATTGTCCAATTGGATAGTACTGAAGTCTAAGACATGTGTGGGATCGCCGTGGTATCTCCGAAGCATAGATACGTGAAAAACCGGATGCACGGCTGATAAGCTAGGCGGCAAAGCTAATCTGTAAGCCACCCCTCCCACTCTGTCTAGAATCTCAAATGGACCAATATACCTAGGGCTGAGCTTGCGCTTCTTCCCAAACCTCATCACGCCCTTCATAGGCGACACTCGGAGCAATACTCGTTCACCAACCATGAAATCTACATTTCGAACCTTACGATCCGCATAAGTCTTCTGCCTGGACTGAGCTGAACGCAATCTCTCCTGAATAGTCTTGACCTTATCCAAGGCCTCCTGAACTAAGTCTGTACCCAACAACCGAGCCTCTCCCGGTTCAAACCATCCGACCGGTGATCGACATCGCCTACCATACAACGCCTCATACGGAGCCATCTGGATGCTAGATTGGTAACTGTTATTGTAGGCGAACTCTGCTAATGGTAGAAACTGATCCCACGAGCCTCCGAAATCAATAACACAGGCTCGAAGCATGTCCTCAAGAATCTAAATAGTCCTCTCGGACTGGCCATCCGTCCGAGGATGAAATGCTGTACTCAACTGAACCTGGGTGCCTAACTCCTGCTGGACCGCTCTCCAGAACCGCGAGGTAAACTGCGTTCCCCGATCAGAGATAATAGATACTGGCACCCCATGGAGACGAACAATCTCCCTAATGTAAACCTCCGCTAACCTCTCCGACGAGTAGGAGACGGATACTGGAATAAAGTGTGCTGATTTGGTCAGCCTATCAACAATGACCCAAATAGCATCAAATTTCCTCCGAGTCAAAGGAAGTCCAGTAACGAAGTCCATAGTGATCCGCTCCCATTTCCACTCGGGAATTTCAATCCTGTGGAATACACCACCAGGTCTCTGGTGCTCATATTTCACCTGCTGACAATTTAAACACCGAGCGACATACGCAACGATATCTTTCTTCATTCTGCGCCACCAATAGTGTTGCCGTAAGTCCTGGTACATCTTCGCGGCGCCTGGGTGAATAGAATACCGCGAACTGCGGGCCTCTGCTAAGATCAACTCTCGAATTCCTTCGACATTGGGCACACAAACTCGACCCTGCAATTTCAATACCCCATCATCATCTAGGTTTACCTGTGTGGCACCTCCCCGCTGTACTGTATCTCTCAACTCACGCAAATGAGGATCATCAAATTGCCTCTCACGGATACGCTCTAATAAAGAAAAACGAGCGACCGTGCAGGCTAACACTCTGCTAGGCTCAGAAATGTCTAATCTCACGAACCGGTTGGCTAAGGCCTGGACATCTAGAGCTAATGGTCTCCGATTGACCGGAATATATGCAAGACTACCCATGCTGGCATACTTTCTACTCAATGCATCGGCCACCACATTGGCCTTACCTAGGTGATATAATATAGTAACATCATAGTCTTTTAGCAACTCTAACCATCTCCGTTGTCGTAGATTCAACTCCTTCTGTTTGAACAAGTACTTGTAGGCTTTTGTGATCAATGTACACCTCACATGTCACACCATATAGATAATGCCTCCGGATCTTTAAGGCATGAACCATTGCTGCCAACTGAAGATCATGAACTGGATAATTATTCTCATGTATTTTTAGCTGTCTCGAAGCATAAGAAATAACATTACCATGCTGCATCAATACCGCTCCAAGCCCTGTACGAGATGCGTCACAATAAACTGTATAAGGCCCTGTACCTGTAGGTAGTATCAACACCGGTGCGGTGGTCAAGGTTGTCTTGAGCTTCTGAAAGCTCGCCTCACACTCCTCTGACCACTGAAACTGGACACCCTTCTGGGTCAACCCGGTCATCGGGGCTGCAATAGAAGAAAACCCCTCTACAAAACGACGGTAGTAACCTGCTAATCCCAAGAAACTCCGGATCTCTGTCACTGAAGCTGGCCGAGGCCAATTCTGGACTGCCTCAATCTTCTTTGGGTCTACCTGAATACCTTCCACTGATACAATGTGACCCAGAAATGCTACCGAACTCAGCCGAACTCACATTTAGAAAATTTGGCATATAGATGGTTATCTTTCAGAGTCTGAAGAACCACTCTGAGGTGCTGCTCGTTCTCTTCCTGGTAGCGGGAGTATACCAGGATGTCATCTATGAATACTATCAAGAACAGATCTAAGTAAGGCCTGAATACCCGATTCATCAATTCCATGAATGTCGTTGGGGCATTGGTCAACCCGAAGGACATGACCAAGAACTCATAATGCCCATATCTGGTGCGAAAGGCTGTCTTAGGAATGTCGGCCGCCCTGATCTTCAGCTGATGGTAGCCCGACCTCAAGTCTATCTTAGAGAATACCCTCGCTCCCCGGAGTTGGTCAAACAAATCATCAATCCTCGGCGGTGGATATTTATTTTTGATAGTCACTTTGTTTAACTGCCCGTAATCAATACACATCCGCATCGAGCCATCCTTCTTCTTTACAAATAATACGAGTGCTCCCTGCGGGAAACACCGGGCCCGATAAAGCCCTTCTCAAGGTCCTGCAACCGATCTTTCAACTCTCTTAGCTCTCGGCGGGGCCATACGATAGGGTGGAATAGAGATGGGCCGAGTACCCGGTACCAGATCAATACGTAAATCAATATCCCTGTCGGGTGGCATGCCCGCAGGGTCCGAAGGAAAAACCTCAGGAAACTCCCGTTCAATAGGGACTGAATCAATGGAAGGAACTTCTGAGGCTGGAATCACGAACATAAGCCAAATAAGCTAGACACCCCTTCTCGACCATACGTCGAGCCTTAACATAGGAAATAACGGTGCGAACGGAGTGGCTTGAGGTACCCTTCCACTCTAATCGGGGTGATTCTGGCAAGGCTAAGGTGACGGTCTTAGCATGACAATCAAGAATAGCATGGTATGGGGACAACCAGTCCATCCCCAATATGACATCAAAATCTACCATATCCAAAAGCAACAGATCAACACGGGTCTCAAGACCCCCAAATATAACTACACACGAACGATGCACCCGATCGACTACAATGGAGTCACCCACTGGTGTAGCCACATAAACTGGAATATCCAGAGCATAGCTGGGCACAGCCAAATACGGTGCGAAGTAGGAAGACACATAGGAATATGTAGATCCAGGGTCAAATAATGCTGAAGCACCTCCGCCACACACAAGAATAGTACCTGTAATCACAGCATCTGATGCCTCTGCCTCTGGCCTGGCTGGTAGAGCATAAAATTGGGGATCAGCACCTCCCCTCAGAGCTACATCTCTGGGACGGTCATCCATTGGTTGACCTCTACCTCTGGTCGGACGGTCTCCACCTCTACGATCTCGACCTCTACCTCTACGATCTCTACCCCCGCCCCTGGCTGGCTGGGCAGGCTGAGGGTTAGCTGGGGCCTGAATCATGGGACGAAGGCCCTGCTGCTGAGTGTTGCCCGTCGCTCGGGGGCAAAACCTGACAAGATGACCTAGGTCAACACAATCGTAGCAACATTTAGGCTGATGGGGCTGCTGGCCCTGACGAACTGAATGGCAACCGCAAACACTCTGAAGAGGCTAAGAACTAATGGAAGGCTGATCAGAATACTGCTCACGAAACCCACGATCACCTTGTCCACCATGTGAAGCCTGGAGGGCTGAATGAAAAGGTCTGGAAGACTGGCCCCTATCAAAAGATTCCCTGCCTCCAGAAGAAGAACCACTAAATCTGCCGGAATGACAAGGCCTCTTGTCTGAAGGATAACCACCTCCCCAAGCAAGAGCCATCTCAACTCTACGAACTACATTAGCTGCCTCCAGAAAAGATATGTCACTCCCAACTCCCATAGCCATCTGAAGTCGAATCGGCTGATTTAGCCTATCTATAAACCTGCGGACCCTCTCCCGATCTGTGGGGAGTATCACAACTACATGACGTGACAGATTGATAAATCTTGTCTCACACTGTGTAACTGTCATAGTGCCCTGATGGAGGCGCTCAAACTGCCTCCGAAGTACATCCCTCTGAGTAGCAGGGAGAAACTTCTCCATAAATAGTTCCGCAAACTGGTCCCATGATAAAGCTGGGGACCCTGCTGGTCGAGTCAAGCATGTAAGGCCCCGTGAAATTTTTGTGCATAAAACCTAGTAGATGTGGTGTCATGGTCCGAATGATGTGTTAGGAATGCGTAGAGTTCTTCGCGGCGAGCTTGCGAGCCGCGGTTCGGACCCTTGGTAGTGATTTAAGTTTCAAAATGTAGAATAAAATTTTTTCCAGAAAAATGTCAATCTGCGGTGCACTTTTGCGACCGCAGAATCAACATGCGGTCCGCATAGTGACCGCAAATCGTTCCAGAGCCTGCGTAATTTTTGAGCCATTCTGCGGCCACTATGCGGACCGCATGTTGATTCTGCGGTCGCATAGTGACCGCATATTTGACCCCGACCCAGATTTTGTAACATTTTGACCCGATCTCTTCTTTAATATAACACCTTTCTTCTTCATTTTATCATATCATCTCACCAAAATTAGAGAGAGAAGAGAGGGTTTTTAGAGAGAGAAGTTCTTCATCTTCAAAGATTGTTCCAACTACTTAATTCCAAGGGATTCTAGGGCAAGGATTCAACTTCCCCAATATTTTCAAGGTAAAAACCCTAACTATTTTCTTTGATTTTCGGTTTTAATTGGGTAAAGAGAGGTTTGCATATAATAGCTTTTGAAAATAGAATTTTTACACTCATGCATGATTATTGAACTTGATTTCTAGTAAAAAGAAGTGGGTAGAAGTAAGAGTCTTCAAGAACAAGGTTGGCAAGAATAGGATATCTTGGGTAAGCAAAGAGATAGTAAGGCTTCATGGCACTCCACTTTCTATCATCTCAGATCGCGGGGCTCAGTTCACCGCTAACTTTTGGAAGAAGTTTCAGCAAGGTTTGGGAACTCGGGTGAATCTCAGCACAGCTTTCCATCCACAGACCGATGGACAGGCCGAGCGGACCATTCAGACGCTTGAAGATATGTTGCGGGCTTGTGTCTTAGATTTTAAAGGTAATTGGGATGAACACTTGCCACTGATAGAATTTGCTTACAATAACAGCTATCATGCTAGCATTCAGATGGCCCCATTTGAGGCATTGTACGGGAGAAGATGTAGATCGCCAATCGGGTGGTTTGAGGTAGGTGAAGCGGAATTGCTAGGGCCGGATATGGTGTACGAAGCTATGGAAAAGGTCAAGGTTATTCAGGAGAGAATGAAAACAGCACAGAGTCGTCAAAAGTCCTATGCAGACGTTCGTCGAAGGGATTTGGAGTTTCAAGTCGATGATTAGGTGTTATTGAGGGTATCTCCTATGAAGGGAGTCATGCGATTCGGGAAGAAAGGAAAATTGAGTCCTAGGTATGTCGGGCCATATCGGATCGTTCAAAGGATTGGTCAAGTTGCTTATAGGCTAGAGTTGCCTCCCGAGATGTCATCAGTGCACCCGGTATTCCACGTGTCCATGTTGAAGAAAGTGATTGGAGATCCATCCACCATCATGCCAGTCGAGGCTATAGAGGTTAATGAAGATTTGTCATATGAAGAAGTTCCGGTCGCCATTCTTGATAGGCAAGTCCGTAAGTTGAGAAATAAGGAAGTTGCCTCTCTGTTAAAGTATTGTGGCGAAGTCAACAAGTTGAGGAGGCCACATGGGAAGCTGAAAAAGAGATGAAAGAAAAGTACCCCCATTTGTTTGATCAAGCCTAGAAGAAATTAGGTGACCCTCCTACTCCTAGTAGCTGTCATCTTGCCTAAGTTGTTTCCCTCTTAGTATTAGTAAGTCTCCTTTATTTGTAATGAGTTAGATGTGTTGTTACCTTGGGTCACTTGAACCGTTCTTGATAAATGAAAGCCTTATAAAGATTTACGTGTTTAATAAGCAACTAATAGTAAGTGTAGATTGGTAATGGTTTGTTGAGTGTACATGGTGTGTTAAAATGGTTAAATAAGGTAAGAATTCATTGAAGTGACTAGTTTATGTGCAATTGTAACAATGTGATAGAATAGGTGCATTCGTTGAGGTAAGAAAGTGTATACAAGTTGTGAAAAGTGTTGTAATTGTATATTGTTGTTTGGTAATGTGTTTCGGGGGCCCTCTGACAGGTGGATATGTCCATAATACAAAGGAAACTCCGGCGAAATTTTTCTAAAATATAAGAGTTAGTCAAAATTTTGATGGTTGCATATCATGTCTTTCAAAACCAACTCATTTATTTCAAAATCCTCATTCGAGGACGAATGATCTTAAGGGGGGAGGATGTAAGGCCCCGTGAAATTTTTGTGCATAAAACCTAGTAGATGTGGTGTCATGGTCCGAATGATGTGTTAGGAATGCGTAGAGTTCTTCGCGGCGAGCTTGCGAGCCGCGGTTCGGACCCTTGGTAGTGATTTAAGTTTCAAAATGTAGAATAAAATTTTTTCCAGAAAAATGTCAATCTGCGGTGCACTTTTGCGACCGCAGAATCAACATGCGGTCCGCATAGTGACCGCAAATCGTTCCAGAGCCTGCGTAATTTTTGAGCCATTCTGCGGCCACTATGCGGACCGCATGTTGATTCTGCGGTCGCATAGTGACCGCATATTTGACCCCGGCCCAGATTTTGTAACATTTTGACCCGATCTCTTCTTTAATATAACACCTTTCTTCTTCATTTTATCATATCATCTCACCAAAATTAGAGAGAGAAGAGAGGGTTTTTAGAGAGAGAGGTTCTTCATCTTCAAAGATTGTTCCAACTACTTAATTCCAAGGGATTCTAGGGCAAGGATTCAACTTCCCCAATATTTTCAAGGTAAAAACCCTAACTATTTTCTTTGATTTTCAGTTTTAATTGGGTAAAGAGAGGTTTGCATATAATAGCTTTTGAAAATAGAATTTTTACACTCATGCATGATTATTGAACTTGATTTCTAGTAAAAAGAAGTGGGTAGAAGTAAGAGTCTTCAAGAACAAGGTTGGCAAGAGTAGGATATCTTGGGTAAGCATAAAGTAGGAGGAAAAACATCATCACCGGTATGTATGGCTAATTTTGATTCTTGTAAAATCGCCCATATGTGTGAAATTGTTTGGCATGTGTTAATTTGAGAGATTTTATGTGATTTTTCGATATCATTGTTGTGTTGGGTATACAATTGATGATTGAACTACATTTGGTATGGTTTGAAATACAAATTGAAAGATGACAAAGGAATTGAAATTGGTACAGAACTGAGGAAAGTTGCTGTGATGGCATATTTGGCTTATTGTGGAAGGAATTTGAAACACCTTAATTGTGGTAAATTGTTGAACATGATTATGTGGGCATTTTTGATTTTTGGAATACTTGTAACTTGTTTTTGATATTGGCTTGAGAAGTAATTGAGAACATGAACCAATGTGTAAGTTGCTATTTGAACTTGTTGAAATTGTGTGTAGTACCTTATCTGCTGTTTGAAATTGTTGTGTTTTCAGCTGTAAGGCGGGGTCGTGTTGCGCGCCGCAACGTGGTGAAATAAGGTTTGGGTTGGGGTGATAAGGGTGGCCGAGGTAATAAGGGTGGTCAGGGGCAATAAGGATGGAAAGCGATCGAAATCGCTATTGAAAATTGATACATAAATCAATAATGTGAAATTGTGAAAGGAGACAGCAGGAGAGTTTGCAACCTGTGGGGCACTGATTGCCCCTTTGTTTGACTACTTGTGTTTTACGTGATTGATTGGTTATTGTTAAATTGGTTGATCGTGGAAAGTGCTTTGTGTGAGAATTATTTGAAATGAGGAAAATGTGGAAACATGGTTGGGTGGCTTAATTGATTGTTGATGTAATTTAATGGCTTGAGTTTACTTGGGACAAAGTTTGTCCATACATACCAGTACAATTTAAGTGTACTGACGTCCCTTTTGCCGGGGGCGCTACATTCGTGTCATGATTGTAGGTGGATCAGTAGCAGGCACTTCAGCTCGTCGGCGGTAGTATTCTTCTCCTTCCACTGCCCGTCTTGGTGAGCCCCTTTCTTCCTCGGGGCCTTGTGTGGTTCTTGCCACTTCGGTTTGGATTTCATTTTGGTTTTGAAAGGTATAGCCGGAGCCTTGTTACCGGCAAGTATTGTATTTCCCTTTTGTATCCTAGAGGCTCTGTAGACATGTAAACTGTGGGACTCCAGTCTTATATATATAAGGTGTTATGTCGGGCGTTGTAAAAGTTGAAATCTTGTTAATGAATCACTCGTATCATTTTATTTGTTTAATGTGAAATCAATTATGATTAGTAATATATTTGGTTAATGAGAAACAGTCATCACAGGGGTAACGCGTGGGAATGAAAGGCACTCAGGTCCGCTTGACTGGGGCAACCCGGTCAGGCGCCGGTCATGTCCCTCGATTTGGGGCGTGACAAACTTGATATCAAAGCTTAAGGTTTTAAAGTGTCCTAGGATGTCTCGGAGCCGTGTCTAGTAGTGCCCTTCTTATAGGTGTGTTGTCGACCACATCATATAAGTAGGGGGCTACACGGGCATTTAGGAATTTACCTACTTCTTTGTTAATCTATATCGTGCGGTAAAATGCAATGTGGAGATACCTGTGTCTAATTCGTGCCTTGTTCCCAAATTTTCAGAATATGGCACCTAAGAAGAAGGCTAGACTCGGCCTTAGGGCCAATGCCGGCCCAAGTGCAGCTGTTAATCATGTACCCGATGCCGTGGGAGAGAATGACCCACCGGTCCCGAATTTGCCTGGCCCATCTGTTCAAAACCCAAGTGTCCCTATTCCAGCCGCGGCAGAGGATGCCACCATTCCTCCTGCCGGTGTTCCTGACTCAGATACAGTTTCCGCTTCGGGCTCTGGTATCTCTAATGAAGAACTTAGGGGAGCCATCCATATGTTAACACGGTTAGTGGCTGCCCAGGCCCAGAGATCCCATGATGCCCCTGCATCCTCTAGCGGACAGGGAGATTCCTTTGGCTCCAGAGTCCACCAGTTCTTGCGATTGGCCCCTCCGGAATTTTCAGGCACCGATCCAGAGGCTGACCCACAGGAATTCCTTGATGAGATATACAAGACCCTCAGAGTGATGAAGGCTACAGATATAGAGGGGGTAGAGTTGGCCTCTTACAGACTGAAGGGAGCGGCACGTTCATGGTTTGAAATGTGGGAGGATTCCCGTGAGGAAGGGGGCCCTCCGGCCAGATGGGATGAGTTCGTGGATGCATTTATGGACCACTTCTTACCTGCTGAGGCAATGGCAGCCCGTGCCACCGAGTTCGAGGTTCTCAAACAGGGCAGTATGAGTGTTTGGGAGTATCACATGGAGTTCGTAAGGTTGTCCAAGTACGCTCCTCATTTAGTGTCGACCATGGATGCCCGGGTTCGACGGTTTGTTCAGGGCCTTAGCCCTTTGGTGGTGAATGAGGCCGCCACAGCAGCTTTGCACTCAGACATGAACTATGGGAGGATTGTGGGGTTTGCTCAGGCCACAGAGGCCGGGAAATTGAAGATTCGTGCAGAAAGAGAAAGTAGCAACAGGGCCCGGTCAATGGGTCGTTCAGGGAGATCACTTCCAGGGAAGGGGTCATCAGGGCCATCCCGGTCATATGCTCAGTCCTCCGCGAGTGCACCGCCATCCGTGCACAGTCATCAGCAGGGCAGTTACTCGAGACCTGGTTCGGACAGCAGGAGGTCTCGTCAGTCTGGTCATCCTGGGGTGAGATCCCAGCAGCAGGGGAGACCTACATGCCCCAAGTGTGGGAGATTTCATACAGAAACTTGCTACCTTGACCTTCCAGTGTGCTTCGGGTGCGGGGTGAGAGGTCATATTCAGCGGGATTGCCGTGCACCCCGTCAGGGTATAGGTAGGGGATCTGCTCAGTCATCCGGTTCTTCAGCTGCTACATCATCAGCGCGTACTCCAGCAGCAGCAGGGCGTGGTGCAGCTAGGGGTGGAGCTCGGGGTAGGGGTGGACCTAGCCGATTCTATGCATTGAGTGGCCGCCAGAATGCCGAGGCTTCTCCAGATGTTGTTATAGGTATCCTGTCTATTCGGACTATTGATTGCTATGCCCTTATTGATCCGGGGTCCTCCTTGTCTTATGTTACTCCATTCATTGCTTCAAGTTTTGGGATAGAACCCGAACAGCTTCATGAGCCGTTCTCTATGTCGACTCCGGTTGGTGATTCTATTACAGCCTCACGAGTCTATAGGAATTGTGTTGTTACGGTGGGTGGTCGTGATACCACAGCCGATCTTATTGATCTTGGGATGGTAGATTTTGATGTTATTATGGGGATGGATTGGCTCTATTCGTGCTTTGCCAAACTTGACTGTCGAACGAGAGTTATGAGGCTCGAGTTCCCTAACGAGCCGGTTATTGAATGGAGAGGAAATGGTGTAGTGCCAAGGGGTAGGTTTATTTCCTACCTTAAGGCTTCGAAGATGATTAAGAAAGGGTGTATCTATCACTGGTTCGGGTAACGGACACCACCTCAGAGGTGCCTACCCTCGAGTCCGTGCCAATTGTGAATGAATTTCCTGAAGTGTTTCTAGATGAGCTTCCAGGCATCCAGCCGGATAGGGAGATTGATTTCGGGATCGATGTAATGCCAGATACTCAGCCAATATCCATTCCACCATACAGAATGGCGCCAGCAGAGTTAAGGGAGTTAAAGGAGCAGGTGAGGGATTTATTAGAGAAAGGGTTCATACGACCGAGTGTGTCGCCGTGGGGTGCTCCGGTTCTCTTTGTCAGAAAGAAGGATGGGTCACTTCGAATGTGTATTGATTATCGGCAGCTCAACAAAGTCACCATCAAGAATAAATATCCTTTGCCTCGAGTAGATGATCTGTTTGACCAATTGCAGGGAGCGAGGTTCTTCTCAAAGATTGATTTACGGTCTGGGTACCACCAGTTGAAAATCAGGGAGCAGGATATTCCTAAGACCGCCTTCAGAACTCGTTATGGTCACTTCGAGTTTTTGGTCATGTCTTTTGGGCTAACCAACGCCCCAGCAGCTTTCATGGACCTTATGAATCGGATTTTCAAGCCATTCCTAGATTCCTTTGTGATCGTATTCATTGACGATATTCTCATCTACTCTCGGAGCAGGGAAGATCATGCCGTTCACCTCAGAGCAGCATTGCGGACCCTTCTTCAGCATCAATTGTATGCCAAGTTCTCAAAATGTGAGTTTTGGTTGGAGTCCGTAGCTTTTCTAGGGCATGTTATTTCCAGTGAGGGAATTATGGTGGATCCTCAGAAGATTGCGGCAGTGAAAGATTGGCCTAGACCCACGACCCCGACAGAGATTCGCAGCTTTTTGGGTCTGGCAGGTACTATCGGAGGTTTGTAGAGGGATTCTCAACCCTCGCCTCCCCATTGACTAAATTGACGCAGAAAGCAGTTAAGTTCCAGTGGTCCGAAGCATGTGAGAAAAGTTTCCAAGAATTGAAGTCAAGATTGACCTCGGCACCGGTATTGGCCTTGCCAGAAGGCACAGAGGGATTTGTAGTCTATTGTGATGCCTCCAGAGTCGGTTTGGGATGTGTATTGATGCAGCACGGAAAGGTTATAGCTTATGCTTCCAGACAACTCAAGAACCATGAGAAGAATTATCCGACGCATGATTTGGAACTTGCAGTTGTTGTGTTTGCCTTAAAAATATGGCGGCACTATCTTTATGGAGTTCATGTAGATGTGTTTTCAGACCACAAGAGCCTCCAGTATTTGTTCAAGCAGAAGGAGCTAAATCTGAGACAGCGGCGGTGGTTAGAATTACTCAAGGACTATGATATGGACATATTGTACCATCCAGGGAAAGCAAATGTGGTAGCCGACGCTCTTAGTCGGAAATCCATGGGTAGTTTGGCTCATTTGGGTGTGGATCAGAGACCCCTGGCTCGAGAGGTTTACCAATTGGCCAGTTTGGGGGTTCGTATCTCGGCGTCGGACGAGGGGGATGTCTTGGTGCATAATGGAGCAGAATCATCATTGGTCGCGGAAATCAAGGAAAAACAGTTCATGGATCCAGCATTGGTTCGGGTGAAGGAAGCAGTCATGAATGACAAGACCTCAGCATTTGTACTCAGCGGCGAAGATGGTGTATTGCGGTGTCAAGATAGGCTATGTGTTCCGGATGTGGACGAGCTTCGGGAAAGAGTGATGGCAGAGGCTCATACTTCCAGGTATTCTGTGCACCCTGGTTCAACAAAAATGTATCACGATCTCAAGGAGATTTATTGGTGGAACGGTATGAAAAAGGATGTAGCAGGCTTTGTAGCTAAATGTCCGAACTGTCAACAAGTGAAGGCCGAGCATCAACGACCCGGTGGATTAACTCAGCTTATAGAAATACCAAGGTGGAAATGGGAGATGATCAATATGGATTTCGTGGTAGGGTTACCTCGCACTCGGCGTAAGTTTGACTCAATATGGGTGATAGTGGATCGACTCACCAAATCAGCTCACTTCCTGCCTGTCAAGTCCACTGATACTGCGGAGCAATATGCAAGATTGTACATCAAAGAGATAGTAAGGCTTCATGGCACTCCACTTTCTATCATCTCAGATCGCGGGGCTCAGTTCACCGCTAACTTTTGGAAGAAGTTTCAGCAAGGTTTGGGAACTCGGGTGAATCTCAGCACAGCTTTCCATCCACAGACCGATGGACAGGCCGAGCGGACCATTCAGACGCTTGAAGATATGTTGCGGGCTTGTGTCTTAGATTTTAAAGGTAATTGGGATGAACACTTGCCACTGATAGAATTTTCTTACAATAACAGCTATCATGCTAGCATTCAAATGGCCCCGTTTGAGGCATTGTACGGGAGAAGATGTAGATCGCCAATCGGGTGGTTTGAGGTAGGTGAAGCGGAATTGCTAGGGCCGGATATGGTGTACGAAGCTATGGAAAAAGTTAAGGTTATTCAGGAGAGAATGAAAACAGCACAGAGTCGTCAAAAGTCCTATGCAGACGTTCGTCGAAGGGATTTGGAGTTTCAAGTCGATGATTAGGTGTTATTGAGGGTATCTCCTATGAAGGGAGTCATGCGATTCGGGAAGAAAGGAAAATTGAGTCCTAGGTATGTCGGGCCATATCGGATCGTTCAAAGGATTGGTCAAGTTGCTTATAGGCTAGAGTTGCCTCCTGAGATGTCAGCAGTGCACCCGGTATTCCATGTGTCCATGTTGAAGAAAGTGATTGGAGATCCATCCACCATCATGCCAGTTGAAACTATAGAGGTTAATGAAGATTTGTCATATGAAGAAGTTCCGGTCGCCATTCTTGATAGGCAAGTCCGTAAGTTGAGAAATAAGGAAGTTGCCTCTGTTAAAGTATTGTGGCGAAGTCAACAAGTTGAGGAGGCCACATGGGAAGCGAAAAAAGAGATGAAGGAAAAGTACCCCCATTTGTTTGATCAAGCCTAGAAGAAATTAGGTGACCCTCCTACTCCTAGTAGCTGTCATCTTGCCTAAGTTGTTTCCCTCTTAGTATTAGTAAGTCTCCTTTATTTGTAATGAGTTAGATGTGTTGTTACCTTGGGTCACTTGAACCGTTCTTGATAAATGAAAGCCTTATAAAGATTTACGTGTTTAATAAGCAACTAATAGTAAGTGTAGATTGGTAATGGTTTGTTGAGTGTACATGGTGTGTTAAAATGGTTAAATAAGGTAAGAATTCATTGAAGTGACTAGTTTATGTGCAATTGTAACAATGTGATAGAATAGGTGCATTCGTTGAGGTAAGAAAGTGTATACAAGTTGTGAAAAGTGTTGTAATTGTATATTGTTGTTTGGTAATGTGTTTCGGGGGCCCTCGACAGGTGGATATGTCCATAATACAAAGGAAACTCTGGCGAAATTTTTCTAAAATATAAGAGTTAGTCAAAATTTTGATGGTTGCATATCATGTCTTTCAAAACCAACTCATTTATTTCAAAATCCTCATTCGAGGACGAATGATCTTAAGGGGGGAGGATGTAAGGCCCCGTGAAATTTTTGTGCATAAAACCTAGTAGATGTGGTGTCATGGTCCGAATGATGTGTTAGGAATGCGTAGAGTTCTTCGCGGCGAGCTTGCGAGCCGCGGTTCGGACCCTTGGTAGTGATTTAAGTTTCAAAATGTAGAATAAAATTTTTTCCAGACGCATGTCAATCTGCGGTGCACTTTTGCGACCGCGGAATCAACATGCGGTCCGCATAGTGACCGCAAATCGTTCCAGAGCCTGCGTAATTTTTTGAGCCATTCTGCGGCCACTATGCGGACCGCATGTTGATTCTGCGGTCGCATAGTGACCGCATATTTGACCCCGGCCCAGATTTTGTAACATTTTGACCCGATCTCTTCTTTAATATAACACCTTTCTTCTTCATTTTATCATATCATCTCACCAAAATTAGAGAGAGAAGAGAGGGTTTTTAGAGAGAGAAGTTCTTCATCTTCAAAGATTGTTCCAACTACTTAATTCCAAGGGATTCTAGGGCAAGGATTCAACTTCCCCAATATTTTCAAGGTAAAAACCCTAACTATTTTCTTTGATTTTCAGTTTTAATTGGGTAAAGAGAGGTTTGCATATAATAGCTTTTGAAAATAGAATTTTTACACTCATGCATGATTATTGAACTTGATTTCTAGTAAAAAGAAGTGGGTAGAAGTAAGAGTCTTCAAGAACAAGGTTGGCAAGAGTAGGATATCTTGGGTAAGCATAAAGTAGGAGGAAAAACATCATCACCAGGTATGTATGGCTAATTTTGATTCTTGTAAAATCGCCCATATGTGTGAAATTGTTTGGCATGTGTTAATTTGAGAGATTTTATGTGATTTTTCGATATCATTGTTGTGTTGGGTATACAATTGATGATTGAACTACATTTGGTATGGTTTGAAATACAAATTGAAAGATGACAAAGGAATTGAAATTGGTACAGAACTGAGGAAAGTTGCTGTGATGGCATATTTGGCTTATTGTGGAAGGAATTTGAAACACCTTAATTGTGGTAAATTGTTGAACATGATTATGTGGGCATTTTTGATTTTTGGAATACTTGTAACTTGTTTTTGATATTGGCTTGAGAAGTAATTGAGAACATGAACCAATGTGTAAGTTGCTATTTGAACTTGTTGAAATTGTGTGTAGTACCTTATCTGCTGTTTGAAATTGTTGTGTTTTCAACTGTAAGGCGGGGTCGTGTTGCGCGCCGCAACGTGGTGAAATAAGGTGTGGGTTGGGGTGATAAGGGTGGCCGAGGTAATAAGGGTGGTCGGGGGCAATAAGGATGGAAAGCGATCGAAATCGCTATTGAAAATTGATACATAAATCAATAATGTGAAATTGTGAAAGGAGACAGCAGGAGAGTTTGCAACCTGTGGGGCACTGATTGCCCCTTTGTTTGACTACTTGTGTTTTACGTGATTGATTGGTTATTGTTAAATTGGTTGATCGTGGAAAGTGCTTTGTGTGAGAATTATTTGAAATGAGGAAAATGTGGAAACATGGTTGGGTGGCTTAATTGATTGTTGATGTAATTTAATGGCTTGAGTTTACTTGGGACAAAGTTTGTCCATACATACCAGTACAATTTAAGTGTACTGACGTCCCTTTTGCCGGGGCGCTACATTCGTGTCATGATTGTAGGTGGATCAGTAGCAGGCACTTCAGCTCGTCGGCAGTAGTATTCTTCTCCTTCCGCTGCCCGTCTTGGTGAGCCCCTTTCTTCCTCGGGGCCTTGTGTGGTTCTTGCCACTTCGGTTTGGATTTCATTTTGGTTTTGAAAGGTATAGCCGGAGCCTTGTTACCGGCAAGTATTGTATTTCCCTTTTGTATCCTAGAGGCTCCGTAGACATGTAAACTGTGGGACTCCAGTCTTATATATATAAGGTGTTATGTCGGGCGTTGTAAAAGTTGAAATCTTGTTAATGAATCACTCGTATCATTTTATTTGTTTAATGTGAAATCAATTATGATTAGTAATATATTTGGTTAATGAGAAACAGTCATCACAGGGGTAACGCGTGGGAATGAAAGGCACTCAGGTCCGCTTGACTGGGGCAACCCGGTCAGGCGCCGGTCATGTCCCTCGATTTGGGGCGTGACAAAGCAATAATCTCTCCACCAAGTCTTGGCGGATCCTGCAAGTCTGAAGGTACAGAAGTCAACTCCGTTTGTCTCCACGATCCCCATAGTCTTGAGAATCTCATGGCAACTGAATAAAAAGTCCTGAGGATCCTCTGATGCGGCTCCACTGAATGTAGTGGTAAATAACTTGGAGAACCGATCAAGCCTACATAACGAATCAGAAGTCATGGCCGTTCCATCACCGGCATGAGCTGTGGTACCTGACTGAGTGGCCACAGCTGGCTGGACCACTGGTGCCTGAGGCTGAGGAGCTATTGGCTCCGGAGTATGAGCAATAGGAGTCTGGGCCCCTCATCCAGCCTGAGAAGCGGCTGGTGCAACTGATAATAAACCCGCTCTGGCAATGCTGTCCATAAATCCCGCTATTCCGACCAAAGCATCCCGGAGATCCGGGGTAAATAAAGCCTCTCCTGGGACCTGAGCTGGGCCCACTGGAGCTGCTGGAATCGGAACCTCCTCGTCAATCTCAATATGAGGCTCCACCTCTGGAGTAGCTGCCTGGGGCTGAGCTCTACCCCTACCACGGCCTCCGATACGGCCTTGGCCCCTGCCCCTCACAGGAGCTGCCTGGGGCTCGGGCTGCTGGTCAGCGGACGAAGAAGCGCGTGTCCTCACCATCTGCGAAAGGACAGAATAGAAATCCAATCAGTAATTGAGGAACAAGTCGCACGACAAGAAAGACAAATGAGGGACTCTTTCCTAACTCAATAGACTCTCGAGGACAAGTACAGACGTCTCTGTACCTACCTCTCAAACTCTACTAAGCTTGTTCGTGAGTGGTGAGACCTATGTAACCTAGAGCTCTGATACCAACTTGTCACGACCCGGATTTTTCCCCAACATCGGGATCGTGATGGCGCCTACTCGTGGTAGCTAGGCAAGCCATTGTATTCATACTATCCTGTTTTTAACACAATTTCAATTAAATAAATGCGGAATACTTTATCGAAATAGAAGTAACTAATTACAATATGAAAATCATACTGAAATCCTCTACCCAAGACGTGGAGTCACCAACTCATGAACTACTATGGAATACTACACATAAAAGTCTGAAGGAAATATAACATAATTCTGTTTGTCTCGGAACAAAGAGACTACAACTAATAACATAATAAAGAGAGAGACGCCGGGCCTGCGGACGTCTGCAAGCTACCTCGGTCTCAAATATGATCAACTCCCACTCAATCGATTTACTGCTGCTATTGCTCCTGATCGTAACCTGGACCTGTGCAAAAACGCACAGAAGTGTAGCATCAGCACAACCGACCCCATGTGCTGGTAAGTGCCTGGCCTATCCCGGCGAAGTAGTGACAAGCCTAGGACCAGACACTCACATAAACCTGTGCAATTCAATATATATATGTGTACCACAAAATAACAAGAAATAATCAAGTTCTAACACAATAAGGAATATCTTAAAGAATTCACAATTAACCACAGTTAATAATTTCACAAGGAAAAACAAAGTGTAATGTAAACACAAGTAATATCAATTCAAGAAATAGCAAAGAGTTGCACGGCATCACCCTTCGTGCTTTTACTCTCATCCTCACATCCATAGTACGGCATGATCCTTCGTACATGGTTCAATAATAGGGCACCGGCATGATCCTTCGTGCATAATCAATAAATAAACATGGCACGGCATCACCCTTCGTGCATTATCACTCTTCCTCACCCAAATAACAATCAAATAAGTTCGCAAGGAAAACAAGGTATAATAGAAAACACAAGTAATATCAAGTCAAGGAATGGCAAATAGTTGCACGGCATCACCCAAATAAAATATAATGGAAAAACAAGTAATATCAAGTCAAGGAATAGCAAGAAATTGCACGGCATCACCCTTCGTGCTTTTACTCTCATCCTCACCAAATAAACAAATAAAGTACACGGCATCACCCTTCGTGCTTTTACTCTCATCCTCACATCCATAGTACGGCATGATCCTTCGTACATGGTTCAATAACAGGGCACGACATGATCCTTCGTGCATAAATAAATAAACATGGCACGGCATCACCCTTCGTGCATTATCACTCTTCCTCACCCAAATAACAATCACAGTTAAGGGCAAAGAAGGAAATAGTAATTCATAAACCGTCCCATCAAGGGCAATCAATGTTTATCTTCACAACAAGTCCCAATAAGGGAGAACAATAACAATTCATCTGTAATATATCTCAAATTAATTATTTTCCAACGACTCACGGTCATACTAGACGCCAGTGTATGGATGCTCGTCACCACAGCCCATACACCGCACTCGATCACATAACACATAACACATAATCCTATTCCCTCAAGCTAGGATAGAACAAACACTTACCTCGAATGCTTATGAACAATTCACTCCGTGGAAATGTCTTTTCTTTCAATTTGGCTCCAATCCAACCGTATCTATACACAATTGATTTAATATCATCAATTCTTACTCAACAAACTAATTCTTAATACCAAATACCACTTTTACAACATTCTGCCATAAATAGTAAATTTCAACCCCGGGCCCACATGGTCGGAATTCGGGGTTAGGACCAAAATCCGGTTACCCATTCCCCCACGAGTTCATATATATAATTTGTTTCAAAATCGGACCTCAATTCGAGGTCCAATTCCCCAATTTATGAAAAACCCTATTTTCTAACAAAAACAAGAATTTTACCATGAAAATCTTTGATTTCTTATGAAAAACATGTTTAATGATGTTAGGAATTGAAAGAATTAAGTAAAAAGTGACTTACAATCGTTTTGATGAAGAAGAAATCCTTGAAGAATCGCAAATGGGTGTTTTGGTTTTGTAAAATGTGAAGAAATGACTGAAATTCGTGTTTTTCAGGTCTTTGTGTTCGCATTTGCGAACATGGGTTCGCAATTGCGAACCCCGACCAATTTTCTGGAGTTTGAAAAATAAGCTAAGGGTGGGAAGTTCGCATTTGCGAACTTTTCTTCGCATTTGCGAAGCCAAGGCAAAATTGGGAAGTTCGCATTTGCGAACTATTGTTCGCAATTGCGAACACAGGCTAAATATGGGGAGGTTCGCATTTGCGAACTATTGTTCGCATTTGCGAACTATTGTTCGCATTTGCGAACCCAGGCGGAATAGTGGCCAGTTCGCATTTGCGAACTATAGCTCGCATTTGCGAGCACAGGCACAGAAGGGTCAAGTTCGCATTTGCGAACTATTGTTCGCATTTGCGAACACATGCACAATAGGGGGAGTTCGCATTTGCGAACTATTGTTCGCATTTGCGAACTCTGCAGAATAGTGGGGAGTTCGCATTTGCGAACTATTGTTCGCATTTGCGAACTCTGCAGACCAGTTGCAGACAACAACTTCTAACATGAAAAATTGATCTCGTGGCCTATCCAAAGTTCACCCGAGCCCTCGGGGCTCCAAACCAAATATGCACATAACCTCAAAAACACATTAAGAACTTGTTCGTGCGATCACATCGCCAATATCACCTCGTTTTCATCAAATCAAGCCTCAAATGCATGATTTTCATACCTTTAGTTTTCAAAACTTTCAAACTTGGGACTCAAGGTCCAAAACATCTCAAACTACATCCAAATGTCACCAAACTTTACGGAAATCACATATATAATATTTAAGACTTGTACCGGGCGTCGGAACCAAAATACGAGCCCGATACCAAGGTCAATTAATTTATTTCCTTTAATAATTGCATCAAAAACAATTTCACATAAAAATTCATAACTTGGGCTCTAGGCCTCAGAATTCGACTCCGGACGCATGTCCAAGTCCCATATTTTCCTACGGACCTCTCGGGACCATCAAATCTCGGGTCCGGATCCGTTTACCAAAAATATTGACCGAAGTCAACCATATCAATATTAATATCATTTTTATCCAAATTTCCCATAGAATTCATATTTTCTATCACAAAATCTTTTCGGCTACATGCTCGGATCGTGCACGTAAATCGAGGCAACATAGAATGAGGTTTTCAAGGCCTCAGAAGCTCGAAATGATTAATTAAATAAGTGATGACCCTTTGGGTCGTCACACACCCTGAGCTCTCGTCTTCCTGTCCTGACACTTATTAAACAATGATCGGGAAGTCTTTTTGGACATAAGATGGGGCTTTGTGTGGGTGAGAAAAAGAAAAGATCATCTAGAAATTTTTAAATAACTAGATGAGTAAAGGGATACTACTCTTGGGACCCAATTTCTTAAAAGGAAACATAACTTCTGCCCCAGTTTTCTTGTTTGGGGATTTTTGAATCGCGTGACATTTGTCACATTGTGACCGAGCCGTGCGGCGCCTACATATCCTTCTTGAGGAATCAGGTCAAACGTAGTTCAATCATTTTCTTGTGTTTTTGTTATCATCATTTTTCATTCATTTTTTTCTTTTATTTTTTAACGATTCCAAAAGAGGGGTATGAAACAAAATAATTAAGGCTCAAAAGGGAAAGCAAAGGTTGAAAGTGTTTGGACAGAAAAAAGAACTGCCTCCGTCATTTCATTATTCAATAAGCACCAAATACAGACAAATGAGCAAACAATTATCATGATCAAGGAAATTACACATAATATCTCTTAGCTGCATCAGAGTTGATGGCCATGTCGGTGTTTCTTCCTTCAATATCTGTCAGGTATATAGCGCCATTGGATAACACCCGGGTCACAACATACGATCCTTTCCAATTTGGGGCGAACTTGCCCTTTGCTTCAATCTGGTACGGGAGAATCCGTTTCAACACTTGCTGCCCTACTTCAAATTTTCTGGGGCGCACCTTCTTATTGTACCATATTTGTTGCATTATTGTTGAGTTGGTATGTACCAAACCTGTCATGTTTCACTGATAATAACTTTGATCAGTTCACCTAACATCATTCATTTGTTACATTGTTCCTAAATTGATACATACCAAACCCTTGTATTTCACCCAAAGCACATCAATTGCCACTCACTCAAGATGTATGTTGTTCTTTCTTGACTTAAACCCCTGTTCTGGTCCTTGAGGTCTACAACTCCCTTATTTTTCATGTTAACTTTGACTTTTCTTGGAAGGTCTTACTCGTTTCTGGTTTACCAACCTTTGTCCATCCTATCACAGGAAATTCTTTTGATCTGTTCACCCTCACCTTTCATCTGTTGCATTGTTCCTGAATTAATACGTACCAAACCCTTGTATTTCACAAGGATCCCCAAAGCATGTTCACTGTTACTAACTCAGTGTGCTTACTGTTCTTTCCTGACTTATGACGTTTTGATGTGTTCACCAGATCCTATTTTATACAATTGGAAAGATTGTTGGAAAATTTGAAGTCATTTCTCACTTGTTATGAACAATAGACCCAGGAAGTGGGAGTAAAACAAGGTGAGAGGAATGGAGTAAAGGATAATGGAAATAGACGATTCCTAACAAGAAACCTACAGAGTAGTAACCCATCAGATGTGGACGACTCTAAAGACCTTGACATTCACCTGCAACCTACTCTGTTTAGCAAATCTGATGGTCAGCTCTTGTTTCACCTTTTCGCCATGAAACTGGGCTTCAATGCTCCCCTTGCCCGATATGATCCATCATCCTTATTCAATTTGTAGTGCCCAAAGGGTTTACACTATCAAGCCTCTCTCATTTTTGTTTTTCTCTTAACTCATTGTTGCCTTATGGTGCCCGTAAAGGTTTTCACCAATAAGACTCTCTCATTTTGATTTCTCTCATCTTTCATTGCCTCGGGGTATCCGTGAAGGATTTCATCAACAAGACTCTCTTATTCTCATCATTTTTCTTCTTGTACCGGAGTGTTTGCTTTTTGTACCGGAGTGTGACCCCTGACATGATTCACCTCTACTCGCTTGACTCGGCATTTCTTGAAGACTGATCAGAAGGTCTTTCTTTAGACCGTAATGCAAGCTTTTGGATAGGGTTAAAAAGAAGGGTATCAAGGCTCAAAACAATTCAACACGGGTTCAAAAATTACAACTTTTGAAATCAGATTTCTCACAACAACCCCAACTTCTGCCCCAGTTTCCTTCTTGGGGACTTTTTGGTTTTTGTTTTGGTGTGACTAAACCTCAGAGAGGCTGCCTATGTACCCTTTCAGAATCAAGTCAAACATAGTTTAGGCGACTACTTTTGTTGTTACGATTTTTCTTCCGCTTTTCTTTTCTTTTCTTTGTTTTTCTTTTCTTTTCTTTTTCTGTTCACTTTTTGCTTTTTCTTTTCTTTTTCTCTTCTTTTTCTTTTCTTTCTTTTTATTTTCTCCTTTTGTTTTTCTTTTCTTTTCTTTTCTTTTCTCTTCTTTTCTTTCACTTTCCTTTTACTATTTTTCTCTTGTTTCTCCACTTACTTCCCCATTTGAGCTTGCGGGTCTTATTATTGATTCCGAAAGAGGGGTATACAAGAAAATAATCGAGGCCCAAAAAATAACAAAGGATAAAGTTTTGGATAGCAGAATAAAATTCCTTTATCATTCCAATCTTCAACATACCAAATACAAACTACGCAGTTAAACAAGCTGAGGAACTGTCACGACCCAAACCCCGGTCGTGATGACGCCCAACACATTGCTAGGAAAGCCCGACTATGATTTCCAGATAACCAACCCATTCATTAATTAATATTGATTCATTAAGGTTAATAGCTTATTTTCATAACAGAAACCATACGTGCGGAAACAAAATACATGGAATACAGCCCAACGAATCCAGTGTCACAAGTCTGAGCCTCTACAGAAGGAAAACATCCTATACAATCCAAGTCTAGATAAAATAGTAATAGACATAAATGAAAGAAAGGAGAGAGATCGGGTCCTGCGAACGCCGGCAGCTACCTCAATGTCTCCCACATAACTGTAAAATAGCAGCTGCGAATAGCTAAACTGCCCTCCTGAACCCCTATATCTGCACATAAAGTGCAAGGAGTGGGGTGAGTATCTTTCAACTCAGTGAGTAACAATAATTAGTAATAATTGAAAGTAAGGACACCTGCATTATCACTAATGTCACGACCCGGATTTTTCCCCCAACATCGGGATCGTGATGGCGCCTACTCGTGGTAGCTAGGTAAGCCACTGTATTCATACTATCCTGTTTTTAACACAATTTCATAATTTATTTATCAACAAACCACAACTTTAATTAAATAAATGCGGAATACTTTATCGAAATAGAAATAACTAATTTCAAGGTGAAAATCATGCTGAAATCCTCTACCTAAGACGTGGAGTCACCAACTCACGAACTACTATTGAATACTACACATAAAAGTTTGAAAGAAATATAACATAATTCTGTTTGTCTCGGAACAAAGAGACTACAACTAGTAACATAAGTAAAGAGAGAGACACCGGGCTTGCGGACGTCTGCAAGCTACCTCGGTCTCAAATGTGATCAACTTCCACGTAATCGATTTACTGCTGCTGCTCCTGATCGTAACCTGGACCTGTGCAAAAACGCATAGAAGTGTAGTATCAGCACAACCGACCCCATGTGCTTGTAAGTGCCTGGCCTATCCCGGCGAAGTAGTGACAAGCCTAGGACCAGACACCCACATAAACCTGTGCAATTCAATATATATGTATACCACAGAATAACAAGAAATAACCAAGTAATAACACAATAAGGAATATCTCAAAGAATTCAACAATTAACAACAGTTAATAAGTTCACAAGGAAAACAAAGTATAATGGAAACACAAGTAATATCAAGTCAAGGAATAGCAGGCAGTTGCACGGCATCACCCTTCGTGCTTTTACTCTCATCCTCACCAAATAAGCAAATAAAGTACACGACATCACCCTTCGTGCTTTTACTCTCATCCTCACATCCATAGTACGGCATGATCCTTCGTACATGGTTCAATAACAAGGCACGGCATGATCCTTCGTGCATAATCAATAAAACATGGCACGGCATTAACCTTCGTGCATAGATAATAAAACATTGCACGACATTAACCTTCGTGCATAAATAATAAATCAAGGCACGTCATCACCCTTCATGCATTATCACTCTTCCTCACCCAAATAACAATCACAGTTAAGGGCAAAGAATAAAACAGTAATTCATAAACCGTCCCAACAAGGGCAATCAATAATCATCTTCACAACAAGTCCCGACAAGGGAGAACAATAACAATTCTACAACCTGGCAAAGGTTCAACAATTTATCTGCAAATATGTCTCACAATAAGCATTAACAACGACTCACGGTCATACTAGACGCTAGTGTATGGATGCTCGTCACCACAGCCCATACACCGCACTCGATCACATAACACATAGCACATAATCCTATTCCCTCAAGCTAGGATAGAACAAACACTTACCTCGAATGTTTATGAACAATTCAATCGGTGGCAATGCCTTTTCCTTTCAAATTTGGCTCCAATCCAATCGTATCTATACACAATTGATTTAATATCATCAATACTACTCAACAAACTAATTCCTAAGACCAATTACAACTTTTACAACATTCTGCCCAGAATAGTGAATTTCGACCCCGGGCCCTCATGGTCGGAACTCGGGGTTCGGACCAAAATTCGGTTACCCATCCCCACGAGTTCAAGTATATGATTTGTTTCAAAATCGGACCTCAATTCGAGGTCCAATTTCCCAATTTATGAAAAACCCTATATTCTATCAAAAACAAGAATTTCTACCATGAAAAACTTTGATTTCTATTAAAAAACATGTTTAATGATGTTAGGAATTGAAAGAATTATGTAAAAAGTGACTTACAATTGTTTTGAAGAAGAAGGAATCCGTGAAGAATCGCAAATGGGTGTTTTTGGGTTGTGAAAAGTGAAGAAATGAACTGAAAATCGTGATTTACAGGTCTCTCTGTTCGCATTTGCGAACATGGGTTCGCAATTGCGAACCCCGACCAATTTCTGGAGTTTGAAAAATAAGCTAAGGATGGGAAGTTCGCATTTGCGAACATTTGTTCGCATTTGCGAAGTCTAGGCAGTTACTGGGGATTTCGCATTTGCGAAATAAGGTTCGCATTTGCGAACTAGTAGGCTTCTGGGCTTCTTCGCAATTGCGATACATTCTTCGCAATTGCGAAGACAGGCAATTACTGAAGGCCTCGCATTTGCGAGGTTAAGTTCGCAATTGCGAACTACGGTCCAGGTGTGCCAGTGTCGCATTTGCGACGCTTTGTTCGCATTTGCGAACTTGGTTGGTTCTGGCAAGCATCGCAACTGCCTTCTTCGCATTTGCGAGAAATTCTTCGCAAATGCGAAGCCAACAGCTGGGTGAAAAACCAGCAGTGCATAAATTCAGAAATTGATCCTACGGCCTATCAAATCTTTACCCGAGCCCCCGGGCTCCAAACCAAACATGTACACAACATCAAAAACACATTACGAACTTGTTCGTGCGATCACATCGCCAATATCACATCGTTTTCATCAAATCAAGCCTCAAATTCATGATTTTTATACTTTTGGTTTTCAAAACTTTCAAACTTGGAACTCAAGGTCCAAAACATCTCAAACGACATCCGAATGTCACCAAACTTTACGGAAATCACATATATAATATTTAAGACTTGTACCGGGCGTCGGAACCAAAATACGAGCCCGATACCAAGGTCAATTAATTCATTTCCTTTAACAATTACATCAAAAACAATTTCATAGAAAAATTCATAACTTGGGCTCTAGGCCTCGAATTCGACTCCGGACGCATGTCCAAGTCCCATATTTTCCTACGGACCTTTCGGGACCATCCAATCTCGGGTCCGGATCCGTTTACCAAAAATGTTGACCAAAGTCAACCATATCAATAGTAATATCATTTTTATCCAAATTTCTCATAGAATTCATAATTTTCTATCACAAAATCTTTCCGGCTACATGCTCGGATCGTGCACGTAAATCGAGGCAACATAGAATGAGGTTTTCAAGGCCTCGAAGCTCGAAATGATTAATAAAATAAGTGATGACCCTTTGGGTCGTCACAACTAAACAGTTCTAAGAATAACCGTACATGTAAGTCATCTATAAAATGATAAGTCCAGTACCAATCCACTACTTCACACTGATCCAACACTGATCTAGTACTGCTGCAGCGTGCAGCCCGTTCCTTGCTCATACTGCTGCAGCGTGCAGCCCGATCGGATATATATGTATATATATATATATACTGCTGCGGCGTGCAGCCCGATCCAATATATATAGCACTGTGGCGTGTAGCCAGATCCAATAAATAGATATACTGCTACGGCGCGCAGCTCGATCCAATATATATAGTGCGCTCACTGGGGGTGTGTGCAGACTCCGGAGGGGCTCCTTCAGCCCAAGCGTTATGATATTGCGGCGTGCAGTCCGATCCATATATACATATACATATATATATATATATATATATATATATATATATATATATATATATATATATATATATATATATATATATATATATATATATATATATATATATATATATATTAGCGGCGTGCAGTCCGATCCAATATATGTATATGTATATACTGCTGCAGCGTGCAGCCCGATCCGGTATATATATCAATGCCTCACAATGGGTCCTAGACCCCTCTCAGTCAATATAGACTCGGCCTCTCGGGCCCAATCAGCCAGAACAGGGTATTCAACCCCAAGTAGTCTCACTTAGAGTACACATCTAGTACTTATTCATCTCATGCTATACCAGCTATGAATACGGATGAGTGTATGTGTTCAACATGGTATAGGGGTCACTTAGCTCTACAGGCTTCCCTAATACTCTACAGATTGGCACAAGGCCCCAAACACGGCTACTAGCCCAAATGCACAAATATAAGCCCAGTCTCAGTCATTATACACAGTAAACTATCAATCGGGAAGGACCAAGTCCAAATCCCCAGTCACAATACTACCACGCTCGTCACATGACGCGTGTTTCATCTCAGCATAGCACTATATAGTGCAAATACGGGGTTTCAAACCCTCAGTATCCGGAGGGGCTCCTTCAGCCCAAGCGTTATGATATTGCGGCGTGCAGTCCGATCCTATATATATATATATATATATATATGCAGTAAGCCATCAATCGGGATGGAGCAAGTCCGAATCCCCATCCACAATATCACCACGCTCATCACACGATGCGTGTTTCATCTCAACATAACATCGTATAGTGCAAATACGGGGTTTCAAACCCTCAATATATCATTCATAACCATTACTCACCTCAAACCGGCCAAAATCCTAGCTCGCCTTGCACTTTCCTCGCAAATCGACCTCCTCGAGTGTAGAATCTGACCAAAACCACAAGGAATAGGTTACAATAAGCTAATGGGACATAACCCAATTGAAAAATCTCAAAAAACCCAAAAACACGAGGCTGGCAAAACACATGTATATGTATATATATATATATATATTACTGTTGCGTGTAGTCCAATCCAATATATGTATATGAATATACTGCTGCGGCGTGCAGCCCGATCCGGTATATATATCAATGCCTCACAATGGGTCCTCGACCCCTCTCAGTCAATATAGACTCAGCCTCTCGGGCCCACTCAGCCAGAACAGGGTATTCAACCCCAGGTAGTCTCACTTAGAGTACACATCTAGTACTTATTCATGTCATGCTATACAGCTATGAATACGGATGAGTGTATGTGTTCAACATGGTATAGGGGTCACTTAGCTCTACAGGCTTCCCTAATACTCTACAGATTGGCACAAGGCCCCAAACACGGCTACTAGCCCAAATGCACAAATATAAGCCCAGTCTCAGTCATTATACACAGTAAACTATCAATCGGGAAGGACCAAGTCCAAATCCCCAGTCACAATACTACCACGCTCGTCACATGACGCGTGTTTCATCTCAGCATAGCACTGTATAGTGCAAATACGGGGTTTCAAACCCTCAGTATATTATTTATTACCACCACTCACCTCAAATTGGCAAAAGTCCTAGCTCGCCTTGCGCTTGCCTTGCAAATCGACCTCCTCAGATGAAAAATCTGATCAAAATCAATAAGAATACATCAAAATAGGCTAAATGAACATAACCCAATCGAAATAACTTGAATTACACCAAAAACCACGAAGTTGCCAATATCTCACCCTCGCGCCCGCTTTTAAAAAAATACAAAAGTCATATTTTCAGATTCCTTATCTCACCACAAGTCCATACATATAAAATTTATCAAAATCGGACTCCGTTTGCCGATTCAAATCAATGATTTTCAATAACCCAGGCTTAGAGCAAAAACCTCCATTAATACGCCTCAAATCCTCCATTTTCAGGTGTTAACTCCATAATTTAACAATGTAATAACATAAATTGAGTCCATAATTGCTTACCTGAAGAATCCTCTCGATTTTCTCCTCAAAATTGCCTAAATCGCCTCTTAGAACAGAACCCCAAATATGATATAACTTCTATAATTCGACCCCCTTCTCTTTCTTTAATCACTCGTGACTTCCGCTTCTGCGGACCCATACATGCTTAAGCGATACCGCTTCTGCGGTTTACCAGTCGCTTCTGCGACAATTCATTTAATGGCGAGGATTGCTTCTGCGGTCAACTTCTCGCACCCGCGAGATCGCGTCTGCAGAGCGTTCTCCGCTTCTGCCACTTCCCCCCCAAATGGCCACATCCGCTTCTGCAATCCTAGGCTCGCTTCTGCGAGCCCGCACACGCGATAATCCTTCCACTTCTGTGGAATTTGCCCGGACAGTCCCAATTCACTTTTGCGACCTCCTGGTCGCTTCTGCGGGGCCGCTTATGTGGTTCCCCATCCGCAGAAGCGAAAATCCCTGTTGCAGCACAGCAGTAGTCTATTAACTTCAAAAATTCTTCCGTAGACCCTCCGAAAACATCCCGAGGCCTTCGGGACCTCAACCAAAATACAAATCCACTCTAAATAATCACACGAACTTGTTCCAATCATAAAAACATACACTCAAACACATGAATCATCAAATTAAGGCCGATTCAAGCCTAAGATTCAACCAAAACTTTCGAAACCTACATTTTATCAAAAACCCGACCAAATGATGTCCGAATGACCAGGAAATTTGCAGACATATCCAAATCACCTAACGAAGCTACTGCAACTATCAGAATTCCATTCTGACTCCCGGATCAAAATCTCACCTATCAATCAAATTTCGCCAAAATTCCAACTTAGCCAATTCAAGCCTATTTCTACATCGGGCCTCCAACTTCATTTTCGATCACTCTCCTAAGCCACAAATGACCTCCCGAAGCTAACTGAATCATCAGAATTTGATTTCGAGCCCTCTAACTTACAAGTCAACATCCGGTTGACGTTTCCCAACTATTCCTTCTTAAAAGAGACTATTTGTCCCTTTTCCTACCAAACTCAATCCGAATTGACTCAAACTCACCAAACACATATATTGAAATATGAGAGAGCATATAATAGGGAAAACAGGATGGTAACTCACGTGATGATGGGCCGGGTCATCACATTCTCCCTAACTTAAGCAAACGCTCGTCCTCAAGCTGGTCAAGAAACATATCCGGAGACTCAAATAAGTGAGGATATCTGCTCCGCATCTCCTGCTCTATCTCCCAAGTAGCCTCCTCCATGGGCCGACGTCTCCACTGCACCTTAACTAAAGCAATGTCCTTGGACCTCAACTTTAGAACATGTCTACCCAAAATAGACACAGGCTCGACATCATAAGATAGATCACCATCAAGCTGAATCATACTGAAGTCCAACACATGAGATGGATCCCCGACATACTTCTGGAGCATAGACACATGGAATACTAGATGAACACTGGACAAGCCTGGGTGGCAAAGCCAACTCATATGCCACATACCCGATCCTCCTGAGTATCTCAAAAGGGCCAATGAACCTGGGACTCAGCTTCCCTTTCTTCCCAAACCGCATAACACCCTACATGGGTGAAACCTTCAACAATACTCTATCACCAACCATGAAAGACAAATCTTGAACTCTACGGTCCGTATAACTCCTCTGGCGTGACTGCACTGTGCGAAGCCTCTCCTAGATCAACTTCACCCTATCCAAAGCATCCTGAACTAACTCAGTCCCTATCAATCTAGCCCCGCCAGGCTCAAACCATCACATGGAACATCTACACCGTCTACCATACAATGCCTCATACGGGGCCATCTGAATACTCGACTGATAACTATTATTGTAGGCAAACTCTGCAAGTGGCAAAAACTCATCCCATGAACTTCCATGATCAATCACACATGCATGCAACATATCCTCCAAGATCTGAATAGTACGCTCAGACTGTCTGTCTGTCTGAGGATGAAATGCTGTGCTCAACTCTACCTGCATACCCAACTCCCACTGGAATGCCCTCCAGAATTGAGAAGTGAACCGAGTACCTCTATCTGATATGATAGACATTGGGACCCCATGCAATTGGACAATCTACCGAATAAAGATCACTGCTAACCGCTCCGAAGAGTAAGTAGTACATACTCGAATAAAGTGTGCGGATTCGCTCACCCGATCAACAATCACCCACACTGAATCAAATTTCCTCGATGTCCAAGGGAGCCAAATCACAAAATCCATGGTAATCTGCTCCCATTTCCACTCAGGAATAACCATACGCTGAAGAGCACCGCCCGGTCTCTGATGCTCATACTTGACCTACTGGCAGTTGAGACATCAGGCCACATGACTAACAATATCCTTCTTCATCTTCCTCCACCAGTAATGCTGCCTCAAGTCCTGGTACATCTTCGCGGCACTCGGATGAATGGAGTACCGCGAGCTGTGAGCCTCCCCTAATATCAACTCTCGAAGGGCATCTACATTGGGCACACAGATACGGCCTTGCATCCATAGAACACCATTACTATCAATAGTCACATATCTAGCATCATCGTGTAGAACTTTGTCATTAAGGACAAGCAAATGCGGATCAACATACTGACGCTCTCATATAAAGAAGATCGAGAAACAACACAAGCCAACACTCGGCTCGACTCAGAAACATCCGACCTCACTAGCCAATTGGCCAACGCCTAAGCATCATATGTAAATGGTCTCTCCCCAACTGGAATATAAGCTAAGCTTCCCATACTGACTGCCTTTCAGCTCAAAGCATCGGCCACAACATTGGCCTTCCCCGGATGATACAATATAGTGATGTCATAATCCTTATGCAACTCCAGCCACATCCACTGTCACAAATTAAGGTCCTTCTGTTTGAACAGATGCTGAAGGCTGCGATGATCGGTATACACCTCACAAGATACACCATATAGGTAATGTCTCCAAATATTCAGAGTGTGAACTATGGCTTCTAGCTCCAAATCATGCACAGGGCAGTTCTTCTCATAGGGCTTCAACTGGCGAGAAGCATAAGCAATAACTCTACCCTCCTACATCAACACACATGCAATGCCAACCCTCAAGGTATCACAATACACAGTTTATGAATATGAAGTTGATGGTAATATCAAGATTGGTGCCGTGGTCAATGCTGTCATGCGCTTCTGAAAGCTCTCCTCACACTCCTCGGACCATACAAAAGGAGGAGCCTTCTAAGTCAATATAGTCAAGGGTGAAGCAATAGAAGAGAATCCTTGAACAAATCGGCGATAATACCCTGCCAATCCTAGGAAACTACGAATCTCAGTAGCTGAGGTCGGTCTAGGCCAACTCTGCACCGTCTCTATCTTCTTCGGATCCACCTGAATACCATCACTGGACACCACGCACCCCAACAATTCCACAGACTCGAGCTAGAAATCATACTTGGAGAACTTGGCATACAACTTCTCCTCCCGCAACCTCTATAATACAACTCTAAGATGCTGAGCATGCTCCTCCTGACTACGGGAGTACACCAGGATATCATCTATGAACACAATCATGTAGGAGTCCAAATATGGCCGGAACACACTGTTCATCAGACGCATGAGCGTGGCTGGGGCATTGGTCAGCCCAAAAGACATCACAAGAAACTCATAGTGCCTATACCTCGTCCTGGAGGCTGTATTCATAATATCAAAATCTCTAATATTCAGCTGGTGATAGCCTAAACGAAGATCAATCTTCGAGAATACCCTAGCTCCCTGGAGCTGATTAAATAAATCATCAATGCGAGGTAGAGGATACTTGTACTTCACTGTTACTTTGTTCAGTTGCATATAGTCAATACACATCCTCATTGAGCCATCATTCTTCTTAACAAACAAGACCGGTGCACCCCATGGTGACACACTCGACCGAATGAACCCCATATCTAGGAGATCCTGAAGCTGCTCCTTCAATTCTTTCAACTCCGGTGGTGCCATACGATAGGGAGGAAAAGAAATAGGCTGAGTGCCTGGCACCAAGTCAATCCCAAAGTCGATGTCCCTATCCGGTGGCATGCCTGGCAGGTCTGACGGAAATACATTAGAAAAGTCCCGCACAATGGGAACATAATCAATACTGGGAGTCTTAGCTACGACGTCATGCACAAATGCCAAATAGGAAAGACATCCGTTCCCAACCATCCGTTGGGCCTTGAGAAAAAATATTACCCTGCTGGGTACATAATAAGTCATGCCTCGCCACTCGATCCTCTGAATGCCCGGAATAGACAATTTGACTGTCTTGGCATGACAGTCCAGAATAGCGTGACACGGAGATAGACAATCCATGCCCAAGATAACATCAAAATCAATCATGCTTAAACGCAACAGGTCAACTCGAGTCTCTAGACCCCCAATAGTGACAAGATATGACCTGTATACATGGTCCACAATAATGGTATCACCCACCGGGGTAGATACATGTATGTGAAATGCAAGACACCCTCGGGTCGTGCCCAAATGACGAGCAAAATATGTAGATACATAAGAATAAGTGGAACCAGGATCGAACAAAACTGAGGCATCTATGTGGGAAACTAAAATAATACCTGTGATAACTGCATCAGAAGCAACGGCCTCAGATCGACCCTGAAGAGCATAGCATCTAGCCTGACCACCTGATCGGCCTCCCCCTCGAGGGCGACCCCTAGCTGCCTGACCCTCACCCCTAGCTGGTGGGGCGGGTGCCGAAGTAGATAGATTGGAAGATGAGGGATGTCCCCTCTGCTGATATGGCCTAGATATAAGATAGGGACACTCTCTACGGATGTTCACATACTCTCCGCATTCGAAGCAACTCCCATGTGCTAGGGGCTGGAACTGCTGAGAACCCCTCGCACTAGAGTGTCCAGCAGAAGAACTAGGTCAGGAAGAACCCTGAACAGATGGAGCCTGTGATGAAATCTGTGCTAGTAGAGCGCTGAGAGATGGCTGGCCCTAGTGGGAACTCTGACAACCTCGGCTAGAAGAGGACCCACGATACTCTGAGCGGGTGGGCTGTGAAGATCTGAAAGAGTGACCCCGACTCTACTGACTCTAGCCTCTAGTCTGAGTGCTATTGGAACTAGCTGATCCTTGAGGCCTCTTGGCCTCCCTCTCCTCTCGCTCCCTGCGACGATCTATCTCTATGTCATGAGCTATATCAACAACATCCTCAAATGAGTGATTCAACCCTTTCTCGGGTCATAAGGATACGGATAGGATAAATAAGACCACCAACAAAATGTTTGATCCTCTCCTGATTAGTAGGAACCAACTACGATGCATATATGGATAACTCTGTGAACCTAACCTCATACTCCGACACTGTCATGTCCCCCTGGTAAAGCCACTCAAACGGCCTGCACATCTCCTCCCTTTGAGATCGAGGTATCCACTTCTCCAAGAAAATAGTAGAGAACTCCTACCATGATAATGGTGCCGCGCCTGCCGGCCTACAGCGCTTATAAGCCTCCCACCAAGCGAAGGATGCTCCCTGAAACTGAAAGGTATTAAAGGATACACTGCTCGACTCCAAAATCCCTGATGTACGGAGCATCCAACAGCACTTGTCCAGAACACCTTGGGCGTCATTGCCTGGAGTACCACTAAATATATGAGGAGATAATCTACTGAACCACTCTAGACGATGCTGCTCGTCGTCGGGCATAACTGGGACCCTGTCCCCCTTAATTTGAACAGTTGGCTATACTGGGGCCACTGGCCGGATTGGTGGAGCCTCAGGTGTCTGAAGGCCCTACACTACCTGCTCTAGAGTACGAGTTGCGGGGGTCTGATGACCACCCCCGGTCCCAGATGTAGCTGCTGTAGTGGAGGATGAAACTGTCTGAGCCAGGCTAGTGCAAACCATTAATATCTGAGTTAGGGTCTCCTATAGACCCAGAATAACAATAGGCATAGCTGGTGCCTGAATAGGTGTTGCTGGGACCTCTACAACTGGAGTCTGATCTGGAATGGGAACAGCAGGTAGGTCAACTGGCACTGCCTCAGCTACCCTACCCCTACCACGACCACAACCGCATCCACGACCTCTAGTAGGAGGCAATGGTGGTCGTCTGCCTTGTCCTGTAGCACGAGTTCTCGCCATCTGCGAGAGAATAGAATATCAAAGTTCTGTTTTGGATCAACAAAAATCGCACGACAAGAATTTCAAGAATTTGAAGCTTTCCTAAAAGGTTCTACAGCCTCCCGAGGATAAGTACAGACGTCTCCGTACCGATCCACGAGACTCTACTAAATCGGCACATGACTCGCGAGACCTATTAACCTAGGCTCTGATACCAACTTGTCATGACCCAAACCCCGATCGTGATGGCGCCCAACACATTGCTAGGCAAGCCCGACCATGATTTCCAGATAACCAACCCATTCGTTAATTAATATTGATTCATTAAGGTTAACAACTTATTTTCATAACAGAAACCATAAGTGCTGAAACAAAATACATGAAATACAGCCCAACAAATCCGGTGTCATAAGTTTGAGCCTCTACAGAAGGAAAACATCCTATATAATCCAAGTCTAGACATAATAGTAATAGATATAAATGAAAGGAAGGAGAGAGATCGGGTCCTGCGGACACCCGCAGCTACCTCGATGTCTCCCAGATAACTGTAAAATAGCAGCTGCGGATTGCTCAACTCCCACCTGAACACATGTATCTACACATAAAGTGCAGGGAGCGGGGTGAGTATCTTTCAACTCAGTAAGTAACAATAATAAGTAATAACTGAAAGTAAGAACACCTGCATTATCACTAAATAGTTTTAAGAATAACCGTACAGGTAAGCCATCTATAAAATGATAAGTCCGGTACCAGTCGACTACCGTCTCACACTAATCCAACGCTGATCTAGTACTGCTGCGGCGTGCAGCCCGTTCCTCACTCATACTGCTGCGGCATGCAGCCCGATCCAATATGTATGTATGTATGTATGTATATATATATATATATATATATATATATATATATATATATATACGTCTACCAAACCCAATAACAAAAGTGTTCTGGGTTCAATGGTAAGGGGGTCTGGGTTCGTTGTGAGATACATGAGTTCGAATCCGTATATAAGCAGTGTGTTATTATTATTTTTTACAATATTTTTAAAAGCATTAACGAAATGAGTAAAATAATGACACGTTTCCCAAACAACTCCAATGAAAATTCCTCTGATTTCCTCTAAACTAATATTTTTAATAGCT
>JASVEL010004630.1:0-180827 GCA_032618575.1 Nicotiana noctiflora
ATTTTTAATAATTGCTTTGAGTTCATAAATATTCTGGGTCAAACACTTTTAAAAAATTAAAAAAACTTGAAAATCTATCCCAAATTTAAGTCTTTTAATATTTTTTTTAATTTTAAAATAAGCACCTCAAATTTCTCAAAAGTCTTGGTCAAACCAACTTATTAAGCCTTTTTTCCCCTCAAAATTTTGATTAAATCTTATTTACTTAACTGAAATAAATACGTCCTCAAGCTCTTCCGTCTTCCTTCTCCACCCCACCCGCTTCCCTCACTTCTTCTCCGCTTCACTCCTCCATTAGGGTCTCAAATTTTCCTCTTTATTCTCCAAAAAACCCTACCAAGATTCATTCTTTTTGATCAAAAACCCAAAAAAAGCTACCAAGATTCAATCTTTTTGATCATAAAACCAAAACCCAAGTCATGAAATTTCAATTAGAAGACATAACAGTTTACTTCCCATATGATAATATATACCCAGAACAATACTCGTACATGTTAGAACTCAAAAGAGCTTTAGATGCAAAAGGCCACTGTCTTCTTGAAATGCCAACAGGAACTGGAAAAACCATAGCTTTACTTTCTTTAATCACAAGTTACAGACTTTCAAAACCCTCAAGCCCAATTAAGCTTCTTTATTGTACAAGAACTGTACATGAGATGGAAAAAACATTAGCTGAGCTTAAATTATTGTATAATTATCAGTTACAGCAGTTCGGGCCCGGGGCCGGAATGCTGGCAATCGGACTTTCGTCTAGGAAGAATTTGTGTGTGAATCCAAATGTGGTTTCTGCTGAGAATAGAGATTCTGTTGATGCTGGTTGTAGGAAATTGACTGCTAGTTGGGTTAGAGCACTTGCTATTGAAAACCCTAATGTTCCAACTTGTCCATTTTTTGAGAATTATGATACTGCTGATAAGGCTGGTACTTCCACTTTGCCTGCTGGTGTTTATACTTTGCAGGTATTTTAAGTTATATGCACCGATAGTGTGATGGATTTTGACCACATCATTGTAATTTAACCTGTTATAGTTGGTTACTTACGTTTATTGCACGTTACTGATTAATGCGTCAATCATACATAATTAACGGACTTAAGTTATATGCTTTGACATTGTAATTATTTTTACATCATCAGTGTAATTTAAGTTAGTATATAGTAGGTTACGTGCCGTTTTTAAATGACCTGATTGTCTGTGAATATTTTTTACACCATCAGTGTATGCAACTTAAACTCCATTATTGATTATGCTTTGATCCCAAATTAGTTGGAGTTGGATGCCTCCAGGCTTTGTATAGTGATATGAGCTTAGTGTGTGATGTGTGGGTTAGGCGCACTTCACGGATTTCAACCATGTGGCAGACGAAAGTGTGGTGTTTATAAGTGGTGAATGATAAGAGGGGCAGGCTCATTATCCACCGAGGTGAATGATAAGAGGGGCAGGCTCATTATCCACCGAGTTTGGAACCTTGCGCCATTGGCCCTCAGGTTATTTAAAAAAAATTGGAGTTTGGCTATATGAATCTGATTCAAAGTTCGACTATTTTTAAGCTTCCATCAACCTATTGGAACACTCCCATTTCATCTATTTATGCTTTTGTGAAGCTCACATAGGTAGAGTTAGGAAAAAGACTCTTTTTTGCTTGCACCAGCTGGGAAACAAATTGGTCATTGTTGATATTGCTTGTTGTGAAGGATGCAATGACAATTGTGTCTAATCTACGTTGGTTTGAGATGGGGTCATAGAGAAACACCTGATTTTGCAGCGGGAAGAGAGATAAGACTTGGTTTTTCATTGCATTCTATGGTCTAAGGGCTGATCCTTGACTAGAACTTTTACTGTCATTATTGAGTCAAGTTTGATTGCTTATGTTTTTGTGTTAAAGTGGAGGAAATGATCAAAATGGTCCTTAATGTTGGGGTTACTTTATTTTGGTCCTTAGTATATTCTCCCTTGATGGATATAGTCCTTAATGTATGTTGAAAGTTGATATGTTTGGTCCAATTCCAAAGCCCTATCCCTAACAGATTTTTCAAAATGGGCTGTTAAGCTTAACCTCTTTACCCTGTGCCGGTCACGTGAGATTAACCAAGTACCGTGAAAATATTCTCCGTGAAAGCTCATTCTCAAACTCAGAATAGCTACGCTTTGTCAAGAATCATGCCTCAATCTTCTACATCTGTGCACTTGTTGTTCTATTTGCAGGTAAGAAAAATGCATTGTACTTCACTGCTAATTATACTGCACTGCTAAAAAAACTGCACTTCCGAAACTTGAAAAAAAAAAAACAGTTCTGTACTACTAAAAAACACCATTTCAGAAGTTTAAAAAATTGCAATTCAAAATATCTGTACTTCAAAGACTGAATTTGTTAAATTTTAAGAAGACGAAAATTTAAGTGCCGTTTCAGTAGCATCATTTCAGCAGTACAAGAAAACAAGAGTAGGGAGATCGACACTTGTACAATAGCATGGACATACCCAATAGCGCTTCCCATCAAGGTTATTTGTTGAATTTTCAAAATAATTAAAATGCATTAATTACAAGAAATAGATATGGTATAAAAGACTAAATTTAGAGCTTCGACTTTTGGGTTTTAAAGAAAGAAGTTGATGAAACAAAAGGATTTACAAGCAAACTCAATTACTTTCAAATATACTAGTGTTTTGATTAGGGCTACTGTGTCTATCTTTCAGTAGCCTCAATTTCCTTAACAATGGCAACAAAAGGCTTCAAACCTGCTTCTATCAGGGTTGTTTTAAATTTCCCCCCTTCTTTCGTCGGCATTTTTGCTTTGTTCTTCCTTCATCAACATCCTAATGGCTGAGACGAACAACTCTTCCTTTGTTTGATTTCAGAAGAAAGCTAATGCCTTTCTTAGAATGGATTTTGACCGGAGAATGGTTTCACATTATTTGGTTAATCTCACGTGAGCGGCACATGGGGAAATGGTCAAACTCAACGGCCCATTTTGAGAAATCTGTTAGGGATGGGGCTTTGGACCAAACATATCACCTTTTAATATACATTAAGGACTATATCCATCAAGGGAGATATATTAAGGACCAAAATAAAGCAACCCCAATACAATAAGGACCATTTTGATCATTTCCTCTGTTAAAGTGGGTGTCCAAGTTTGCATATGTTCCTGTAAGATTGTTAGAAAGAGAACTAGGTTATGAAGAAGCGCGCTTAAATTTGCAGTGGTGAAGAGATGCGACTAGTTTTGCACTGTGTCCCACGCTTCATGGACTGATTCTTGACCAGAAATTTCTCTGTCTATGTTTGAGTCAAGTTTTATCGTTGATGTTTTCTTTGACACCCCTGAATTTGCATATATCAATGTAAGATGGTTAGTCTCCATACGTGCAGGAGCTCATTGTTTGGCAATGATTTTTTTGGAGGATACAAAGACATCCGTTATATCCAATTCAATTTGGCTTGAGAAGTGCTTGTATTTGTAGTGGCGAAATGAGATATACTTGTTTGGCAGTTGCATTCTATGCTCTAAAGATTGATTCTTGACTAGAATTTTTTGCTCTAATCGAATTTATACTCTATATTCTTCTCTGTTGATGGAGGTCTCAAGTTTGCATGTGTTCTTGTTAGATGATTAAACTGTATTGTTGCAGGAGTTAAGGATGTACGGTAAGGAAAAAGGTTGGTGCCCGTACTTTTTAGCGCGGCATATGGTGCAGCAGGCAAATGTTGTGGTTTATAGCTACCAATACCTGCTTGATCCCAAGGTTGCTGGTATTATATCAAAGGAGATGGAGAGAGAGTGTGTCGTGGTGTTTGATGAGGCCCATAATATAGACAATGTGTGCATTGAGGCACTTAGTGTTAGTGTGAGGAAGCAGACACTTGAAGGGGCAACAAGGAATCTCAGTAGGATGTCTCAGGAAATTGAAAGGTAATTGTTACGTTAGGTAAGCTTCTTATGAGTGCTACTTGTTATCTTCCTGCACCGGGAATGCTTAACTTCGCATGTTGCTGTTGTTTGTTTTGCATTTTGCCCCACAAAATTTAAATAATTGTTCTATACTATAATGTTGATTTTAGTGATTATCGCCGGGACATTTTGTGTCCGTACCCCCCTTCATGCTGAACCATAGTTTGCATATTCTTACGTACACAAAATAGAAGTATAAATTTGCTAATACCATTTGAATTCTTTACTTATGCTGTAGTTCTTTTGGTTAAGTTTTGGCATATTTGGAGTACCTCGAAGATTGTTCAGCCTTAGTATATATGATGTTATCATCTACAACCCCCTCCTCACAAGCCTCGAAAAGGAAAATACATAAAGAAGAAGAAAAGAAAAGTAGACAAGTGCTGAATACCATGTTTGTCTAACATCTTGCATGGTAGGAAGGCTGAAGGCCACTGATGCTGGTCGATTGCGAGCAGAGTATAATCGTCTTGTTGAGGGTCTAGCACAAAGACTGCCTGGTATTTCGAATATACTGTCTGTTGACTGTGCACTTCTAATCATGCACTAGTGATATTAACCGAGGTGTTTGCTCATCTATTTCTTCTTTGTTATAGCTCAGGATGTATGGCTTGCTAATCCTGCCTTGCCTGATGACATCATGAAGGAAGCGGTGCCTGGAAATATAAGGCGAGCAGAGCACTTCTTATCTGTTTTACGAAGATTTGTCCAGTATCTTAAAGGGCGTCTTGACACTGAAAATGTGGAAAAGGAGGGTCCTGTTGCCTTTGTTGCTTCTATTACTACACAAGTTGGAATCGACCAAAAGATGTTAAAATTTTGTTATGATAGGCTTCACTCTCTTATGTTAACCCTGGAGATAACTGATACAGATGAGTTTCTGCATGTGCAAACTATTTGTGACCTTGCAACGTTGGTAGGGACGTACTCTCGGGGCTTTTCAATTATAATTGAACCTTTTGACGAGAGAATGCCACATATTCCTGATCCTGTCCTTCAGGTACGTGTTTGCTGCTCATGAGGCAACTGTGGACGTATTTGTCTTATAATACCTCTTGCTAGTCTAAGTTTGCAACATATATCTCTTGATTTCATTTAGGGTTTTTTCCATTTTTAGCCTGGCCGAAAAAAATTACAGGCGGTACCGAAATATACAAGACATATTTACACTTAATATAGAAAACATATTCATTTGCGCGCTTCTTTTTTTGGGCGGCCCAAAAATGTTATTTTCCCATTGATTTATCTGTATCAGAGATTATTGTTCTTAGTTTCTTCGGAACATTTTATCATGTATATATTGGATATTTCTAGTGCTCTTTTGTTAGTTGTTCTTCAGGCTCTTGCTATTATGCCACCCCATATTTATCCGAGAATGGCGTCCATTTGTCTTGCTTTGACTAATCTTATTTTTCTTTTAATGATTGTCTCAATTATTATAATAGTAACCTGTGTTCTGTAATGAAATTTGTTTCTAAGAATATTGTTACTATTACTATATCGAAATACATTCAACCATAAAGATGTCTCAGTCAACAGTGATCGATCGTTCAGTTGTTGTTTTACTATTAGTGTTCAATTTCCTTACCTCAGAAATAATTTGGCATGCCAGCTTACCTGTCATGATGCTTCTCTCGCCATAAAGCCCGTTTTTGAACGATTCCAGTCTGTTGTTATTACCTCCGGGACCCTTAGTCCAATTGATCTCTACCCGCGTCTTCTCAATTTCAATCCGGTAGTTAGCCGAAGCTTCAAGATGTCTTTGACAAGGGATTGCATATGCCCAATGGTCCTTACACGGGGAAGGTAAATCTTTGAACTAGTTGTTGACCCTATAATTATACTAGTCTCAACCCCCACCCCCTTCGGGTTTGGTATATGTTATCTGTTCTGTATTTGTGTTAATTTCAGTGATCAGCTTCCAGTAAGCACAAAGTATGATCTGAGAAGTGATCCTGGCGTCGAGAAAAATTATGGGAAGCTTTTGCTAGAAATGGTGTCTGTCGTTCCAGATGGCGTTGTCTGTTTCTTTGTCAGTTACTCTTATATGGATGGAATCGTCAATAGTTGGCATGAATCAGGAATATTAAAGGTGCCAGTATACCTTTTATTTTATGTCAACCGATTGAGATTGATGCTTTACGACTATGCATTAGCAAACACATGTGGCTCCTTCTCTCTACTGTTTTTTCCTTATCGTCGTTATATGATGCAGGATATAATGCAACATAAACTCGTATTCATTGAGACCCAGGATGTTGTAGAGACTACATTGGCTTTGGATAATTATCGCAGGGCTTGTGATAGTGGGAGGGGTGCTGTTTTCTTCTCGGTTGCTAGGTGAATCTTTTTTCGAGTTTATGCATTTAACAATTTTGTACTTCTTCCTTGCGTATTTCTTCTTTGCCAAACAAAAATTACTATGGGGTTAGTATTTCATTTGTTTTGGCCTTCGGTCGGGTTTGATTAATTCAGGTCAGCAACTGAATTAACTCAACTTTCGAAAATCGAAAACTGATCTTTGCACAAGAATGAGTTCAAACCCTTTTCAAAATTTATGCTTCTGGTTTGGGTTTGGCCTAATTTATTTTTGAGTTTGCATTTTCTCTCTTTCCCTCTTTTTGCTTTAAAATATGTCTGTGTTACTGTGCAGGGGAAAAGTAGCTGAAGGTATAGACTTTGATAGACACTACGGCAGGCTTGTGATTATGTTTGGTGTTCCTTTCCAATATACGCTAAGCAGGTTAATATCTCTACGTCTTATGCTTCACTTTCATGTACTGAGGTACTTAACTTGGATTTTATGTGACTTGGAGGATTTACTGTTATCAGAGCTGTCCATTTGGTTGGTTTGGCTTCCATGACCACAATTCAGTTTTTAACCAGACTATGCATCACCAAAATCTCAATTTAAAAAAATTAAAATACTGCCCTCTTATTAGACTCGCCTGACAAGCAAGATCAATACGTTTGGGGCTTGTCTAGTATGAGCGATAAGGGATAATTAATCCCGGGATTAAATTTGAGATGAGTTTGTCCCATATTTGGTTGGGATAAAATCGTGGTATAACTAATCCCGGGATAATCCCGGGATTATAGTGTTTTTTTTCCCTATGGGAGGGTGGGATAACTAATCCCGGGATAATTAATCATTCATAATTTGTTTCCCAACCAAACAACCCCTTAAGCTAATTGTTCTCAAGTCATAAGCTCCATAATTAAGAAACTGTTCTCTTATGATCGAATAATGAATGGATGTTTATTGTTTTAATCAGAGAGAAACTGCAAGAGCATATTCCTTATGATCTATTAATGAAAAGATTATCTTCTTTAATAGGAGAATCTTTTCTCTGATTGAGATGTGTGATCTTATCTATTTAATGCTATAAATTGCACCTTTACCTTGTTAAATTTGCAGAATATTACTTGCACGATTGGAGTATCTTAGGGAGACTTTCCAGATAAAAGAGGGCGATTTTCTTACCTTTGATGCTTTGGTACTTTCAGACTCAGTCAAGTCCTTATAATATTTATTTGGGACTTCATTTTGATATAATTAATTCCATATATACATATATATTCAGAGGCAAGCTGCTCAATGTGTGGGGCGAGTTATCCGTTCAAAGGCAGATTATGGCATGATGATTTTTGCTGACAAAAGGTTTACTTCTTTGTCTGGGTCATTTCTATAATATTAATATTATTAGAAAAGATAAGTTGGAAGTGGAATTTACAAAAAGATGCACAAGACTGGTTATATGTTTTACAGTACCTCTCATCTGTTATCCTAACCTAAAATTAAATAGCTAGCCCTCCTTGGTGATTTTTGTTTCTTGAATATGTACTAGTTCCCCCGCCTCCCCCACATACACACACGCGCACGCACTCAAAAAATTTGTTTGGACCGAGATGCTTATGATGCTTGTCTCTTTATCTTGTGATCAGATATAGTCGTCATGATAAGCGGTCTAAGTTGCCTGGATGGATACTTTCGCATTTACGGGATGCTCACTTGAACTTGAGTACAGACATGGCCGTGTATATAGCAAAAGAGGTATATCCTCTTTCCTGCTTGCTGTTAATTTTCTGATGCAAGAGAACCGTTCTCTGCTGTTACTCGGGAGTCTCGACTTCTGCACTTTTTCTTGAATTATCAAATCTGCTCTATGTCCTCTTGAGAATTTCTTTTTGTAGTCGTCTTTTTGTTGTCTCCTTATATTATAATGGTCAGAAACATCAATTTGATTGCATTAAGAAGAACTGACACTTTTTGATTCTCAACCTTCACGTCTCTCGGATGCAGTTCTTGAGGAAAATGGCTCAGCCATATGATAAGAACGGTGCATTGGGCAAGAAAACTCTATTGTCGCAAGAAGACTTGGAGAATATGATCACTGGCCCTGATGGAGAGATGTTGCTTTAGGTGCCAGTACTCAGGCAAAACTTTTTTGGTGAGAAATCAATTTTGTTCTACGCTCCTGGAATTTTCAGTGTTTTATATGCTGAACAGCAACGTTACTATAGTGTGGCTTGCATCGTTCAAGTTTTCCCACAGTTTGAAGGTTTGGTGAAAATAGAGCTGATTTTTGTTACAGCTTTGCAGCACTCTTCAGATGGGGCCTAAGTCGATACATTTAGAGCAGATTTCATTTAACGATCAGAAACCATTGGAACGTTGATACAAATTTGTACAATTTTGGATCAATGTAACTCTCTTGGTTTTTTAGAAGTCGGAATAGGTTCTAGGTTGAACATAGCATGGATGTCGCGAGCCTAATGGCGGAGAAGATGTATTTATTTTCTACATAAGCTGGTTTCGTAAAGTCTGTTCATGCATGTTAGTGTAACTTGAGGTCTCAGTTTGAGTTTTAGGCAAATGAAAATTTTGTTGACCAAAACATTTATGCATATATACACAAATGTATGTGGTGTTGAGTTTTACTTTTATTTCTAAATTGATGTTTATTTTGCATTATTTTTGAAACAGTGTCAGACCTATTGTAATATACCCCATTGGTTTTCACATAAAAGAAATTGATTTACATATATTTAACTAAATTTTTCGACATAGTTGTGCCGGATGAGAGAGTACCCTTGTGGCTATTGCTGCCGATAATGATTACTTGTGTAAAATGCGACATACTTTAAACTTGGGAATTCATAATTTTAGACCTTTAATCTAATGTAACATTAGAAGGGGATTGTCATGATCCAATTTTCCCTCCGTAACATGTTTGGACGGTATCTAATCTCTATGATTAAGTAAGTCTAACATTTGCGGAATAATAAAAATGAAAGCAAAATTTAACATTTGTGGAATAATAAAAATGAAAGCAAAATTTAACAACTAAACTGCAATAGATAATTAAATAATTGATAAAACAGGTCGACATGTACAATAACCAACACTCGAGTATGAGCGACATTCCCAAAACTCGGCAGCCATAAGTCACAAGCTCTAAAAATTTGTCTAACTGTTCTATAGATCGGTAACTAGAAGAAATAAAGGAGGAACAACATAAAAAGGATAGAGGGGATTCTAAGATCTGCGGACGCTGACAGATATATCTCGAAGTCCCCGGAGCAATAGCAAGCACGCAACTAATAGGGGTTGATCGGAGGTATCTGGATCTACACACAAAATATGTATAGAAGAGTAGCATGAGTATAACTCAACGGTACCCAATAAGTGTCAAGCCTAACCTCGGTCGAGTAGTGATGAGGTCAGGTCAAGACCCTACTGGTATAAAATAAATAAGGACGAAGAATATAGCAATGTAATAAGAGACAGAAAAGTAAACAAGAGAAAACCACATAAAAAAGCAACACAGTACGTAGGGATAAATAGCGGGGGAAGGAGGAGGGGGGGAGGAGGGAGGGAATCTTCCGAGATACCGTCTCGTAATCCCAAAGTAAATATGCAAGGAGTTCTCTCGAGGTACCATTTCATAGTTTCAAAAAGAAATGTGCAGGGGGATTTTCTGAGGTACCGCTTCGTAGTCCCAAAAGTAAATATACAGGGAGATCTCTCGAGGTACCATCTCGTAGTCCCAAAAGTAAATGTGCAGGAGGATCTACCAAGGAACCGCCTCGTAATCCCAAAAGTAAATATGTAGAGGATCTCCTGAGGTACCGCCTCGTAGTCCCAAAAGTAACACACAACTCAAAAACGATGAATACAACAATTCACAACAAGAATTCTACAGTTAAGACTAATACAAATCAAGGAAAAATAGAAATCAACTAAGCATGCTGCACATATTTCAAATAAGCATTTAGGACACGTAGATATATGATATCAGGCTAAAACAATATAACTACACATGCTGATAAAACTCAATTAAGATATAACAGATTACTACTCAGTGAAAAATCGGATGTTTACAACAATTAGTCAGTGTAGGCACTCGTCACTTCGTGTACACGCCGCTTACATATCACAGAAGTATTACCACACTATCAAATCCTAAGAGGATTTCCCCCGCACAAGGTTAGGCAAGCCATTTACCTCGAACTAAGCTCAATCACTTAGTAAGAATTCCTTTTCCACGATTTTCCGACTCTGAATGGTCTAAATCTAAACAAAAGTAACTACATACCATAAATATAACTATAAAAAACTAATCTAATGAATGAAATCAAGATTTTAACAAGAAATTAGAAATTTTCCCCAAATGGTCGATCGTAACCCACATCTCGGAATCGGATAAAAGTCATAAATTACGAATACTCATTTACCCACGAGTTCACTTGTACCAAAATTATTCAAATCCGATGTTAAAATCTCAATCAAAACCCAAAAATGTGGTTGAAGAACTTTTCTTATTCCCCCCCCCTAATTTCTCAACTCAAATATGAAATTAAAGAATGGAATTAACCATAGATTAGTGGAATATAACCAAAAATAAGTGAATCATACCCAATCGATGCCTTTGAAAATCCCCCAAAATTTCGCCCAAATTCGAGCTCTCTATCTCATGTTTTGATAAAAATGGCTAAACCCTTATTTTTAAAATATTTAATACTGCCCAGATATTTTTTTTCGCAAACGCGGATACACCCTCGCGATCGCGAAGCATTAATTTTCCTTCAGTACACAATCTTCTACCCAAAAATGAGCCCACTCGCGAACACGAAACATACACTGCCTTAACCTATACGAACACATGACCCTCATCGCGAACGCCTAGGCTATACGCATGGTGACTCTTCAGACCAACTCCTTTACGCGAACACGAGGTACCAGTCGCGAACGCATAGGCCTAATACCTCACAACTTTACCAACGCAGAACCTACATCGCGAACGCGAAGAATAAAACTCCGCTAACCCCCAGATACCTTACGCGAATGCGAGACCTCTATCGTGAACGCTACGAAGGAAACCAGCAGCAGAACATCAGATTCTTCTGCAATTCCTTTAAGTCCAAAACTAATTCGTTAACATCCAGAATGCACCCGTGGCCCCCGAGACTTCTATCAAACATACCAATAAGTCCTAAAATATCATACGAACTTAGTCGAGACCTCAAATCACATCAAATAATAACAAAAACAAGAATCACACTTCAATCCAAACTTAATGAACTTTGAAACTTCAAACTTTTACAACTGATTTCGAAACCTATCAAATCACGTCCGATTGATCTCAAATTTTGCGTACAAGTCATATTTGACATTGCGGCCTACTCCAACTGTCAAAATTGGAATCCGACCCCTATATCAAAAAGTCCCGTTCGGTCAAACTTTCCAAAAATTTAACTTTCGCCATTTGAAGCCTAATTCAGTTACATACCTCCAATTCACAACCCGGACACGATCCTAAGCTCAAAATAACCCAACTAAGCTAATAGAACCAAAGAAACTCCATTTTGGAGTTGTCTTCACATAGTTCCAACTACGGTCAAATCCTAGAACTTAAGATTCTATTTTAGGGACTAAGTGCCATAATTCACTCCAAAATCACAAACAAAGCCTCCCGGAAAGTCACATAAGTAGAAAAAGATATGGGGAAAGCAATAAATAAGGATCAGGGCTACTACTCTCAAAACGACCGGCTAGATCGTTGCATCCTCTCCCTCTTAAAACAATCATTCGTCCTCGAATGAGCATAGAGACATACCTGAAGTGGTAAGAAGACGAGGATAACGGCTGCGCATATCATGCTCGGTCTCCCAAGTCGCCTTCTCGACCGGCTGACCCCTCCACTGAACCCTCATTGAAGCAATTTTCTTTGACCTCAATTTTTGAACTACCCTATCTAAAATAGCCACCGGCTCCTTAACATAAGATAAATCCTTGTCCAACTAGACTGAGCTAAATTCCAACACATAAGACGGATCTCCGTGATACTTCCGAAGCATGGAAACATGAAATACTAAATGAACTCTTGCTAGAATGGAAGGCAAGGAAAGCTCATAAGCAACCTCCCCAACTCTACACAATACCTCGAATGGACCAATAAACCTTGGGCTCAGCTTGCCCTTATTTCTGAACCTCATAATGCCCTTCATGGGCGAAACCTAGAGTAGACCTGCTCTCTAACCATGGGTGCAACATCGCGAACCTTCCGATCCGTATAACTCTTCTCTATGGACTTGGCTGTGCAAAGTCAATCCTGAATCACCTTAACCTTCTCCAACATATCCTGAACCAAGTCTATACCCAATAGCCTAGCCTCGCACGGCTCGAACCAACCCATTGGAGGCCGACACCATCTACCATACAAAGTCCAATACGGTGCCATCTGAATGCTTGACTGATAACTGTTATTGTAAGGAAATTCCACAAGTGGCAAAAATTGATTTTAAAAACCCCCAAACTTTATCACACGCACAAACCATATTCTCTAGTATCTGGATAGTGTGCTCGGACTGGCCGTCCATCAGAGGGTGAAATATTATGCTCAACTTAACCTGAGTACCAAACTCATGTTGTACATCCTTGCAGAACTGTGATGTAAGCTTTGTATCCCGGTTAGAGATTATAGATACCGGCACACCATGAAGCTTGAAAATCTCACGGATATAAACTCGAGCCAATTGCTCGGAAGAATAAGCAGTCATCACTGGAATGAAATGAGTTGTCTTGGTCAGCCTATCCACAATCACCCAAACTGCATTAAACTTCCGCTGATTCCATGGAAACCCAACAACAAAATCCATAGTGATCCGCTCCCATTTTCATTCTGAAATCTCTAATTCTGAAGTAACCCACTTGGCCGCTAATGCTCATACTTCACATGTTGGAAATTTTGACACTGAGCTATATATTCCACTATGTCTTTCTTCATTCTCCTCCACCAATAATGCTGCCTCAAGTTCTGATACATCTTCGTGGCACTCGGATGAATGGAGTATCGCAAAATGTGAGCCTCTTGGAGAATCAACTCACGCAATCCGTCTACATTAGGCACACACAGCCTTGCATGCATACTCAATGCACCATCATCTCCAATAGTGACCTCATTGGCATCACCGTGCTGAACCTTGTCCTCAAGGACATGCAAATGAGGTTCATCATACTGACGCTCCCTGATACAATCATAAAGCGAAGATTGGAAGACCACACAAGCCAGAACTCAACTCGGCTCAGAAATATCAAATGTAACAAACTGGTTGGCCAAGGCCTGAACATCCAATGCTAATTGTCTCTCTGTTGCTGGTAGATATGCTAAGCCCCCCAAACTCTCTGCCGTGCGACTCAAGGCATCAGCCACCACATTGGCCTTCCTGGGATGGTATAGAATAGTGATATCATAATCCTTAAGTAGATCTAACCACCTCCGCTGACGCAAGTTAAGATCATTTTGTTTGAACAGTGCTGCAAATTCCGGTGGTCAGTGTAGATCTTACAAGGGACATCTTACAAATTAGGGGTGGGCATAATATCACCGAAAACATCAGCTAAATCGTGAATTTCGATTTTTGGTTTCAGTTTAATCGGTTTTGGTCGGTGCACAATTTTGTAATCAGATAATGAGCAGTTGAACTAGCTTCCAGTAGACTGGTGTTTGTAATCGCGAGAAGCCCCACGACGTTTACGAAAGAGATGGGAATGACTTTTTTAGGAACTACAAAGTAACTTTAGCAGAGGCACTGGGAGGAACTACTATCAACGTCACAACGTAAAGCCTGGTTATGGCACCATTCTATATCAATACTGTTTTATTGAGATCCATGTGTGGATTTTCCACTACAAGATCCATCTTTTTTCTGGAAGTGGATTATGAGCAGTTTATTATCTGTTTCTTTGAATGTAGTCAATGTCAAGATGGCTAGTTCATATACTCTAGTATTTGATGCATCTTTAGTCTGTGAAGTATTGCAATGAAGGTGGTATTGTATGTTAATTTGAAAGACGTTGCTTATTATTTGCATAGATGTGGTAGATTTAATTGTATTGTACATAATTATATAAGGGCAGACTTCGATGTTCCTACAAGTCTACAATAGTTTGAAATCGAAAAAAAACGAATCGAATTTTAAAAAAATCGCACCGAACAGTAAATACTTTGGTTTGATTTGGTTATTAATATTACAAAACCGAAAATTGATAAATCGAACTATATTTTTGTAATAACCAACCAAACTACTGATTCCCACCCCTAGTACAAATAATGCCGCAAAATCTTCAAGGCATGAACAATAGTTGCTAACTCAAGGTCGTAGACAAGATAGTTCGTTTCATGCACCTTCAGTTGTCTGGACACGTAGGCAATCACCCTACGGTCCTGCATCAACACCGCACCAAGAGCAACCTACGGCGCATCACAATATACAAGTATAAGACCCCGAACCTATAGGCAATACCAATATTGGGGCTGTAGTCAAAGTTGTCTTGGGCTTTTGAAAGATCTCCTCACACTCCTCTGTCCACATGAACAGAACACCCTTTTGGGTCAACTGGTCATATGTGATACAATAAATGAGAAACCCTCTATAAATCAACAGTAATACCCCGCCAAACCAAGGGAACTAGGAATCTTCGTAGCTGAGGACGGTCTGGGCCAACTATGAACTACTTCCACCTTCTTCGGATCCACCTTGATCCCTTCACTCGATACTAAGTGACCCAAAAATGCCACTGAATCTAGCTAGAACTCACTGATGAGTGGTGATTTTACCACTCATTTCAGCCTCTTTTCCGTAGCTTTTATGCCTTTTTAATTATAAAATGAGGTCGTTTATGTTGGTTGTTGTTAAATTTTCAGGTACATGATGCTATGAAGTGATTGGGATTGAATTGAAGTGGAATTGAACCAAAAGACATTGAAAGCATGCAAGCTGCCAGATATTCCGCTTCTGCGGGCGTTTGGTCGCAGGAGCGATATCGCCTCTGCGTAAAATGGACCGCTTCTGCAATTTATGCATGGATCGAGCACTTCCACTGCTGCGGAAGAAAAGACGCAGAAACGGTCACGCTTCTGCGATTGTCAGTCCGCTTCTGCGCAAATGACTGGGAAAGCCAAAATCGCTTATGCGCTGACGTAAGCGCTTTTGCATTGTCGGTTCTGGGACTTTGCATCTCTTCTGCGATTATTTGTGCTGGAATCCTATGTCTCTTCTGCGTGGCAGAGAACGCTTATTGAGAATTATTATCTGTGGCTAATTAACATAAACTCGCTCATATTTGTGAAATCATGAAATACATTGGATTGTTACTTGAGTGTAATTCCCGATGCAACCATACTTGTAGCCATGGATCATTTTACTCACTTTCTAGGTTAGTTTACATTTCCGCATTTAGATATAAAAACCTTTTCAAACCCAAATTCTTATTGTTTGGCATTGTGCGACTAGCGATAATTTTCTTACATTCCTAATCGCCTACACATTATTCACTGTGGGATTCGACCCTGACTCATAGTTGGGTAAATTATATTGTTGCGACCGTATCTATTACTTTTTAGCGGTGGATTTGGACGTCACCAAAATTATTTACCCAACTATGACCACCGGCAACGGCACCACTTTCGGTGACATCCAAATCAACCGCTAAAAAGCAATAGATACGGTCGCAGCAATAAATTTACCCAACTATGAGTCGGGGTCTAATCCCATAGAGAACAATATGTAGGCGATTAGGAATGTAAGAAAATTATCGCTAGTCGCGCAATGCCAAACAATAAGAATTTGGGTTTGAAAAGGTTTTTATATCTAAATGCGGAAATGTAAACTAACCTAGAAAGAAAGTAAAATGATCAATGGCTACAAGTATGATTGCATCGGGAATTACACTCAAGTAACGATCCAATGTATTTCATGATTTGACAAATATGAGCGAGTTTATATTAATTAGCCACTATAGTTCTTAATTAGCTTCTTCCGAAGACTAACAAGACTTTCTAATTGAATTATCCCTAATCACAATTAGAAGATTAAGCACACCCGATAGGCTATAAGTAGTTCAATCCTATCCTTAGGTAGAATCTATAAAACGAGGGTTAACGCCTCAAGTTCTTGTTAATTAATCATTCCCAACCCCAAACTATTTTTCCCAAAATTAATTCGGAGTTAATGGGCAAGTCCTAGGGTTAGCTATTCCCTTTGGAAACATTAAAGAACAAGAATAATGAAAGTAACAATAACTCACTTCATAAATATAAAAAAATTATTTAATACATAAGCACAACAAGGTATTTAATCCATACTTTAAATATGAATATTCTCATAAACAAGATTCAAGTGTTGGAAATAAATACTACACACTTAGATATTCAATACAAAGCAAGAAAATAAAGAAATAAACATAAATGAGTAAGAAAATCTTAACCACAAGCTTGAATCTTCAAGACCCAAGTGTGTGTGAAAAACCCTAGCTTCAATAAATGTTCTCTCTAGTCTATGAGGACTGAAAATAAGCCAAAGATTACCTAAAAATCTGCTGGGACGAGTATAAAAGTGATTTGGGGTGAGAAATTATGAAATGTCAATTCTACCGAGGCCCGATGCCTAGAAATCGCATCTGCGGAACAAAACTCGCAAAAGCGAGTCCGCATAAGCGTTCTCTACCACGCAGAAGCGAAATAGGATTTCAGCACAAATAATCGTAGAAGTGATGCAAAGTCGCAGAAGCAACAATGCAAAAGCGCTTATGTCAACGCAGAAGCGATTTTGGCTTTCCCAGTCATTTGCGTAGAAGCGGACTGACAATCGCAGAAGCGTGACCGCTTCTGCATCTTTTCTTTTGCAGAAGCGGCAGTGCTCGATCCATGCATAAACCGTAGAAGCGGTCCATTTTACGCAGAGGCGATATCGCTTCTGCGACCAAACACCCGCAGAAGCGGAATAACTGGCAAGCTTGCATGCTTTCACTCTCTTTTGGTTCAATTCCACTTCAATTCAATCCCAATCACTTCATAGCATTATGTACCTGAAAAATTAGCAACAACCAACATAAACGACCTCATTTTATAATTAAAAGGACATAAAATCTACGGAAAAGATGCTAGAATGAGTGGTAAAATCACGACTCATCACCCATTCCCCCATGAACTCAGATATATAAGTTATTTTGGAATCGGACCTCAAATTGAGGTCCAAAACCCTCAAATTTAGGAACCCTAGTTCTACCCTAAATTCCCAAATTCCCCATTAAAATCTTGGTTTCACGTTGAAGTTATGTTTAAAGATGTTAATGAGTAAAGAAAATAAGTTAGAAATCACTTAGCAATCGTTTTGAAGAAGAAGAATCGTTTGGAAAATCGCCTCTTATGTTTTGGGTTTCAAAAAAGTGTAGAATAACTGAAAATCTAGGATTTATATACTTTACAGAAGGCTGGCGCGGACCGCACAAAAATGCCCCGCGGCCGCGCCGAGAAAGGGAAGAAAATTGACTCTCTGAACCTACCTAGCGCGGACCGCACAGATTTGGTACGCGGCCGCACTGGTGGACCTACACCTGGGGCCTCTCTGAATCTCTCAGAGCGGACCGCACAGAAATGCATCGCGGCCGCGCGGCTTCCAGTGCAGACCGCACAGAAATGTGCCGCGGCCACGTTGGGGGTCTGCAACTGACATGCAATATCTTCTAAGTCTAAGACCCTCCCGGGATCTACTCAAAACTCACCCGAGCCCTTGGGGCTCCAAATTAGACATGCATATACCCACGAAACATACTCCGGACTCATCCATATGGTCAAATTGCCCAATTAACATCATACACATAGAATCGAGCCTCAAAATCGTCATTTTCATTTCAAACTTCATAAACTTCCAACTTTATATATTTAGGTCTGAAACACGTCAAACAACATTCGATTCGACCAAACTTTACAGAAAGCGCTTAAATAATATATAAGACTTGTACCAGGCTTCGGAACCAAAATACGAGCCCAATACCATAGTCTTTAAATAAATTTTCATTTTCATTTCCCTTATCAATTTCAGAAAAATAATTTAACAGAAAAATTCTTTAACTTAGGTTCTAGACCTCGGATTTCGACCTCGGGCACATGTCCGAGTTCCATATTTTTCTACGGACCTTCTAGGACCGTCCAATCTCGGGTCCAGGTCCGTTTACCAAGAATGTTGACTGAAGTCAACTTTAATCATATTAATATCAAAATTCTTCAATTTTTTCACAGCTTTGACATATTCCAACATAAAAGCTTTCTGGCTACGCACCCGGACTGTGCATGCAAATCAAGGCAATAGAAAATGAGGTTTCAATTCCTTGGAAACATGGAATGGATGAGGAAACAGGTGATGACCCCTTTGGGTCGTCACATCCTCCACCTCTAAAACAATCGTTCGTCCTCGAACGGACAAAAGAAAGAAGTACCTGAGTTGGGAAAAAGATGTGGATAATGGCTCTGCATATCAGACTCGGACTCCCAGGTCGAGGCCTTAGGGGGATGACCTCTCCATTGAACACGAATAGAGGGAAACATCCTACATCTCAATTGATGATCCTACCGGTCTTGAATAGCGACCGGCTGCTCCTTGTAAGATAAATCCTTGTCCAACTGGATAGTGCTGAAGTCCAACACATGTGTAGGATCGCCGTGATACCTTCGAAGCATAGATACATGAAAAACTAGACGCACGGTCGATAAGCTAGGTGGAAATGCAAGTCTATAAGCCACCTCTCCCACTCGATCAAGAATCTCAAACGGACCAATGTACCTAGGGCTAAGCTTGCCCTTCTTTCCGAACCTCATCACGCCTTTCATAGGCGACACCCGGAGCAATACCCGCTCACCGACCATAAAATTTACATCTCGAACCTTACGGTTTGCATAACTCTTTTGCCTGGACTGAGCTGAACGCAGCCTCTCCTGAATGATCTTGACCTTATCTAAGGCATCTTGAACTAAGTCTGTACCTAATAATCGAGCCTTTCCCGGCTCGAACCATCCGATTGGAGACCGACATCGCCTACCATACAATGCCTCATATAGAGCCATCTGAATGCTGGACTAGTAGTAGTGGTTGTAGGCAATCTTTGCTAAAGGCAAAAACTGGTCCCATGAGCCTCAAATCAATGACACAAGCTTGGAGCATATCCTTCAAAATCTGAATAGTCCGCTCGGACTGACCATCCGTCTGAGGATGGAACGATGTACTCAACTGAACTTGGGTGCCTAACTCCTGCCGAATCACTCTCCAAAAGCGCGAGGTAAACTGCATACCCTGATATGAAATGATGGATACCGGCACCCCATGAAGGCGAACAATCTCCCAGATATAAATCTCGGCTAACCTCTCGGATGAATAGGAGACTGCTACTAGAATGAAATGCGCTGACTTGGTCAGCCTATCAACAATGACCCAAATAGCATCAAACTTCTTACGAGTCAACGAATGTCACGACCCAAATAAAATACCCAGTCGTGATGGCGCCTCTCGTGAAGACAAGGCCAGCCAACAACCCCAAATTCTCTTTTAACAGCTATTAATGTAAATGAATGGAAATACTACTTATGGCATTTAACTATTAAATTTTATCCCAATATAACCCGACCGGGGTGTCACAAGCCATTACGTGGCCGATTTTGTAGAAATAGTCATAATTGACACCAAAAATATTCTTATTCTTGTAGAAATCTCCTACACAAGTTTATAGTTGGAGTCGGCTTCTTTAATTTTCCTTCAAAGAAAAACAAAAAAAAAATCAAAAAATCAAATAAACATCTCTTTATTTCTTGCATTAATTTGCAAGAACTACGCTCGGTCCGATTCATGCGGGGTCATGATACGTAGGCAATCCACATAGGATTCGACCATATCCATAACCAAAAAAAAATGAAAAATTCCAAAAAGAAAAAAAAAAGATGAAAAGAAAATAGCAGAAAAAAAAATGATCAATAAGCGGGATACCTTAATGCTGACATGCTGGCTTCGTTTTGTTGTGTCCATTTTCAGAAAGGTGGTTGGTTGTGGTTCCAAAATAACTCTTCCCTATAATACAACGTCAAAGGACAATGGCAGAGAATCTCAAGACTGAGTGGGTTGGTACCGGTACCCGACAACAGCTGGTTGAACGGAACCACATGTTAGTAGAAGAAGTCAAAATATTAAGACAACACGTGGCTGAAATGTATCGGGCATGGATGGATGGAAAAGCACCACCCCCGCCACTACCTAGTTTCATGGACCCGGTCCTTACACTGAACCCGATGCCAAATATACCTGCCTATCGCAGCCTTTCTAGCCATTCGAGTAGCTCAATTACTCGTCCCCCAGCTATGCTTTCCCAACACTACTTCCATCCCCAACCCCACTACTCTCCCCGGGGCACCCAAAATCATACTTCACCTTCCAGGTACCTAATTCCACAAAAAGCTTTCCAACCCCCACAAATATACCGGAAACCCCCTGGGTCAGGTTTCAAGCCAAACAAGGCGTTTAGGGAGGAAAGGTTGCTGAAGCGAGAAAAGGCTTTCACCCCTATCGGAGAATCTTATGCAAGTTTGTTCGAAAGGTTGAATCATGTTGGCTTGATTAAGCCGCTCGCCAAATGTATTCCAAATCCTCTTGCAAGAAGCTTCGATCCTACTGCACGATGTGTATACCACTCCAATGCTCAGGGGCATGATGTTGAAAGATGTTGGAATTTGAAAGAGGAAATAGAAAGAATGATTCAGGCAGGTATGATTGCGGTCCAAGACACTGGCACCCCTAACATTACACAGAATACTTTACCTGCACGTAACGTTGCACATTTTGTGGGGACGATGCCCGATGACGAGGGTGAAGAGATTATTCTTGGGAAGCTATCCATTGAAGTTTAGGATATTGAAATAGAAAGCAATCTTAATGCAGAATACAGTGGCTAAGATGCCATGCTTGTCAATTGGGAAGGTGCTCCAACTCTTGGAGTTTTGGTAGTTTTATTTTGACGTCGTTTCTGTTACCCGGGTTATTTCAGGGTTGTAATCCGGACGTTGTCTTGAAAGTCAAAACCCTTCTATCTTTCCACTTTGCTTTGTTTAGTGCTGTCTAGGTTTGTAATTCTAGTCTAGTGTGTTCGTTTTGTTGTTCGTCTTGTTGTTTCAACTCATCAGTTTAATACAACTCTTTGTTTCCCGTCATTTCTAGTCATTCCATTTCTAATTACTTTACCATTCTTCTCATACTGATTTTAGCAACATGACATGCACATAATTCTAAGCCCGATTTTAAAAGTCAATGAAACAATGTTGAAGATGTAATGATGCTCGGAAAAAATAAAAACATATTGGAATACTGTGAAGCTGGAATCAAGTGAACATTGGGGAAAGCGTAACATAAAGAAACGCCTTGGAAATGCATCATCAGTTTAAAGCCAAATGCAAAAATACCCCAAAGCTAAAGGAACTATTCGTGGTATTGAGATTGTTGCCCAATGGCACTGAGAATCGTCAAATGCAGAAGGCAAAAAAAAAAAGTGAATCAATTAAAGGTGTTTGACCGTGTAGTTTGTAATTGGTAGGTTTTGAAGATTGGAATGACGAAGGCATTTCGTTCAGCTATCCAAACACTTTATCCATTGCTAACCCTTTGAGCCATATTATATTTTCTTTCATATCCCTCTTTCGGAATCAACAACAAAAATTGAGGATTGAGCGAGAAACAAAAGAAAAGAAAAAAAAAGGAAAAAAAGAAAAAGAGAAAAAAAAGAAAAAGAAAAAGAAAAGAAAAAAAAAAAGAAATCGGGAAAAAGTCAAAAGAAGTTCATTAACTAATAACGTTATCCGAACTATGTTCTGACTTGATCCCGAAAGGGTACGTAGGCAGCCTCACTGAGGTTCAGTCACAATAAAGGAAAAATCCAAAAAAAATCCCCCAAGAAGGAAACTGGGGCAGAAGTTATGGTTGTTGAATAAATAAGATTCCGAAAGTTGTAATTTTAACCCACGATGAAATAATTTTGAGCCTTTATATCCTTTTTTCTTAATCCCATCCAAACGCCTGCATTACGGTCCAAAGGAAGACCTTCCGATCAATCTTCAAAAAATGCCGAGTCAAGCAAATAAAGGTGAATCACATCAGGGGAAACATTCCAATCCAAACAAAGGAGAATGAAGAATTCAGGATGATGAGAACTACCACGAAATTCCAAGATGAGAGAAATCAAAATGAGAGAGTCTTATCGGTGAAAACCCTCACGGGCACAGTAAGGCGACAGTGAGTTGAGAGAAAAATCAAATGAGAGAGGCTTGATGGTGAAAACCCTATGGGCACTACAAGTCGATTAAAGAAATGAAGTATTGAAGACCGGTTTCACAACAGAACTTTGCAACAAGAGTTGAACATCAACTTTGCTATACGGAGAAGGCCAAAAGTGCATGTCAAGGTCGCTAGAGTCGATATTTAAAATCCATTAGGTCATTCTTCTGTAGGTTTCTTGTTAGGAATTGTATTTTCCTTTCTTCTTATTCTTCACACCTTGTTTTACCCTCCCTCTTATTGAGTCTGTCAGGTCATAACAAGTATAGAAATGATTTCAAATTTGCCACCAAGCTTTCCAATTGCACAAAATGGGATTTGGCCAACACAACGATTGTCGTAAGTCAGGAAAAGACAAGGCCAATAATTTAAGCCAAAAGAGCAACATGTGCGATGAAGTGGGTAACAATTAAAATGTTTGGGGCTCATGCAAGACACAAAGGTCGGCGAAGTGCCAACTCGGGGGAAAATATAACAAATGAAAATATGGGAGTGATCAAAGGAATCGAGATCGAAGTACATGCCTAAAGAGAGGCGGATTTTGAAAAAAAAGAAGAAGTGAAAATGGATAGTCGGTGAACATGAAAGGCATTCAAGTGGAAAGTAGTCGCCATCAAAGTTCAAGGCCACAACCAACCACCACATTTAAACTAACAGATTTTTCTTTGCTTTGAAACAGGGGCATAGATGTTATTGGACCGATAGAGCCAACAACTTCCAATGGGCATAATATCATTTTGGTTGCGATTGGTTACTTTACCGCATTGGGCCGAGGCGAAGGGCAAGTTTGCGCCAAATTGGCAGGGACCGTTTTTGGTATCACGGGTGTTGTCCAATGGAGCATTGTATTTAACAGATGTTGAAGGAAAGTGCGTAGAGACTGCTATCAATTCAGATGCAGTCAAAAAGATACTATGTATGATTCCTTTTCAATTATGTGTTTTGTATTTTGTTGTGATTTTGGAATTGAAATGACGAAGGCATTTTATTCTCTATCCAAACACTTTATCCATTGATAACCCCTTTGAGCCTTAATGAATATATTCTTTCATATCCCTCTCTCGAAATCGATTTAGCGCAATAAGATCGAAATTGCCAAAATGAAAAAAAAATGAAAAAATGAAAAAAAAAAGAAAAATGAAAAAATGAAAAAAAGAGAGAAAAAGACAAAGAAATCGGGAAAAAGTCAAAAGAAATCCATCTAACTAATGAAGTTGGATGAACTACGTCTGACTTGATCCCGAAAGGGTACGTAGGCAGCCTCTTTGAGGTTCAGTCATAATAAAAAAAAATCCAAAAATTCCCCACATATTGAAACTGGGGCAGAAGTTATGTTTAATAATTCCGAGAGTTGTAAATATCTTTGAACCCTCGTGAGATTTTGAGCCTTTGTACCTTTCTTTCTTAACCCATCCAAAAGTCACGTTACGGTCCAAAGAAAGACCTTCTGATCAATTCCGAAATGATAACGAATGCAATGAAGGAGGAGCGAAACATTGGACAACACCTGTGGTAGGAAAACAAAATACAAAAGGAAAAATGTGAAATAATGAAAAATGAGAGAGTCTCATCGGTGAAAACCTTAACCGGCATTGTGAGACGACTGTGAGTTTGAGAGAAATAAAATGAAAGAGTCTTGTTAGTAAAAACCTTAACAGGCACTGCGAGGCGATTGTGAGGTTGAGAGAATAAATGAGAGAGTTCTATTGGTGAAAAACTTTCGAGGCACCGTAGGGCGATCGTGATGACTACCAGAAAAGAGAAAAGCAACAAAAAATAGTATCGGTTTGGGCTGAAAACAATTCGGAGACAGAATAATGATTGGAACGAACTGGGTCAGAGTTTAAATACATGGCATGGTCAGCAGAATCAGCCGGCAAATACCCGGATAAGTTCTATCATCTCTCCAAAACGCCCTTACCTTTTTTTATTTTTCTGCATTTCATTGTTTACCTTTTGAGAGCTAACTACCAGATCCTGATAACGAAAGCTGAAACAACACTGGGTCAGAAAGAAGGAAGAGTTGGGAAGGAAATAAGGAAGCTTGGCAAATATGGCCAAAGGAAAAGAAAACAAAACAAAAATGGAAAAAATGAGAAAATACAAAAAGAGTCTACAAGGGATAAGCAGTTGAAAGCTACACAACATGAGAAAAGCAAAAAGAAGAAAGCAATAAGAAACAGGGACGGCAGATGCCAATTGCCAGCAGTTTATATCTAATAAGTTCTGTTTCATGCAGGAACAAATTGTCACTAATCACTTTAAAGTGAATGTGACCAATGTGGAAAATAGAAAACACCAAAAAGAGAAGTTCGCCAATAAGTGGAGAAATTCACAGGCAAGAGATAATTGGTAAAAGAAAATACCAAAAAGAGGAAGGTAACATCTTTTAAAATCCACTCCCCAGTCCTCGGGCTACGGGAATATTTTTCTGCATCGCATTGCACGTTTAATTTCTGTTAGGTGCCCACCTTCGAATACGGGAATACTTTTCTGCATCGAATTGCACGTTTAAATTCTGTTAGGTGCCCACCTTCGAATACGGGAATATTTTTCTGCATCGCATTGCACGTTTAATTTCTGTTAGGTGCCCACCTTCGAATACGGGAATACTTTTCTGCATCGCATTGCACGTTTAAATTCTGTTAGGTGCCCACCTTCGAATACGGGAATACTTTTCTGCATCGCATTGCACGTTTAATTTCTGTTAGGTGCCCACCTTCGAATACGGGAATATTCTTCTGCATCGCATTACACGTTTAATTTCTGTTAGGTGCCCACCTTCGAATACGGGAATACTTTTCTGCATCGCATTGCACGTTTAATTTCTGTTAGGTGCCCACCTTCGAATACGGGAATATTTTTCTGCATCGCATTGTACGTTTAATTTCTGTTAGGTGCCCACCTTCGAATACGGGAATATTTTTCTGCATCGCATTGCACGTTTAATTTCTGTTAGGTGCCCACCTTCGAATACGGGAATATTTTTCTGCATCGCATTGCACGTTTAATTTCTGTTAGGTGCCCACCTTCGAATACGGGAATATTTTTCTGCATCGCATTGCACGTTTAATTTCTGTTAGGTGCCCACCTTCGAATACGGGAATATTCTTCTGCATCGCATTGCACGTTTAATTTCTGTTAGGTGCCCACCTTCAAATACGGGAATACTTTTCTGCATCGCATTGCACGTTTAATTTCTGTTAGGTGCCCACCTTCGAATACGGGAATACTTTTCTGCATCGCATTGCACGTTTAATTTCTGTTAGGTTCCCTCCTTCGAATACGGGAATACTTTTCTGCATCGCATTGCACGTTTAAATTCTGTTAGGTGCCCACCTTCGAATACGGGAATACTTTTTTGCATCACATTGCACGTTTAATTTCTGTTAGGTGCCCACCTTCGAATACGGGAATTTTTTTGCATCGCATTGCACGTTTAATTTCTGTTAGGTGCCCACCTTCGAATACGGGAATATTTTTCTTCATCGCATTGCACGTTTAATTTCCGTTAGGTGCCCACCTTCGAATATGGGAATATTTTTCTGCATCGCATTGCACGTTTAAATTCCGTTAGGTGCCCACCTTCGAATACGGGAATACTTTTCTCGCATCGCATTGCACGTTTAATTTCCGTTAGGTGCCCACCTTCGAATACGTGAATACTTTTCTGCGCATCGCATTGCACGTTTAATTTCGTTAGGTGCCCACCTTCGAATACGGAATATTTTTCTATATCGCATTGCACGTTTAATTTCCGTTAGGTGCCCACCTTCGAATACGGGAATATTCTTCTGCATCGCATTGCACGTTTAATTTCGTTAGGTGCCCACCTTCGAATACGGGAATACTTTTCCGCATCGCATTGCACGTTTAATTTCGTTAGGTGCCCACCTTCGAATACGGGAATATTTTTCTGCATCGCATTGCACGTTTAATTTCTGTTAGGTGCCCACCTTCGAATACGGGAATACTTTTCTCGCATTGCACGTTTAATTTCTGTTAGGCGCCCACCTTCAAATACGGGAATATATTTCTACACATCATGGTTTATATAGCTAAAAGCCCACACTGGGGCAGAAAAAGAAAAAAAAAAGTAGTTTGCTGTTTTGTTTTGAGCAGGTTCAGCTCGAGAGCAAGAAGTACCATTGAAAATCAAAAAAAAGAAGAGGAAAACAAGAAAGAAAATCAACAAAAAAAGGAGAGTCAGCATCTCAAAAAATCAAAGAAAAAAGAGGCAAGGAGAAGCAAACAAAAGCTAGGATAGGAATAATTGTAATTGTAGAATCATAGCTTAGAATAACTTCTTCATTTTACATTCCCCCGGTGTAATAAGGAGGTCAACAAGCAGTAACCGCAACAGCAGCAACAGTAACAGCAAAAAATCGCAGTTTCATTGGTAGTCCCAGCTACCAAAATTTTCCGAACTACATTGACCTGATTCCCTTTTAGCCAGGGATATGTAGGAAACCTCTTGAAGCAAAGGTTCGGTCAAAATTTTGAAAAAAAAAAATGCTTCTCACGGAGTGCTCAAACGGGCAAAAATCGCTCGTATCCGCTCACTTGTCTTTGCACAGAAACTCTTCGTGTTTACGCGCAAAGAGGGGCAACTGTGAGCACGTGATTTTTGCCCTATATGAGAATTACTCCCAAAAATTCAAAATAAAAGAGTTTTGTGTTGTTTGCAATTGTTGTGAATTTAGTGTCATTTTTAAAAAATAATGACAATATATATATATATATATATATATATATATATATATATATATATATATATATATATATATATATATATATATATATATATATATATATATATATATATATCGCATTTGCATTTAGGATTTAATTCTACAATTAGGAGTAATTAATTTTATCTTACAAAAAAGAAAATCACAAAAATAGGCACCTTTTGCATTTTAGCCTTTAATGTCCAAATTGTGTGATTGTATTTTAATTACCATTTAAAATTAGGTGACAATTATTATTATGAGATTAGTATTTCAAGATAATTTTAGTTTTTATAAATTAATCTTAGTATTTTGGGCTTTATTAATTAGGAAGTTGAATAATGGAGAAGAACAAAATGGAAAAATTTGAATTGGGCCATCTTGCAAATTAAGTTACAAGCCCAATCCTAAGAACCCTTACCCAACCCAAAACCCCTTGGCCCAAGAAGAAAATTTCAGATTTTTTTAGCAAAAAATAATCATAATTACATGACATAAAGTAGTGGGGGCCAAGGAAATCAAGGAAGAAAACAAGGAGAGGAAAACATGGATTAATGGGTTTTCTTTAAATTAAAAAAATATTTTCTTTTTAATAAAAAATCTGAAAATTTTCGAAATTCTTGCATAAATAGAAGAGAAGATTTATGAAAAAAGGGAGGTGGAAAAAAGAGAGGAAAAAATAGGAAGAGAAGAAACAAAAAGGAAAAAAAGAGCAGTATACACTCGATATACACCCTGGATACAAAAGTATACACGGACAAATATTCAAATTTTGAGAGTTTCTTTTGAGAATTGAAGAGAGTTCAAAGCTAGAAAGAGAAATCAAAGAGAAATTTCAGAATATATTTTTCTTCTCTATTTTTACTGATTTTTCTCCATATTGCTGGGATTTTTCGGATTGAGGTGTTGAAGCTACTGCTGGTTGTTACTGTTGTTGTTGATGTACTTTTACTACCCTGTTGATTTTTCATCTTCCCCTTTCTTTTTAATACCAGGTACACATCTTGTAAATCTCCAAAGCTTATGGAAATGAAAGTTGTTTTGAAGCTATGTTGCTGCAATCTTCTCTTTCCTATTTTCTCTTAGTTTTCTTTTTTACATAAAAAATAAGTAGATTATATGTTGTAGATTTTAAAGACTGATTTCTAATTGCAAGTCATAATTTGACTTTTAAAATAGATACGGTATTAGCCTGCTAGATAATTACTGGTTTATAGTTCAACAATTATTTAAATTGACAGTATATAAATAGGTTTGGTTGTATTTGATGAAGCTGTTCAGATGTATCTCATATTAAATTTGTTAGATCATTTAGAACATCTCAAATATGGTTTAGTTGTTAAGAAAGGTTTAATCGAAAGTGTAGAATTAGGCTTGGAAGTAGCGATTATGTTTAAAATAGTAATTCGAGAATCACTTTAGTATATTAATTAATTACGATAGTTAGTTTAGTTTAATAACAGTATACATATTATATAAACTGTTTGCAAAAGTGAATTTTCGTTTAGTATTTTAGAGGAATCACGATTTTTTTTTTGCTAAAATGAAGATTTGCTCAATGGAATCACGTCCTTTTAATGTGAATCAGTCATACAAATGACTGAAATTATGGTATAAACAGATGACTATAATAAGGTAATGGGCTCTAACATGTCTTTAACAGGCCCAAATTGCTGTAAATCAGAAAACTATGCAATAATGTAACAGTTAGGTAAAAAATAACAAAGTAATTAGGACCTTTCTTTTATTATTAGAGATAAATCATAGAAAATCATAGTCATGTTAGGATTGACCTTAAATAAAATAATGAGACGAGCCTCGCCAAACAAAATATACAATTGTGGGCCCTCAAATAAATTGTTATGAAAATCTTAGACTTGGAAGGACCGTTTAGTAAATTTCATGGTCTTTCCCGAAGTTAACAACACGATAAGACTCTTTAGGCACGACTTAAATAAAATTACTTTCCTAAATACGGGTGCGCATTTATGTGACCCAAATCTATCTCTCGGCGAAACTGAAATACATTAAAGTCACAGGCGTATCGGTTGCGGTGTGACTCAAAAATGTATTTTCGTGACGTTGCAATTCTTCTAAAATTAAAAGGCGGAACATTAAAAGCACCTAATTAAAATATATAAAGAAATCAGATAAAAATAAAAATAGCAGTTGAGCGACCGCGCTAGAACCACGGAATCCAGGAGTGCCTAACACCTTCTCCCGGATTAACAGAATTCCTTATCCGGATTTCTAGTTTTGCGGACTGTTAAACAGAGTCTTATTTTCCTCGGTTTGGGATTAAACCGGTGACTTGGGACACCATTATTTTCCCAAGTGGCGACTCGAAAAATTAATAAATAAATCCCGTTCCGAATATCCTTTAATTGGAAAAACTCTTTCCCTATTATTATTATATCCCTTCTCGGGGTGTAGTATTAAACAGTGGCACGTTACGTGTGGGGTAGTAAAAAAAGAGGTGTGACACCATCACAACACAAAACTGAGATATCGTCTCACATCATAGAAATAGAGTACCTGAATCCTCCTCTAAAGGTCATAACATCACGTGGCCTTTCCACAACTCATGATTCTATCCAACACTATTACCCTTGAAGCACCTCAAGTCACCATGCTCAGAACAAATAGCCACGCACAGATTGAGATCTGAAACCAAGCAATCCATCACACCTACGGTGAAGCAATTAATATACAATATTCCAATCTTGAAAGGACACAGCCGATGCGTTATTCGCCGAGCAGCACATAATACGGACTTTCTTTAGAAACCAGGAAGTAAGGCATAAAAGATAACATATAGAAAACTATTCTCCACATCACACTATTGCAGTGTGCAACCCACTCCAAATAACATACCCGTGGTGGCGTGCCACCCGATCTAGATACCATACCCGTGGTGGTGTGCCACCCGATCCGAATAACTCATGGCGGCGTGCCACCTGATCCACGCATAAATCTCGCAAAAGGAATGCACATCGAGTCAAATTGCTCATTACAATAAACATATATAGTCCTAAGCTCAGCTACAAGAAACACATCCGAAAATGTCCCTCAACATCGAAACTGAATCAATGGTAGAAACCTCTGCACTGACATCCACCACGAAGGCCCGATTAACAAGCAATACTTGCCAGCCGTCTGCTGGTCTTTGAATACAACTACTCTGCTAGAACATAATTTGATGCACCTTACCATGCAACCTGTGGCATTATTTTTTTCGATATAGCCCATAGCACATTAGTCTAGACAACCTGACATTGGGAGACCAATCTGCAATTTACCATAATCCAAATTTAACATATCAAACAAGGAAAGATCCACTAGGACTTCCAATTTCCAATAACCGATACACGGTACCAATACACACGATGTAAAATCACTGCATGGTTGGATAACGAGAACTTCTAGTCTCCAACACATCTATAACACATGATTTACTATTCTTGATCCCATACTCCGCCGTACGAATACATAACACGCATTAAGAATCCATTCAAACCACGAAAGACATTCAAAATTTCCCTACGTCACCAACAACTCAATTACTCATAGTCAAATCAACAAGAGAATACCGCAATACCACCCGATATTATTAGTTTACATTACATCAATCATCTGAAGCTTGATTTTTTACATCACTCGCAGCTGCCCGTGCTGCTTAAGAATTTTTTTTGGTGATTTCCCATTATGAACTGAACCAAAACCTTGAACACGCAAATCTCAATTCTCCATATCATAACACATAGACCAGACCCATAGGAGCTATACTCATCTTCAACCACGGTAAAACACATCAAGAGCTCTTTCTCTCAATCCCATAGCACAAGCTAAACTGCCATGACTGAATCCCTTTACCCAAACCAAGATAAGCAAACTGCCAGCACGTAAGAGATTTGCTGCTCAAAACCTGAACTCGGGTTTACCACGTGAGACTTTCACATAAGACCATACTATCTAAGACCCATAGGCCACTGAATACCCTCTTAACATCTCCCAGAAATACCACATTCCAGAATACTATACCTTGAAAAACTTCCTGCGAACTTGAACTTATTACCATTACCTTCCAAATATGGATACACAAAATCCCATGACTATCATAAAGTACCACAAGTCTTGATATCTTCTAATGAAAAATGCAGTCTTTAGCCACATACACAACTTAAGACACTAGATTGACACATGCAAAACCTTGAACACAGTAATACCATTCTCGAGAGTCATTCATTCTTATTCAGCTGTAATTCACCTGTCCTACATGAACATAACCCCTCGTGCCTTATTAGAACTCTGACACCGCAGAACATGATTTCATACATATACAAACAACCATCTTTCTGCTCTATGCACTGAGCATTCTTTAACAATAACAACTCAAAACACCTAATATTTCTTCACATCCACGACACACCATACAACTTTTGTCAAAATTTTACTTCACACTCGCTATTCCCGGCTCAATTTCTACGACCAGACCTGATCTGCCAACATTCTTTGAGACAGAACCAACATAGCATACAACAGTGCAATCAGCTAATCCATAGCAACCTCCCCAACTTGGCTCGAAGGCATATACCAGGACACACTCAATAATCCTTGATACTTTTACTCTATTGTAAACACAATGCTATAGTGAGATTTAAACTCAAGTCATATACAAGCTTAGGCAAAGACTCGAATCATCAGAAATCTTAACTCTTCTACAATTCTTGCATTCATTCGCACACAACAGTTAAGCCCACTCTTAAGGTGGCAAAATCTTTTCTAAGTCCCAAATTTTTCCAAAAATATCGATAGAGTTTCCTTTGTAATTTGGCCTATTCACCTACCAGAGAATCACCAAAATCATCCTAACAGCACGTCCACAACTCGACAAGACATCACAATATATATATATCAACAACATTAATCTCAATACTACACGAATTGTATTATCAAAATTGATACACAGACATGAATTGTATTATCAAAATTGATACACAGACATGCGCTGCACCTTCCTGAGTCATAACACATATCAAACACCTTTCAATTACACATAGGAATCAACCCACCTAAGGGCACTCCGCAGGAGATAGCCCACCTGCTTCGCCTCGATTTAGTATTTTAGCACACCTTTCACTATAATACACATAGCACATCCAATTTAGTCTAAACTCATACTACCACACGTGATACATTTTACCTTCCATTTAAGAGACATGAAAACATTCTTCACGCCCATAACTCTAGGCTACACAACAGATCACAATATGATCGAACACCTAACAGTTCATCCATTATCAAGCCGCCATTTCCACAATTAGGGACAATACTGATCATATAAATTCATAATACCAGCTCAAAAAATCAGCACCACAGTGCTCAAGCCATAGGCAAAGATCCGGCCTCAAGTTCTCCCGACTGGCCCAACATGAACTCACGGAGATTATAACTCTTGCCCCTCGATCGAGAAATTACCAGCCATTAAGGCACATATACTACTAAGCACTCACATGTGCGTACCGATGTGTGGAAGGAATTTCAATAGTTATCTCAAACTGAATCAAGTACGCACGATAAGAATTCTAAGAATGGGAAGTTTTCTTAAAGGTTTTGCATCCTTTTGAGGATAAATACAAACGTCTCCGTACCGATCCACGTGACACTACTAAACCTGCTCATGACTCGTGAGACCTAGTAACCTAGGCTCTGATACCAACTTTTTATGACCCAAATGAAATACCCGATCATGATGGCGCCTCTCATGAAGACAAGGCCAGCCAACAAACCCAAATCCTCTTTTAACAGATATTAACGTAAATGAATGGAAATACTACTTATGGCATTTAACTATTAAATTTCATCCCAATATAACCCGATCGGGGTGTCACAAGTCACTAGAATCTAAAGAGAAAAGGCACTACTACTGGCCAACAATGTATAGATAAATACAGGATGAAAACTGGAATACAAAGAATAAAGTGTGGTGCCGCGAACGCTAGCGGCCACCTTGCTCAACTACCACTATGAGTCTTCTGCCCTGATAATAACCCGCTAACAGGTGAACAATACCTGCAACTGCACGCAAGGTGCAAAGAGTAAAATGAGTACTTCCAACTCAGTAGTAATAAAAGAGAATAATAACTAAATGATAAGAAAACACGTATGGGCACACAAAAATGCTATACAAGACAGTGCAATCCCTTTGAGAAAATCATAATACTGCAAAAAATAAAAACATTTAGAAAAGCTCAAAAATCAGTTAAAAATATAAGATTTGAAAATCTCTTTTACAAATATCCTTTTTTCCTTTTTCAACACCCAACACATGAATGCTATATCAGATAGAGCAAGTCAGCTCACAAGTCGGCCCCTTGGTCACATCACTCATCAACATGTAACACCAGGGTATCTGGTCAACAAGGCAAGTAACATTGTATGCCAATGATATATGAGTTCTAATGTCAATGTCAAGCAATGCAATGCAATTCATATGACCGATGCGGCATGCAGCCCGATCCATTTGGGTACCTGCGCTCACTGTGGGGGTTCAAACTCCGAAGGGGCTCCTATAGCCCAAGCGTAATAATACTGCAGCGTGCAGTCCGATCCATATAGTACTGCGGCACGCCGTCCAATCCATATACTACAACGGCGTGCAGTCTGATCCATATACTAATGCGGTGTGCAGTCCGATCCATATACTACTACGGCGTGCAGTCCGATCCATATACTACTACGGCATGCAGTCCGATCCATGCATGTATATGCATATGCACACATATCACTCAAGGCCTGAAAGCCTCCTCACATTACTCGTCATGCCCTCATATATGGCCCTCAGCCCCAATCAGTCCAACAAACGATCAAAAGCCCCTCAGGCATTAGTAAAACAATGATACTCAGCTCAACTGATAGTTCAAATATCAGTCAAAACCCATTTGAGAAAAAAAATATAGCTGAGTTCAAAAATAGTAGAAATCACACGAACTGAGTTCAAATAGTATTTCAAACCATGAGGAAAAATAGTAATGATAGTTCATAATGAGTTTCAGTAATCGGCAATAATCCCCAAGTATGGCAATAAGCCCATGTTATAATAATAACGTCAATTCATTTCCAATACGCGGTAAAAACCAACCAGGACGAACCAAGTCACGATCCCCAAGTGTGATCCACCCCACGCTCAGGTCCAGCGTACAAGTCACCAAAATACGGTATTAAGATGTACAAATCCGGGATTTCAAACCCTCAGGATATCATTCCCAAGTATTACTCACCTCGAACCGGTAGACACTCAAGCTTGCGACACCTTTGCTCCTCAAACTTCCTTCCACATGCGTTAAAACTAGCCAAATTAGTACAAATATATCATAATAGGCTAATGGAAAAACACCCAATCGAAAATAATCGAAATATATGAAAACTCTCGAAAATAGCAAAACCCGAGCCCCGGTCCTGCTTCTCCAAAAATTATGAAATTTAAATTTTCAGAATCCTCGTCTTGTCACGAGTCCGTACGTATAAAAGCTATCAAAATCGGAGTCCATTTGGCCCTTCAAATCATCAATTTACTATTTCTTAGGCTTTAAGCTAAACCCCCCATTTTTACACTTTAATTCCTCCAATTTTCAGTGATTTAGATGAAGATTCTAGGATAAAATCACGTAATTAGTCCATAAAACTTACCTCCAATCGAAAACTAGGTGAAAATCTCTTAATCCCTCGTCCAATAGCTTCAAACTTTGCCCAACAATGGAGGAAATATGAAACCCTCGCGACTGATATGTCATTTAACTTATTCTGCCCGACCATATTTTCCCTTACGCGATCGCGACCTCCAGCACGCGATCGCGATGCACAAACTTCAGGTCCCACGCGATCGTGACCCCCATCACGCGATCGCGTATAACAAAATCTCAGGCCACCAATTCCTTCTTCGCGAACGCGTGAAGACCCTTGCGAACGCATACCTTTATCTTCTTCCTCTATGCGATCACATCAGCCCCTTCTCGATTGCAAATGCTAAATTTCCAGGCCCAATTTTTCCTTATACGTGATCGCATTCACCACCCACGCGATCGCGGTGGCTTATTTTTCTGCAATTCAATGACAGCAAATCTGATCTATTCTTCATCACAAAATGGTCTGTTTGACCCCCGAAATCACCCCGAGGCCCCGAGACCTCAACCAAAACCACCAACCTACTCCAAAATATGATACGAACTTGTTCCAATCATAAAAACACATCATTAAACACAAAAAATCATCAAATCATGGCGGATTCAAGCTTAAGTTTCAACTAAAACTTTTGAAACCTACATCCAATAAAAAATCCAAGCAAACGATGTCCGAATGAACTGAATATTTGCAGACATATCCAAAATCACCTACCAAAGCTACCGCAACTATCGGAATTCCATTCCGACCACCGGATCAAAATCTCACCTATCGTTCGGATTTCGCCAAAATTCAACCTTTGCCAATTCAAGCCTATTTCTACACCAGACCTCCAAATTCAATTCCGATCACTCCCCTAAGTCACGAATCACCTCCCGAAGCTAACCGAACCATCAGAATCCATATCCGAGCCCTCTAACCATGTAGTCAACTTCAGGTTGACTTTTCTAAAATAAACTCCATTCTACGAGGCTATATGCCGTATTTTCAACCAGAATTAATCCAGATTCATCTGATAGACTCTACTACAAATATAGAAACATGAAACAACATAATAAGGGGAAAATAGGGAGGTAACTCTCATGAAGACGGGCCAGGTCATCACAACAGAAGTCCAGTAATGAAATCCATGGAATCCTCTCCCACTTCCACTTGGGAAGCTCAATCCTCTAAAACAAGCCACCGGGTCTCTGATGCTCATACGTGACCCATTGACAGTTCAAACATCGAGAAACATATGCAACAATATCCTTCTTCATCCTACACCACCAATAATGCTACCGCAAATCCTGATACATCATCGCGACGCCCGGGTGAATAGAATACTGAGAACTATGGGCCTCCGCTAAGATCAACTCTTGAATTCCATCAACATTGGGCACACAAACTCGCGCCTGAAATATTAACATACTGTCATCACCTAAGGTCACCATCGTGGAACCTCCACGCTGCACCGTGTCTCTCAGGACACACAAATAAGGATCATCAAACTGCCGATCATGGATACGCTCCAATAGAGAAGAACGAGCGACCGTGCAAGCCAACACTCTGCTAGGCTCAGAAATATCTAATCTCACAAATCAGTTGGCCAAGGCCTGAACATCTAAAGCAAGCGGTCTCTAGCTTATCGAAATATAAGCAACACTACCCATGCTGGTAAAATTCCTACTCAATGCATCGACCACCACATTGGCCTTACCCGAGTGATATGAGATAGTAACATCATAATATTTCAACAACTCTAGCCACCTCCTCTGCTTCACATTCAACTCCTTCTGCTTGAACAAGTACTGAAGGCTCTTGTGATCCGTGTACACCTCACACATCACACCATATAGATAATGCCTCCAAATCTTCAAAGAATGAACAACCGCTGCCAACTCTAGGTCATGAACCGTATAATTCTTCTCGTGGATCTTCAACTGTCTCAAAGCATAGGCAATAACTTTGCCATCCTGCATCAATATTGCTCCAAGCCCAATACGGGAAGCATCAGAATAGACTATGTAAGAACCCTAAACCCGTGGCAAGACTGGTGCCATAGTTAGAGCTGTCTTGAGCTTCTAAAAGCTCTCTTCACACTCATCTGACCATCTGAATTGGGCACTCGTCTAGGTTAATCTGGTCATCGGGGCTGCAATAGACGAAAATCCCTCTATGAACCGATGGTAATAACTTTCTAACCCCAAGAAACTCTGAATCTCGACCACTGAAGCTAGTCGAGGCCAATTCTTGACTGCCTTAATCTTCTTTGGGTCCACCTGAATACCCTTTATTGATACAATATGACCTAGAAATGCAATCGAACTCAACCAGAACTCGCACTTCGAAAATTTAGCATATAATTGTCTATCATTCAGAGTCTGGAGAAAAACTCTGAGGTGCTGCTCGTGCTATTCCTAGCTACGGGAGTACACCAGAATATCATCTATAAAGACTATCACGAACAAATCTAGATAAAGCATGAACACTCGGTTCATCAACTCCATAAATGCTGTTGGGGCATTGGTCAACCCAAATGACATGACTCAAAACTAATAGTGCCCATACAGAGTGCGAAATGCTGTCTTAGGGACATTAGACGCCTTAATCCTCATCTGATGGTAGCCAGATCTCAAGTCTATATTTGAGAACACCCTTGCTCCCTGAAGCTGGTCAAACAAATTATCAATCCCCGGTAGCGGATACTTGTTCCTTACCGTCACCTTGTTTAATTGCCAGTAATCAACACACATCCGTATCGACCCATCATTCTTCTTCACAAATAACACTGGCGCACCCCAAGGAGAAACACTAGGTCTGATAAAACTCTTCTCTAGTAAATTCTTCAACTAGTCCTTTAAATACTTTAGCTCTAGCGGGGCCATGCAATACAGCGGAATAGAAATGGGCTGCTTGCCCGGAACTAGATCAGTACAAAAATTAATATCCCTGTCGGGCGGCATCCCGTACAATAGGAACAGAGTCAATAGAAGGAACCTCTGCGTTGGAGTCGCAAACATATGCCAAATAAGCTAAACACCCCCTTTCGACCATGCGTCGAGCCTTAACATATGAAATAACACTGTGAGTGGCATGACCTGAGGTCCCTCTCCACTCTAGTCGGGGCAACTCTGGCAAAGCCAAGGTCATCGTCTTGGTGTGACAATACAAGATGACATGATATGAGGACAACCAATCCATCCCCAATATAATATCAAAATCCACCATATCTAAAAGTAGTAGATTAACACGGGTCTCAAGACCCTAAAACACAACCACGCAAGAATGACGCACCCGGTTAACTACTATAGAGTCACCCACCAGTGTAGACACATAAACATGAATGTCCAAAGCATAACTAGACATAGCCAGGCAGGGTGCAAAATAGGAAGAAACATACGAATATGTAGACCCAGGGTCAAATTGTACTGAAGCATCTCTATAGCAAATAAAAATAGTACATGTAATAATAGCATCCGACGCTTCCATCTCTGGCCTGTCTGGCAAAGCATAAAACTAGGGCTAAGCCCTACCTCCCTGAACCATGTCTCTAGGAAGATCGACCACCGACTGGCCCCTACCTCTGTCGGTACTGTGAGCACGTGATTTTTGCACTAAGCAATAAATTCCAAAATTAAAATAAAAATATTTGTTGGGTGCAATTACATGTCTTGATTAAAATTAGATGTATATGTGTGATTGAATAATTAGAGATTAAAACTAGAAAATTAAAAAATAGGTTAAATACATGTATTTTGATTGAATCTGAACCGTCCAAACCTATTGATCTAACGGACGGGGATTTGTCTCTCATTTAAGGAGACGACAGCGTTTTGGAGCATGCAATCCTAACCGTTGATCTTGATTGATCCAACGGCGAGAGACCAGTCAAACTCAAAGGGTATTTAAACCCTGTCTCTGAGTTGAGACCGGCCATTTCACACAAACACAACCCTAGCCGCCCCTTTTCCCCTTTCTTCTTCATCTCCTTCTTCAGACCTTGCCGGCCATGGAGACTGTCCACCTCCACGGCAGTCTCCGGCCAAATCTCAACCCCTCTCTTCTATTGACCCTCTCCTCTACCACAAACCACCACAAAACTCCCATGAAACTATGAAAACCCCAGTTTCTTGAAACTCCAATCATCGGAGTTCATCTCCGGTGACTAAATCTATGAGAACCACTACCAAATTAACACCAAAGGACCCCCTTTCCTTGATCTATCACCCCATCTAAACCTTCTCCCTCGAATCTTACCCCTTCTTCTCGAATATTCGAAAGAAGGTCGCCGGAACCCTAACTCCGGCTACTCAAAACAAACCACCCCCAAAAATCCTATCTTTTCTTACCTATAACACCTACCCCTAACCAAAAGACTTCAAAGCTGAAGTCTTGAGTGAGAAAAAAGAAAACCAGAAAAAGAAAATAAGAAAAAGAAAAGAGAAAACTAGAAAAAGGAAAAGAAGAAAAGAAAAAGAAAATAAGGGAAGCTAAGGAGTCAGATCCTGTGAGCTAAGTCTCCCCTTCCCTTTATTTCTTGTTTTCTTTGATTTTTGTTGTTGTCTTTGTTTATTTCTGTGTTTCTAGTATATTTTTAGTATGTTAGCCGTATAAACAAACTACATGATAGATTAGGGTTTTTAATTTCTGAAAAGTCTCTTGTTGATTCTGTTTTCCTGTTTAAGATATGTTTCTTTAATCCATCTTCATGTCTTTCACCTAGATGTTCTGCATGTTTAGATTAGTTCATATCTTCTAGAAATCTCTGTTTGTTCTGATTCTTTGCTTAAGATTTGTCTTTCTTTGATTAGCTCTTCTTCATGTCAATTGTCTATATTTGATCTTTGCATGTTTAGATCATGTTATTATCTTTTTTCATTCTGTTTGAGCCATGCTTTCTCCTAAAACTTCTCTATGAGTTTTACCTGTCTCTTCTTGGTCAGGAACATGTTAAGCATAATTAGGGTTTTCAGTAATCCTCTAAGTATAAGGTAGTTCTGACTATACCTGCTTTATGATTAATTGACACACTGTTGTGGAATCTGAGTTATAAGTCGTTGATTGAAATTCAACAATATTCAATCTCTTTCTCTGAGTTTTGGTTAATAGATGAGTAACTTTGGATTCATGGCTATGTGTGTAATTGTGTGTGAAAATGGCTATGTCTGCAACAACCTTGTGTTAAGCTGATTACTGTTAATACTTATCATGCCTAGGTGGAATTGGTTATAGTTGCAATAGTGTATAAACTTGTAAGTGGTTAAAATTAAAAACATGTTGCTAAGTATTCTAAAATAAGTTAGAATTGAAAACCACAAAAAGAGGTTATAAGTGAATTGAATAACAAAGAGTGGTCAGTTTTGCAACTAACCAACTCTGGTAGTCTTAAAACACTGGCTAAGATTTAAATAGGCCAAATATGTAATAAAAGTGGCTTAAGTCTAATAGGTTTGACTTACAAAGTCCCAAATTGACCCATGTTCATTGGTGGCTAGACTTGCAAAGTTTTAGCCAGCCTATGTTCATTAATGGGCCCCAATTGCAAAGCTAAGTCCAATCTTTGGACTGGCTAAGTCTTAAATAGGTTAATTCTGAATAATTAAGCAGGCTAGTCCTGCAAACTAGTTTCAATAACAGAAAATGAAATAAAATGGCTAAAATTGAAATGAATTTAAGTCTAATCTGGCCAAGTCTTAAAGACTAGTGTAAACACTGGCTAGTAGCTAAATAAGAGCTAAATTTAGGAAAACCCAGATCTGGATAGGTCAGGTAAATAACAAATGCCCTTAAGGGCATATAGGGAATAAGAAATGGCAAAGTTGTGGATTTAATAGAGCCTAGAGGGATACATAAGACATTTAAGCTCCTGATTTCTGCAATTTTGCACAAAATTGAGAGTACATTGGTCTTAAATAAAAGGCAACTTAGTAAATAACACTAATAAGTAGGGGCACACTAGTAAAAGCCCCAAAATTGAATCAAATAGAACCTTCCAGCACATGCTGGAAGGCATCTTATAACAGAAAATGGGGCTAAAGTGTAAGATTTGGTAAAAAAGAAGGGGAGGGGACTAGAATTATTTTTTATCTTTTCCCCCCAAAAATTTCACCACTTCCCACCTATAAATACCCCCATTTAGGAATTGTTTAAAGGCTGAATTTTGGAAATCAAAATTTTCAGAAAAACTCTACACTAAATCGCAGATAGTTGCTTGGGTTTTCTAGTTGAAATTCATATTTGAAGTGGTTTGGGATTTCTGCTTGATCGCTGGGTTTCTATTGCTGTTGCTGTGTTATCTTCGTCTGCTCTTTAAGGATTCATCTTAGCCACTGTTGCATTGCCTGTGTGATTCTAACTGCTGTGCCTATTTCACCTCCCTTAGAACTCATTGAATCTCTTTGCTGAATCAGGTACACGTCCTTTGTCCAGGCTATGTAAATTTGAAGCTATGATGAAATGAAGTTGCGAGTTTAAAGAATTTCACTATTTTACATTTTCTGTTTCTGTTAGCTGTTTAGTTAGTTTAAATTTGTAATTCATTAGGATATCATTGTGTATATGTAGAAGCTCGAACAGAATAATGTAATAAGTAGTAAGTAGTGGTAGTGTAGTTATAGTAGCTAAATCACTTAGTTAAATAGGATAAAATCATAAAACCATGCTAATTAATCCCGATGTAAACCTATAACAACAAGTTCACAGTAATGACTTCAATCAGTTTATGTAGATAGTTTAATTTGACATTCGATATCTAGATTTAAATAAGTTTAAAAACGGCAATAATAAGATGAAGTAATAGTCTAATTAAGACTGATTTTGTAATATTGAATGAATCAGATTCACAATAAACCTAGTGATAAGTATAATTAACATCTGCAAATGAGCTCTAAGTAAGGGAACCATATCAGCTTAATCACATTTCGTATAATCAAATAACCTCCTGTCACTTAGCTAGTAAAGAACTCGGATCAGTATTGTGAATTCGTTATTAGAAAAAAAAGTGAAAATAATTTGTTAATTAAGTTTTATGCATAATAGACTATTACGATTCAGAATCGACATTGTTAACTTTGTACAATACTTCTCTCTTAATAAATAAAGTTGATTTGAATTATTTCCTCTTGACTCCAATTACTTGTTCATATCATGAGTTTTCATTTTCTGTTTTCATTTCCTCTGTATCGTTTTGGTCTGGGCCTAATGTGCAACGCAGGCCTGGACTGTGTTCGAATACCAATTGGGCCTCTGAATGCAAGCCTTAATATGATATGGGTTATTAAGACCCAGACGCCTACGGTAACCAATTGAATACCAATCCAGAAGTTCAGGCCCAATAATAATAGAAACAACGAAGGCCTGGACTCACTTCTGGAAATAATCAAACTGATTAAGGGAAAAACAATGATAGAAAATATAGTCACACATTAAGTATGAACTTTTAAAAATACATGGGACGAGCCTCACATAATAACAAAAACAGTGGGGCCCCCTTATAAGTAATTGATAAAGTATATAATAGATTCGGGAAGGTTGATAGAAAATTCCACAACCTTTCCCAAAGATTTAAATCCGTTAGATGCTTATTAGGCACGATTTAATAAATATACCTTCCCTAATACGAGTGTGCACTTGGTGCGACTCAAATCATAAATCTCGACGAAGCCGAAATATATTAAAAGTCACAGGCGTACTGGTTGCAGTGTGACTTGAAATACGTTTTCGCGACGTCGCAATTCGTAAAAATATTAAAGTTGGAAACATGTATGTATTGTTAAAAGGCATATAATAAGTCATATAAAATTGAGAACGACGGTTGAGTGACCGTGCTGAAACCACGGAATCCGGGAGTGCGTAACACCTTCTCTCGGGTTAACAGAATTCCTTAGCTAGGTTTCTATTTCGCGGACTATAATACAGAGTCAACTTCCTCGGATTCGGGATTACGGTGACTTGGGATACCATTATCTTCCCAAGTGGTGACTCTGAAATTTAAATAAAATCCCGGACCAATTGTCCTTTATTTGGAAAAACTCCTTCCTCTTTGTTATTATATCTTTCTCGGGTATTTGAACATCGAGGTATACCCCACTTCTCTCTTCAAAAGTTCGGAGGGGTAGTAAAAAGGGAGGTGTGACAGGTACGGCCTCCACCTCTACGGTTTCGACCTTCACCTCTATGATCCCTACCCCCGCCCCCGGCTAGCTGGGCTGGTTATGGGTAAACTGGCACCCCAATCATGAGGTGAGGACCGTGCTACTGTGTTTGTGTACCCCTCAATCTCAGGCAATATCTTCTAATATGACCATACTCACCACACTCATAACATCCCTCTGTACGATGAGACTGGACCCTGACGACCCGAATGACCTCCACGAAAACTTTGAAGAGGCTGTGCACTGATGGGTTGCTGATCAGAATATTGCCCACAAAAACCACGATCACCTAAGACACCCTGTCAAGCCTTGAGAGCTGATTGAAAAGGCCTGGAAGACTGGCCCCTATCATAAGAATCCCTGCCTCCAGATGAGGCACCACCGAATCGACCTTATTGGCGGGGCTTCTTGTCTGCCCTATAACCACCCCTTATGGTAGAACCATCTCGATCCTCTAGGCCACATTGGCCGCCTCCTGAAAAGTAATGTCACTACCTGCCTCTCTGGTCATCTGAAGACAAATAGGCTGGATCAAACCATCAATAAATCTCCTCACCCTCTCCCTCTCAATGGGGAGTATGACGAGGGCATGGTGAGCTAGATCGATAAACCGGGTCTCATACCGGGTGACCGTCATAAGCCCCTACTAGAGGTGCTCAAACTGCCTCCGATAAGCATCCCTCAGAGTAACGGGGAGGAAATTCTCTAAAAATAACTCCGAGAATTGATCCCAAGTCAAAGGCAGCGACCATGTTGGTCTGGCTAAACAGTAATCCCTCCACCAAGTCTTGGCAGATCTAAATAAATGAAAAACCGCAAAATCAACTCCATTGGACTCCACAAGGCCCATGTTCCGAAGAACCTCGTGGTAGCTATATAAGAATCCTAGGGGTCCTCATAAGAAGCTCCACTGAATGTAGCAGTGAAGAGCTTGGCGAATCTGTCCAACCTCCATAAAGCATCTACGGACATAGCCGCTCCATCACCGGTCTATGCAACTACCCCCAGCTAAACTACCGTCGCTGTCTGAACTAGTGGAAAATGAGTCTGGGAGCTACCTGCTCCAGAGTACGTGCGGCAGGAGTCTGGCTCCTCCTCCGGCCTGGGAAGCAATCCTGCTCGGGTGACACTCACCATGAGGCCAACCAACCGGACCAAGGCATCCTGAAGAACTAGGGTAGCAATAAACCCCTCTGGGACCTGAGCTGGGCCCACCGGAACTGTCTAGGCTGGGGTCGGAACCTCCTCATCAAGGCCAACTTGAGGGTCTGCCACTGGTGTTGCTATTGGTGGCTGGGCCCCGCCCCTACCTCGACCCCTAGCATGGCCACGTCCTCTGCCCCTAGCGAGAGATGCCTGGCTCAGACTGCTGATCGGTGGATGAGGAAGCGCGTGTTCTCTCTATCCGCGAAAGAATAGAGTAGAAATTCAATCAGCATTTGAGAAACCAAATCGCACGACAAGAAAGAACTAATGAGAGATTTTTCCTAACTCAATAGACTCTGGGGAACAAGTACAGACGTCTCCGTACCTACCCCTCAGACTCTACTAAGTTTGTCTGTGAGTTGTGAGACCTATGTAACCTAATGCTCTAATACCAACTTGTCACGACCCGAATTTCCCTCCATTAGAGTCGTGATGGCGCCTACTCGTGATAGCTAGGCAAGTTAACTTATTTACCTTTTCATCCCTCAACAATTATCTTAACAGTTTATAGCATCAATGTAAAAAATATTAAATCTAATAAGAACAACAACGGAAGTTTGTCTGATAAATACGAATCAAAATGTGGAACAGTCAATTATAGCCTCTACTCAATGTTTGGTGTCACATTACTCACAAACTTCTATGAATAAACTAAATACAAAGGTCTGAAAGAAATATAACAGCTGTTTGTCTCGAAATAATGAGGCAACAGTCAAATAAGAAAAATATAAAGAAAAGATGTCGGGCCTACGGACGTCTGCAAGGCTACCTCAGTCTCGTGATAATAAAACCCTACTCCCATACTACTGCTGCTGCTGCTCTTCAAAACCTGGACCTGTACAAAAATGCACAGAAGTGTAGCATCAGCACAACCGATCCCATGTGCTGGTAAGTGTCTAGCCTAACCCCGGTGAAGTCGTGACGAGGCTAGACTGGACACCACATAAACCTGTGCAGTTATAAATATACAATGAAAACGAAATACCAAACAACTAACAACATAGGAGGGGAAACATGCTATGGGGGATACAATATTATATTAATCTAGAGTAACAAGCTAAAGCAGTTATATTCACAGAAAAATAAGGTACCAACACTCGTTATCATCACATAATATCATCAACTGTTGCAGCGTGCAACCCGTTCCATAATTATCACTGTTGCGGCATGCAACCCGACCCATATTATTTATCATGAATCATTGTTACAACTCGGTCCTTACATATTATTGTTGCGGCATGCAACTTAATCCTCAATATCATTGTTGCGGCGTGCAACCCGTTCCTCAATATCATTTAACAGATTGATTTCCCAAATAACAGTCACAATTAAGAGGCATAACAGTAAGCAAAAATTTAACAAACGTCTCGGCAAAGGAGAGAATCCAACAAATTCAACCGAACATCCCGACAAGGGAATAATTAACAACATTTTCTTACTTTTCCTTATCCCATAATTCACTCTTCTATTTTGAGCCAACGCTTCAATTAATCAAGTCAATTCGTATACTTTCAATATTCGTATCACAATTCGATCCAATGCTCTCAAGAATCAATTAATCATTTTACCGTTCACATGTAATTCACAATATTTAGAAATCCTCTAATAAACACGGAGTTGACAGCTAAGTCATAATAATCACATTATAAGGACTCACGGTCATGCTAGATACCAATGTATAGATACTCGTCACCATGCATATACATCGTACTCGATCACATAGAAATTAGCAACAAGACTCAACTCATATTCCCACAAGCTAGGGTTAGACCAAATACTTAACTCAAAGCCTTGAAATCCACTTACTCCTCAACTATAGCTTTAGCGGTTCCACCTCCAATTCGCTCGAATCTAATCACAAATTGCTTGAATGTATCAACAATTGCTAATGGAATTAATTTGAATGCATGAAAATGGATTTTCCAAAGTTTTATTCAAAAATTTCCAAAATGCTTCCGGCCCACATGGTCAAAACTCGAGGTTTGAACCAAAACCTGATTACCCATTCCCTCATGAACTCAGATATATAAGTTAATTTAGAATCGGACCTCAAATTGAGGTCCAAAATCCCCAAATTTAAGAACACTAGTTCTACCCTAAATTCCCCATTAAAATCTTTGTTTGATGTTGAAGTTATGTTTAAAGATGTTAAAGAGTAAAGAAAATAAGTTAGAAATCACTTACTAATCATTTTGAAGAAGAAGAATCATTTGGACAATCACCTCTTATGTTTTGGATTTTGAAAAAGTGTAGAATAACTGAAAATCTCGGATTTATATACTTTACTGAAGGTTGGCGCAGACCGCACAAATATGCCCCGCGGCCGTGCCGAGAAAGGGAAGAAAATTGACTCTCTGAACCTACCCAGCGCGGACCACACTGATTTGGTGCGCGGCCGCGCTGGTGGACCTGCACCTGGAGCCTCTCTGAATCTCTCAATGCGGACTGCGCAAAAATGCACCGCGGCCGCACGACTTCCAGCGCGGATCATGCAGAAGTGTGCCTTGGCCGCGCTTGGGGTCTGCAAGTGACGTGCAATATCTGCTAAGTCTAAAACCCTCCTGGGACCTACTCAAAACTTACCCGAGCCCTCGGGGCCCTACCCTCAAAACATACTCCGGACTCATTCGTGCGATCGGATGGCCCAATTAACGTCCTACACATAGAATCGAGCCTCAAAATCATCATTTTCATTTCAAACTTCTAACTTTATATATTTAGGTCCGAAACACGTCAAACGACGTCCAATTTCGACCAAACTTTACAGAAAGCGCTTGAACAATATATAATACTTGTATGGATCGTCGGAACCAAAATACCAGCCCGATACAATAGTCTTTTAATAAATTTTTATTTCCATTTTCCTTAACAATTTCAGAAAAATAATTTAACAAAAAAAACTTTTATTCAGGTTCTAGACCTTGGATTTCGACTCCGGGCACATGCCCGAGTCTCATATTTTTCTACGAACTTTCTGGGACCGTCCAATCTTGGGTCCGGGTCTGTTTACCAAGAATGTTGACTGAAGTCAACTTTAATCATACTAATATTAAAATTCTTCAAATTTTTCATAGATTTCATATTTTTCAACATAAAAGCTTTATGACTACGTGCACGGATTGCACACGCAAATCGAGGTAATAAAAAATGAGGTTTTCAAGACCTCAAAAGTACGGAACGGATGAGGAAACAAGTGATGACCCCTTTGGGTCGTCATAACTGTTTGGAAAACTTCATGTTGTTGTTCGTTGATTGTTGTGATTGAGTCCCATTTTTTGGTTCATTTAGATTAGGTTTGATTTCACTATTGTAACTATTGTTATTTTGTTCTACTCGTCTCCAACTCTATTTGTTTGCCAATAATTTTATCTATCCATGTTGTTCTGTTTATTTTTTGCTGCAATTTGGAAGAAATGTTGTCTGAAAACTAATTTTTCCGGTGAGGAAAGGTCTTTGGGGAAGATGACGATGGATGGGGTTAAGTTAAATTCACATATCTTTATCTTATTTGTCACTCCAGCCTGTGAATTACATGCACCTTTTGTGTTTGGCTGTCTAAGATCATCTCCAGCCCTAACACCAAATTTCACACCAACACCAAAATTACTTCAACCATTACACTATTTTTTATACCAAAAAAAATATTTCTTCCCTCTCTTATATATTATATTATTATCTTCTATTTAAATTTTATTTTTTATTTCTTTCAAACAAATACCATCTCTTTTCTTTTTTTCATATTCATTATATATAATTCATATTCACCACTTATATAATCATCTATTTGTTTTTTTTATAATCATCTATTACAAAATTATTTTTAAGGATAAATCAACTAAAAGTGAAATCATTGATATAAATATAATATATCAAAAAAATAGGACGTAAAATTAAAATTATAAAGTACCTTATATAATAGTACAACAACAACAACAACAACAACCCAGTATATTCCCACAAGGTGGGGTCTGGGGAGGGTAATATGTAGACAGGCCTTACCTCTACCCGAGAGGGCAGAGAGGCTGTTTCCAATCGACCCTCGGCGCATTGAAAAGAAAGGCAAACAAAAACAAAAACAAAAACCGCATTAGTTATACCAGCATACATCGCAAAAAAATTGTCTAAACATAAGAGGCATAAATACCATCAATAAGCAGATATGCATGCAATGATATTAAAACAGTAACTACCAGAAATGACTACCACAAGAGAACACAAACTAATCCTCTATGGGCGTCCCTACCACACCTCACCCACCCCGGGAAAGGAGTACGAAAAATCTAGAAGTCCCTATCCTACAACCCTGATACTAGACCTCCAGACTTTCCTATCAAGGGTCATGTCCTCGGAAATCCGCATCCTGGCCATGTCCTGTCTAATTACCTCTCCCAGTATCTCTTAGGCCTCCCTCTGCCTCGCCTCACACCAACCACCGCTAGCCGCTCACAACTCCTCACCGGGGCATCGGGGCTTCTCTTCCGCACATGCCCGAACCACCGCAGCCTCGCCTCTCGCATCTTCTCATCCACTGGGGCCACCCCCACCTAATTATATACACAATATATGATAAATTAAAAGTCTAAAAAATAAAAAAATAAATAAAATAATAATAAATCAAATTCGGTGTGATGAATAGTGTTGCACCAAATTTGGTACAACCAGCGTTAAAAATAGTGTGAAGCGAGGAAAAGCGACAACCCCATTTCACGAAAAGCGAGAAGCGAGAAGCGAAGCGCCCGCTTTTTTGAAGTGAAGCGGAATTTAAAAAAAAATTAAAATAAATATGGCATAGACAATACATGTAATTGTAAGCAAATGTTCAATACTTGAATTAAAAAACTAAAGAGTAACATCAATTAAAGCATCAAATGAGCATCATATTCTTCTACAAGATTGTCAAGAGTAGAATCTGGGCAGAAACGGGGCAGAAATTTTCTGGAAAAAATTCGCCAGCATTTCAACACTTTTTGGACGTTTAGAAAGAAAAAGAAAAAGAAAAAGAAAAAGGAGAAGAAGAAGGATGAAAATAAAAGTATACATGTTGAAACTTAAAAGACTTGTTGTAATGTTGAAGAAGAATCCTAGTTTGCTTGAACAAATAAGAAATCGTTGGTTTTTTTAGGAAGAAATGGCTGGTTTAAAATCCCAGGTTGCTGCCGAAGAATGACTAAAACTGAAGAGTCACTAGATTTGGGTCTTTTAATTGAAAAAGATTCGTTTGGACTGTTTATTTCAAGAAGCGATCGCTTCTTCCGCTTCTCGCTTTTTTGGTAGAAGAGACTGCTTTTCTGTACCTGAGTCGCTTTTAGTACATGTAGCGACCTTCGCTTCTCGCTTAAATCGAGGAAGCGAGTTACTTTTTTGAACACTGGGTACAACACTATTCATGCACTATAATGTTGCAAGATTTGGTGTTTCATTGGAGCAAAAAACACCAAATTGTGATTTGGTGCAAAATTTGGTGCAACCTTAAAAGATGGCCTTCGAATCTTGTGTCTGAAACATTCAAGGTGTGGTTGGAGTGTTCAAATCGAACAAACAGTGTCAGTGAGCACAACTTTAATGGATTGCGGATGTATTTGGCCTTAGTTCTCCACTCTTGTTCAAGAGCACCAATTGTGCAAATTTTGATTTCTCTTACAGGAACTAGTTATGTCTATATACATTTATCCAGTTTGGTTTTTTCAATAATTGTTTGGATTGGAAGGTACAAATATTTGCTAAAACTTTACATCTAAAATTATATGGCCAATCAGAATAATGTTCAGATTATTAAGAAAGTCATCTGTTCACCAACTAAGTTGTGTGAGCATGATTCTATGTTAACATGGAATGCATGTGTATCTTTCTCCTTGGTATCTTTCTCCTTACATTGGTTAACCTCACGAGCTGGTTAGATGCATGAGGCAAAGAACTGGCACTACCCCGTTTGATTCATCTAAGCCCTTTTGGTTTGTTTTAACGCTATAGTTGTAAGTTCGAGTCTTCCCAAGAGCAATGTGAGAAGTTCTTGAAAGGAAGAACACCGAGGGTCTATTTGAAAATAGCCTCTCTACTGCAGGGCAGGGGGTTAAGGTCTTCATACACACTACCCTCCCTAGGCCCACTAAGTGAGACTATATTAGGTTGTTGTTGCTTCAATTCCAAACTACTTTAATTGCCTGTTTGGCCAAGCTTCTCCAACTTTTTTGTCAAAAAAAAAAATATCCAAAGTTGAAGTGTTTGACCAAGCTTTTAGAAGAGAAAAAAGTGCTATTGAGTAGAAACAACAACAAAATAAAGAAGTAACTTCTTCCTAGGAACACTTTTTTGAAAAACATTTTTGAGAAAAATATACTTAAAAGTACTTTTTAAAAGCTTGGTTAAACACTAAATGCTACTCAAAAGTGCTTTTCAAATTAATTAGTCAAACACAAATTGTTTATCACCAAAAATACTTTTGAGAAACAATTCTGAAAAAAAAAAAACACTTTTCAAATAAGCTGATTTTAGAAGGTTGGCCAAACATGCTATAAGTCAACTACAGGAATCCTCTGTATCCGAGAGGTTTATCATTTGACTACTTCACGCTGATCGACAACCTACTTCAAATCTTCTTCTTTGAAGATGGGAGTGGTTGTGCAAATGCGTATATACTGACAGTTGCATTAAGAACTCAAAAAGAAGAGAAAGTAGTAATTCAACTGGCCCAAAGAAGGCTTGCCAACTGAATCTAGTGCATGATAGTAAAACAAGTCAAAAATGCAAGGGGGTACCTGCAGAATTCCAAAACTTCTATATCTGTACTCACCATATACTCAGACCAAATATTGTAGAAAGTTGTAGATCCACTGATAAAGTAATCGGCAATGTTACAACAACAGTCGCCAAGGGCTCATCTAGCAAAAGTTCAAACCCCCTTCTATTATCATTTCAGCAGCAGTGCCCATAGCACCGACACCACTAGATTCCAAAAGGGCCAAAGCTAACACTTCCTCGTTCAGTCGTTTCAATCCTTTGCTCAGCCTCTTTAAAACATCAGCATCCACCTCCAAAAGCCAGCTTGGTGTGCATCCGACCATTAAGCCTATGAATCCTGAAACGTATGCTCTCCATGTAGCCTTGTTACAACCAAGTGATATTTTCCCATCTAGTGCACTCGCAAGAAACTCCAAGTGTGCTCCAAGAATACTTGGCCGCCATTTGGATGCGGGCGACAATGAATCCACACCCCAAGCAAATGTTCCGGAGAGAAGTGCAAAGTAAGCAAGGGCATAACCCCTTAGCCTAGCGACCATTCCTTCTGAGACCCCACCGTTGGGCTCTGATCTATGTGCTGATATAAACCAAGATGGCAATGTTTCTTTTAGCAAAGCCTGGACCAAACTTAAACCACCTGTAATCCAAACTAATGAAGCACCCAATGAAGCTGCAAGCTTGACACGGGTCATTGCTGAAGCAAGAGACACCTGACAAAATGCAGGGAATCCACTTTCCATGTTATGACAAGAGAGAGAATTCATCGGATTTCTGGTTTTCTTGAGTTTCTCCAATCCCTCAGTGGGGAATCCACCATCCGCAATAATTCTGACAAAATGCATCAGAAGGGTGACGACCTCTTCTGCCATAAACATGACATTTCTGACAACTCTATGAACACGCAAGTAGAGTATACCAGGGGCAACGGGAGAAATACCACCAGAAAAATGCGAGCCAAACCCATGACCAAGAAGTGAACCGACACCACCATTGCTTTCTATAGAAGATGTACCTAGACCTAGTGTAGCTGTAAAGCAGACCCGAAGCAACTGAACTACGGCATCACTGCTGTGGTGGAACACGGTCCGAGATGCAGAGAAAACTAGAAAGTCACTCCAACGTCTAACCTTTTGCGCCCATAGGGCAGCTATAACAGGCATACATGGCCAAGGACAACTTGTAGCCAAGTTACTCAGTGCTGTGCCCACCAAGTTCAGAAAGCGGTCAGTACCTCGTTCAAGCTTATATGTAATGGTGAGGCTCACAAGGACTGCCAGGGGCAAAGGAAGAATAGCTGGAGAATTCCCACCTACAAAACACATAGCATTAGCTAAACAATGGAAACAAATGAATGAATAGTTAAATTCCCTGCACCTAATTACTCCTATACACATATGTGTTAGATACAGAGGCAGAGCCAGGGTTATAAAGTTTGTGGGTTCTGAACTAGCCATCGAACCCATAGCCCACAATTAAATAGTTATACATCTTTAATGGATTTTTAACACAAATACATGGTCTAAACAAAAGCTACTGGTTCGAACCCGTAACTCATATGGTAGCTCCGCCCCTGATTAGATAGATATGGTAGTCTAGGTCTGCCACATAGCAAAGTTAGAATTGATAAACCCTTGTCAGCTATTTAGTCAGATAATATAATTCGATAATTCAACAAAGGAGATTAGGGATCTAATCCCCCAAGACCATACTTTAACGTCACGACAAAAGGAATGGAAAAGGAAAGGGGTGGGGGTAGATTCACGTTCATTCTGCCACTGTATGATTCCTCTCCATTCCATTAAGAAATTCGCACGGGACGATTAACTTGTCACAACGGTAACCAGACCCATAAGTTAGAAGAAAGAGAAGAGGGGAAGTACGTTTCTAACGCCACAGTTCCTCTCGTCTTATAAGAAACAGGTGTCGGATGAAATCAAACAGGTACACACCTACAGGGAGACTTGGTACATCTACACCAGTAGCAGCTAGGATTTTCTTAATCTGTTGTTCCACTGTTGCTAAATTTGCAGCTGGACTTGGCCAATCAGTTCCATTCATAAAAGCAGGCTTCCAAAGACCCCGTGTCACTTCAGCTGAAAAGTAACTTGCAATTGTTGCCAAAGACGCAGGAAGAAAGTCAGCTAGATCTTTAAGACCTGAGATGGAGAAAATGCAGCGTTCAATATACTAAGACATAGAACTCATTAACATAGACTTGGCAGCAGCATCTACGTGATAAGTTCAAATTTCTCGTGCGAACTTTCCTCTTCTTTCTATCTTTTTCTGTGTGTGCATAGTGAATAGAAAGGGTCTATCAAGCAGTGGCCGTACGTAGGAAGGAGAGACAATATATCTTACATCAAAAGTCTTCCTCTTCTCATTAAAAGGAGGTTAACGATTTCACTCTTTTTCTGTTGTTGTTTGTGGGGGGGTGGGGGTGGGGGTGGGGGGTTGTGTGATATGCTGCATAGCTCTGACAACTGGCTTAAGTGTTTCATCTCTCTCAATGGACAACTGGCTTAGGATTGCCCTCGAAGCCTAAGTATAGACATTATATACAAATGACAATTGCACTCTAATTTTATTAATCTTTATCAAATAGTCTAACCTGTGGCTAGTTCACGTGGTGACAATCGCCCGTGACCACAGGCTGTCAGAGCAGCATCAAGCACAAATGGAACAGCTTCCAAAATATCCCATGCGGGTAACTTCAGATGAGGAGATATATCTTCGTTGCCAGACCCAGATGAGTTACTACCACTTGAAGTCGTTGGTGTAAGGGACTGACCAGCACTATTTATTTTTCTGAACATGAAGTTCAGCAGTGCTTCAACAATCTGATGAACAGGAGTTCCAGGGACGAGACCTGAGAGAGGTGAAGCAATACATGCTTGATTTTGCCGGTACCAACATTTTAGTTTCGGAAAAGAATCCATAAATATGGGTTCCTCAGGTAATCGACATGGAGTTCTAGACAATTGATTGCTTTTGCTTTGACCTTTAAGCAAATCTTCGGAGCATGCCAACTGGGAGTTACGAACCAGCAATAGGTATTCAGGAGTAAGATGGGATCCCACAGGAACATCTCTTGTGACATGCTCAAGGGGTGGCTGATCAAACCTCCACAACTTCAGCAGAAGTGTGAAAGCATTCGAGAAAACAGCATGTGAATTAATCTTTTCCGACACTAGAGTCCATGATACATTGGGAGCACAAGAACCGAAGGCTTCACAAATTGGCATCAATACACCGGCAAGCTGTGGAACCTGGAGAAATTTTAAGTACACCGTCAGTAACAGAGGAAAGAAGAAGTTTGGTTTCTCCATCTTTATCTTGAGCCCAGCTCTGCTCAGTATACTTTTCTTCAAAAACCTATTTTCAACAGAATTTTAGTTCTATAAATTGTTGTTCAGTCAACCTATCTCTATAAAAGTAGTGCAACACTGCAGCTATATGCTAGCATCTGATTCAAGTCTATGTGATTTTAACCGACATTAACATATAAATGACATCAAACATAATTCAGAACAAGAAAAGTGCAGCGGAAGTTTAACCTACCAATCCATGCAAAGAAAAGATCTGGATACAATCGATAGATGATATACCAATGAGAAGGACATTCAGAACTGGAGCATAGCTTATCAAATGGCTTTCAGTTCCACAATAATCAGAAGGAACACAAGGTGAAAGCAACCTAGTGATGAATAGAACGGTATGTTCCTGCAAGCATGTAGATGAAAAGTACAGTGTAAATGAGTGCAAGACATAGAAATGAAATATACAAGACACAGAGTTTTTGAACTTAAGAATGATTTTAGAATACCAGATTTTTTAACAGGGTACCTTGGTATCTGAATATATTCTCACTTCAAAGTAAAATCAAATATACTATAGATATAATTAGTGATGGTGGCTAGGTGAGCGTTTCCGCTCTATCTTTGTTACAGCCTTTTTTTATTTTTACCCTTTCTGGGGGTTGCTGATCTAAACACAAAGGGTAATGCTTCTCAACCTTGTTTACTAATAACATTGTTCACTTATTTATGTTTTTTGCTTCTCCTTTTCATTCATCCAGTTAAGGTTGTTCTTTAGGCAATGCTCAAAACGTTTGAGGAGAGACTTGACCTAAGGTAATGAAGGCTCTCAAAGAGGGTTTGCTGCTACTATAGTACAAAACACTGGTTTTAATCCCAGAGAGATGGCATGTGTTACCTGTATATTCCAACCACGAGCAAGAGAGGCCCCACAGAGAATAGTAGCAGCAGAAATCTTTTCTTCATCGGAACCATTGACAGCAATCTCATATATTTTCTCTATTTCTGCTAAGCTTCCATCAAATCCATGAGCTTATTAAATTCAGTTTTCATACCACTGGATAAATATCAAGAAAGAGCATCTGATATGTCTGGCTTCAGGAAAGAAAGGGATTTTCAACCGAAGATCAGCTTTCCTTTCTACCAGATAGCACCAGATGTGAATACTTACAATTTGCAGATGTTTCTTAAGCAGAAAATGATATGCCCATTATTTTGAAGTGATAGCCCTTTTCTTATACATCTTTAACTATAAACTTTGAATATGACCTTAAAAGCAACCATATGAACCAGTGGCATGGCATAAAACTACTGCTTAAATCTACTGAGGCTCTTTAAAAGAATATGCCCGTTATATCAAGCTATGAACAAATTTCTATATTGTTTAATTCTCTATATGGAGAAAAACTCCTAATATGAACTTAAAAGCAGCCACATTAAGCAGTGGCACTGGGACACCACTACTGCTTGACCAAATAACCTTGACCGATGATGGCGTGAAGTGAGCAAACTAGAAATAAAGAAAAGCTTTCTAATTGTCAACATCTTCATACCTTGAGGCGGGTGTTGAAACCAATGCACTGACCATTGGAGGAGTTAGGAGAGATCCCTTCATCAGTGATGACCAGCCAAACAATGGGCCTGAAATGCTACGAGGCACTTGATTGCATTGACCTTTTACGTATCCAGGCCATAAATAAGCAGATGTATCCAAAATGTTTCTAGCAATGCAAGCCTCAACAATAAGGTGCCACAAGTTCCCAGCTACAAATAGTAGTTACGATGATTAGCATACTCACTAGTTAGGAATAGGCTTTAAATTTGTTAGAGAACTTTTAATTATACATACATACATACATACATACATACATACATATACATATATACATATACATATATACATATATATATATATATATATATATATATATATATATATATATATATATATATATATATATGTTCTAGTTTTCCCTTTTATTTTGGCATGATGACGATATGAGTTGACCTTAAAGAAATAAGTGAGGATTCATATCACCGACCCCAACTTTGTTTGGGATTGAGGTGTAGTTATTGTTGTTGTTGTTGATTAGCATACACTACCACTATAACTACTTATGCATAAAAGAGTAAATAAGAGATGCACTATTGATTAGTTAGATGTTTCGACCATACAGTCTGAAAACAATCTGCCCCAAAAAAAAAAAATTACGAAGAGAAACAAATACATGGATGGGGTTGTGGGAAAAAAGAGGAAGCAAACTCTAAAACTTAGTCAAATTGAAAAGAATGCAAGATAGAATCCAAGCAGCAACTGATACAAGGCTGACAAAACACAGACCTTCTTGAAATCTACAGGACTCACCACAATTGACAGGCATGCCATTCAATTTCATCCCATCAAAGTACTCACTTCCCATACTTAGCCCTGAAAGGAACATCATTGCTTTAACAGCAGCTTGGTTTGCCAACGGAATTGCTGGCAGTGGTGGGGTCAACAAGGCTTCATAATCATGCAGTTGCTGTAAGCTAGAAACCAAGGCCTGACAACGTTTTTCCATGGACTCTCTTCTTTGATCACTAGAGGTGCTATCATTTTCCTCTTCAATGATGTTGGTAATTGCTAGCGGTGTAATAGACAATAATAAGCATAAGCAGGTATCAAGACGAGGTACTGGTCCCTCGCTCGAATCCCTTTCCTAAATTGACCAAAAGCAGTTATTTAGTAGTACATTTTCAATATCAAACTGAAGCTAACTAAAAACTGCAGTTTCAATTCAGATAAGCTGTTTTATTTAACCTTCTATACAAAGGAATGTAAATTATTGGCTGAGAAGAAACCCCATATTTAGCCCTTAACAAATAAATTAGGTTAGTTTCTAGAACTTTGAAAATTGGAAGCACTTCTCAGCAAAATTGTGATAGAAAATAAGACCTAGAGCTGAAGATGGAAAATGATAAATGGCTAGGAAGCATAGGTTTTCTATCATCACGCCGACTAGCAGAAAATGCAAGTGATCCAGAAGCCATAACAGCATGAAGAAATTGCTGTGAGCTTGTTTTGCATTCCCTAGGGAGGACTTCACGGTTTTTGGATATCAATAGCACCAAAGCCTCCAGAGAGATATTCTAAGATTTCTTAGAGCTGACGAGTTTGACACTAGAAGTTGTAAGTGCTGCATGAAAGAATCCCATTGTGTGGGCCTAAAGAAAGAACAAACGCATATTTAGCTACCACGAATATCTATTAGTCTAGCATAGTACCAGTATAACTGCTTATGCATATACTGGTATTTGTTTCATTTAACCTTCTATACAAAGGAATGTAAATTCTTGCCGAGAAGAAACCCCATATTTAGCCATTAACAAACTTACTCTATTAACAAGCCTTAGGGCTGAAATCCATAATCCAAAAAATGTCTCCTGCCATGTTGTACGGTTAGTTGCCTGCAGAGCCTTCACCAGACCTGCAAAATAACTCCAGTTTAGCAGGTCAGAACAATGTATACTAAATCACTTAGCGATATTACGGTGTCGACCAGTTAGAGTGTCAGCGGAACTTGTAGCTGCCACTTGAAGTCCATCCATGGTATCTTCTAAAAAGAGATCAATTGGTAGCCAGAGAACTGATGTACTAGCAGCATCACGCCGACTAGCAGAAAATGCAAGTGATCCAGAAGCCATAACAGCATGAAAAAATTGCCGTGAGCTTGTTTTGCATTCCTTGGAGAGGACTCCAAGGTTTTTGGATATCAATAGCACCAAAGCCTCTGGAGAGATATTCTTGGAGTTTCTTAGAGCTGCCGAATTTGACACTAGAAGTTGTAAGTGCTGCATGAAAGAATCCCAATGTGTGGGCCTAAAGAAAGAACAAATGAATATTTAGCTACCACCAATATCTCTTAGTCTAGCATAGCAGCATTTCTGTAAGCACTACTTCTCATTTCATGGCTCAATGGAACTTGAGAAAAAAAGCATAAGTAAGAAACATGTTGCTATTTGATACAGCGCAAAACTTAATGAAGGAAGCTCTATGATCTTACATGTTCTTGCGTGCCAAGTAAAGAATCATGGATGTCAATTTGTCCCCAAATAGTTCACTAATTATTTCAATAGCCAACACAGTGTTCATTCTACATAATCCTTCATGATGTTCAACACTTTTCCCAGTAAAGCCATCACGATTGCTGATTTCCATTTCTTGAGTTGCAACTGGCCACCTAGACTTCTTTTCAGCAGTCAGCTCCAGCAATCCTTCATCGTCAAGCGAGGCATCAAGTAACTGCCATACAACCATGAAAACATATCCAACCACATGCTTTCCACTTTCAGGTCCCTGAAGTTCAAATATCTGGGAAAGATGAAGAGTATCATTTATCGACTCCATAATCCTGCAATAGCAGTACCAGACAAGTTAACTCTTTTACTGAAATTCATCCACAAAAATTATGTTCAAAACAACATCAATGCTAATTTGAAATTTTGAATCAATAATGAATATTATTAGTTTTCAGCTATGCTGCGGACTTTCCAAAATGCTCCGCACCTGTGTCAGATCCTCCAAAAGTAGTGGCTCCAAATATACACTACTTTTGGAGGATCCAACATACACCCGGCCACAACACAATATTGGAGAGTCCGAGCAACATAGGTTTTCAACCACATGGACATCTGTTTACCTCGCAGGAAATATAGAAGGACAAACAATGACCAGAGCATACAATGGAAGATTATGTCTAAGATATTTTACTTAGATATCATTCTCACAACAGATTGAGGCAAAAATTAGAGGACCTCCTTCCGAAAGAAAATAAAACATATAGAAAACCAGAAGATAAATAAAAAAACCTCTGTTGACAAAAAGAGACTATTGAACAAAGAGTTATGCCAAATTGGTCAAGAACATTTCAGAGGAAAAAAAGTGAATACTCTAGGAAACGTCATAGATTATGCTGTTATAATTTGAAGATTAGTGTCCAAGGGAATGATTACACAGCGAAAGTGAGCCATTTCATCCAAAATAATTCAAACTAAATCTTTTAACTTATGGGACATAATATAGAACTTGATATGACTGAGATGAACGGTGAAGTCTCAGAACCAAAGGAGTTTACTACCACGAATGACATAAAATGACAAGCATCACCATGAAGTCTCAGTACCAACGAAGGATTTTACGGTGGCACCTACCATGAATGACATAATATGACAGGTATCAAAACACTGATCTTAGCAACAGGTAATATAGTCTAAAGCATCTAATGAAAGCAAAAAATATTCTTATGGAATCAAACTAATGAGACAATACAAGAAAATGGCACAAAATAGGAGGGCAAGACGTACATTTGATAATTTGGACCATTAATTTGAGATGGTAATGAAAAAGCATATCTTTTCAGGAGTTCCATATACAGCCTGTATGCCATCGGACAGCTTCTTCGTGTAGGAATTACTCTGCAAAAGAAAAGAAATTATAAAATCAACGCAACAAAAAAGACTCAATCAACTATGGCTCAATCCCGAACTAGTTAGAATCAGCTTATTTGAATTCCCTATATCAATTCCGCTCTATTCAAGTCCATTTCAATTCTCTGTCAACCTAATGCAACTCTCTGTCTTTCATTCAATCAGCTATATGAATCCCATGTATCCATTCAGCTTATTTATTGAAGTTTGTGACTATAACATCTAAAAGCTTAAACTGTTACAGAGATCACGCTTTTATTTTCTTAATTATGTCTTTTGTAGCTTAAGTTTTTACAAAGATCACGCTTTTATTTTCTTGACGATGTCTTTTCCTTTCTTAATTACGTCATTTAACATGTTCCTTATCTTCTTACTTATCTTTTATTTTCTTAAATATGTCATTCAACGTGTCTCTCACGTGCGGGCCTAGGCCAAGCACATGAAAATTCCTTTCCTTTGGCGAGACTCGAATCTAGGACCTCTGCTAGCTACGGTACCATATTGAAGCGTGTGACCATCAAATATAAAAGTTTAAACTGTTAGAACGTGCACACTTTTATATTTCACAATTATGTCTTCAATGTGGCAATATTTCAAACATTTCTTGGCGAATGTTTTTTTTAATGACCGAGAAATCCATCTGGCACCGATCTTTTGGACTTGGAGCCTTCGAAACTCGGTGGATAATGGGCTTGCCCCTCTACCTTTCCCCACTTAAATACCAGGCTTTGCTTTGCATGGCGTGGGGGCTTGAACCTGTAACCTAAGACACAAATCCATCACCCTTTGCCACTTGAGCTACGTGGAAGAAGATAGATAAGTGACTCTTACATAAACCACTACGGACAAGTGTCAGAGCCACCGGTCCTTATTATAACCATCCACTCTTACACCATTAGAAACACTCCAACAATTGTTCTTTGAGACTATCATCATTGTTATTCATTAGCAATCATTATGAAGTTTTCTTCTACAATTGTTTCCTTTCTTTCCGTGTTCCTTTTTCTATATATAATATTCCTAATTCTTGCTTTGGGGATGGATGCTCTAACTCGGCATATCCAAGGAGACGTGCCATGGTGTATGCTATTCGCCGACGATATTGTCTTAATAGACGAGTCGAGGGTCGGTGTTAACCAGCTTAGTTAACCAACCAACCAACAGAGATATTTAAGAAATATTTGATAGATGATTTACTTGGAGTGCAAGTTTAGCTCCGAGCCGAGCGAAGAAGGAGCTGGTAGGGACGTGAAGCTTGGTTCTCGGGTCATCGCCAAGAAGGACAGTTTCAGATATCTTGGGTCGGTGATCCAGGGTGACGGAAAGATCGACGGGGATGTCACTCACCGAATAGGGGCTGGTGGTCGAAATGGAGGCTTGCGTCGGGAGTCTTGTGTGACAAAAAAGTGCCACAGTATCTCAAGGGGAAGTTTTATAGAGCGGTGGTTAGACCAGCAATATTGTACGGGGCTGAGTGCTGGCCAATGAAGAACTCCCATATCCGGAGAATGAAGGTAGCGGAGATGAGGATGCTCAGATGGATGTGTGGGCACATCATGTTAGATAGTGTGAGGAATGATTATTCGGGAAATGGTAGGGGTAGCCCCAATGGATGAGAACTGCGAGAAGCGAGACTCAGGTGTTTCGGGCATGTGCGAAGGAGAAGCCCCGATGCACCGGTGAGGAGTTGCGAGCGGCCGTCGGTAGTTGGCGCGAGTCGTGGCAGAGGGAGGCCCAAGAGGTACTGGGAGGAGGTGATTAGGCGGGACATGACAATTATGCGGATTTCCGAGGACATGGCTCTTGATAGGAAAGTATAGAGGTCTAGTATCAAGGTTGTATGTTAGAGACTTCTAGTATTTCGATGGATAGGGATGGATCGAGGGGGGAGGGTTCTCGATAAGTTAATATCTCTGTGAGTACTCCTAGAATTACTAATGCCTTTGGTTCATGTTGTTGCTTTATTTACTTTGCCCTTTTATATGTCAGTTTTTTGTAGTTTATTCTGGAGTCACTAATGCTTTTTCTTTTTGTTTTGTTTTTTTTTTCCTTCCTTTTCTCGATCTTTCGCCGATGGTCGATTGGAATCGGGTAGGGATAAGGCCTGCGTACATATTACCCTCCCAGACCCCACCATGTGGGACTACACTAGGTAGTTGTTGTTGTTGTTGTAATATTCCTAATTATTCTTTCTTTTATTATACTTTAAAACTTGTTGGTTTATTATTATTTAATTTTGCTGAAGCATTTGACGTTGCTGAAACCCACGATTTTTGCAGCATTCAATACATTCCGTAAAATAAAAAACACTAAACAAAAAAGAAGGGACAAAAAAACCTTTGGATGTTCTAATACCATATCAAAATTGTGCAGCCATCTAATCTTTTGCTTTTAAAAAAAAAAATTATGACCTCAACATATTCCGTAAATAAAAAACACTAAATTTTCAAAAAATGAAGGGGCAAAAAAGGGACCTGGTAATTAAAGATTTTTTCTTTTATTCAAATAATTTTTTTTCTTTTATAATATTGAAAAAATGGAAAACATTACTTTTTTGGATAATTTTTGTCTATAATAACCAAATAAGATTTAATCGTATTTTATTATACGTGTATAACAACCAATTTCTATAAAAGCCTGAAAAAATATAGCAGAGAAATTTGACTGTATATTAAAATGTGTGACCATCTCATATCTCATCTAAAAAGTTTAAGTTATTAGAGAGAACACTTTTATTTTTTCTTAATTATGTCTTAAACACATTTCGTAAAAATACAATGACACAAAAATTGCAAAAATAAAATAAAATGAAGGAGCACAAAAATGGACCTGGTAGAGAGAAGAGCGAGAACGAACAAAGGAGGTACAATTCTAACCGTCAAAGCTTTCTCTAGAAATTTCCAAGCAATAGGAACGTTATTCGACCAACATATATGATTCACTAAAATTTCGCCGACGGCGACGGACGGCATGGATACGCCGGCGGAGTTGAGACTTGAAGAAAGTTGCATGGCCCATATCAAAGGATCGGTGTTTTTCTCCTGAGCTAATTTCGTTAGCTCCGTTACTGAATCAAAGATGGAGTGTACGGTTTCCGCTTTCATTGCTTTGTCGAAAAAATGGTGTGCTCCGGCGAGTTGCGCCGGCTGTTTTGTCGCGGCGAATAACAGAATAAGTATGGACTGACTACTGAGTAATGAATATGGGTGGTGTTGTGGGTCTTTTTTTCTTTTTAATATTTATAGTTATAGTTATTAACTTGGAGAGTCAAATCACATAATTTTTGAAATACTTTTAAATATTTTGGATTATTAATTATGAGTATGATATAATATAATTTTAAAAATATATAAAAATTAGGTGTCGTAATTTATGGTCAAAATAAAAAAGTTGACTTTTGAATACTAATTTATCATTTAAAACATATAAAAAGTTATCATATAATACTACGACAACAATAACAACCCAATAAAATCTCACAAGTGGGGTTTGGAGAGGGTAGTATTACATACACACTTTACCCCTATCCGAAGGGGTAGAGAGGCTGTTTTCGAAAGACCTTTGGCTTAAGATAATAAAAGGACAAAGGAAAGAATATTAAATTCACCACGAAAAATATAGGGAAAAAGGAACATAGATTATAGGAAAAAAAAGCAAAAGAATAAATAACTAGATAAATTGAAGCAAAACAATGGTTAGTAAATGTAATCTGCAACCAAAAATATAAAAAAGTAAGACATGATATTGCCCCTAGCTATCTTAGACAAAACTCAACCGAGCTAGTCTCACAAAGGTACAAAGTAATGCAATACTCACCTTCCTCCTAGCCTATAACCGAAATACGCAATTTCCATAACCTCCTATCAAGAGTCATGTCCTCTAAGATCTGAAGCCTCGCCATATCCTTCCTCATCACCTCTCCCCAATACTTCTTTGGCCGCCCTCTACCTCTTCTCGTGCCTTCCACGACAAGTCGCCCACACCTCCTAACCGGAGCATCTGGGCTTCTCCTCTGTACATGCCTGAACCATCTGAACCTTGCTTCCCACATCTTGTCATCAATAGGGGCCACGTGCACCTTCTCCCGAATGTGACCATTCCTAATCTTATTCTTCATAGTGTGCACGTACATCCACCTTAACATCCTCATTTCTGCTACTTTTATCTTTTGGATATGTGTGTTCTTAATAGGCCAACACGTAGCCCCATGTCATGTAATACATGTCATAAATATTTGTGATTACAAAATCATATCAGGTCATCTCCAATCTTTACCCCATTTTTTATCCTCAAAATGGAGATTTACCCATTTTGGGATAACTTATTCCAATCAGTCCCTTATTTTTTTCCCCAAACTTTTTTATATTTTTCTCTCTCTTCTATATTATATTATTATCTTTTATTTCAATTTTATTTTTAATTTCAATTAAACAAAATCCATCATTTATTTTTATTGATTTATAATTTTCATAATTAAAATAATTTCATAAAATCTTAAATAAGCAATTATTATAGATTAACTAATAATTCAAATAAAACATTAACATGCACGAAAATTAATTTATCAAAATTATAAACCAAAATTAAGATATAATATTAATATTATAAAAATATTACATAAATATAATTAAATGTATATAAAGAATAGTGATGGGGGATGAATAGTGTACCTCATATTTGAGGGAATACTATTCATCCTCCATTTTGAGGACAAAAACGGGGGAGGCATGGAGTAAAATTTTCTCAAAAATTGCCCCATTATGCGGGATGGAGGCAAGGTTGGAGATGCCCTCACAAAAAGTAAAATAGTAGAATTGTGTCAAAATTAATAGGATAACTGAGATGTGCCCATATTAATCTTAATAACTCTATTGTTAAAGAAATAATTGATAACAACGATAGTTATTAGTCTTTAACATTATATAGATTTATTATACTATCAATATAAATCACTTATTATAGTAATTTATTTAAGTTTTTGTTACATTACTAAGTAATACTTTATTATAGAGATTATATATCATTGCCTTAATTCATTTATTCTGAGAATACTTTATACCTTGTTAGTGCATAAAATTTAAAGTTTAATTTATAATAGGAGTTTAAGTTTTATGCGCCGATAATATTCACTCAAGTCGAGATTAATTTAAAAGTAAAATAATTTTAATATAAAAATTTTGACGTCAAATATATGGGTAAGAAATCAAAAAATAGCCATTTTTAACCTCTGCTATAAGAGTTTAGTCAGTATTTAAAAAGTTATTAGCAAGTAGCTATTTTTTTACACGAAAATAAATTTGGACAAAAATACCTCCAACTAAAACACAAAAAATTTCAACAACGACCACTTTTAGTTTTGCATTAGAAGGGGCAAAAAAGGTACTTGAAGTCATATGTTTGAATCTCAACTATGATAGCCTACTATAATAATATGAATACTGAAAATTAATATAGCCAGTTTCAACTTAATTAGGATTAACTCGTTGTACAAGTAGAGGGAGCTTTGTTGTTTAAAATATATTTATAATTTTGTAATGTATTTAAAGATTAGCCAATTCACTCAAACTTTAGGACTAAGTATCGAATTTGGAAATTGAGGACTTAGTATCCTGAATTTTTAGGCTGCTAATTTGAAATTTAGGATTAAGTGTCTTGAATTTCTGAACTACTAATTTAAAACTCAAAACATAATCTTCGAACTTCAGGACAAGTTGTATACTTTTTCTTTGGAACTTCTTCTAATATTCTTCCATTTCTCAAGGTAATCGCATTGACTTGAGCTTTAGGATTAGACTCAGTATCACGAGGAAGAGCCCCAGCTAGTTTGGTATTTTGGGCACTAGCAAGTTGTCACACATGCCTCTCAAGATTTTTGAAATCGGTCTTGAGTTGTTGATTGTCAAGCAACAACTTCTTCAACAATTCATTCGTCCTTTCTTCTACCTGTTGAGGTGGCTCATGAGGTTGATTGAAGTTTTTTTGGGGTCTATAATGATTCTGATTCGACTGATTTCTACCCCAAGAGAAGTTGGGGTGATTCCTTCAATTTGGATTGTAAGTGTTCCCATATTGTGTATGCTGATTCATTGGACCTCTGCTCTGTTGCCCCACATAGTATATAGATTCACGATTTGTGGGGTACATGTTACTCTTATGACTGCCACCACATAGTTCGCATCAAATAGACATTTGTTGCACATGTTGCATATGTTATGTTTGTTGCATTGTCATTTTATTTCATATGATTTTTCAATTTTGCTATATCAGCTCTCGTAGATGAGAATTCATCAAGCTCAATCAACCCGGCTGCTTTCTATTTAATTGCTCTTCGTGAGTCCCCATCTACTTGGCAATTATGGCCATTAGGAATGAAGCTATTTAGCAAGAGTTGAATTTTACTGTACGGCCTCTCCATGCAACTATCCCATAAGCTAAATCAAGATTCATCTTTGATGTCTCATCTAACCCATCAATAAAAGTGTGACCCAATACCTTATCAGTCTGACAATGATAGGGTTAGTCTCTGAGTAGATTCTTGTATCTTTCCAAAGCTTGACGAAGTGTCTTGCCATCCCTGTCACGACCCGGATTTTCCTCCAACATCGGGATCGTGATGGCGCCTACTCATGGTAGCTAGGCAAGCCACTTTATTCACACTATCCTATTTTTAGCAATATGTCATATTCAATTTAACAACCAAAACCATAACCTTAATTAAACAAGTGCGGAAGACTTTATAAAAATAGCAATAAGCAGTTTCAAGGTAAAATGATACCGAAATCCTCTACCCAAGACGTGGAGTCACCAACTCACGAACTACTTCATGAATACTACACATAAAGGTCTGAAAGAAATATAACATAATCTGTTTGTCTCGGAACAAGGAGACTACAGCTAGTAACATAAATAAAAGGAAGAGACGCCGGGCCTGCGGACGCCTGCAAGATACCTCGGTCTCAAGATGCTCCACTCTCACGCAAAAGATCTACTGCTGCTGCTCCTGATCGAAACCTGGACCTGTGCAAAAACGCACAGAAGTACAGTATCAGCACAACCGACCCCATGTGCTGGTAAGTGACTGGCCTATCCCGGCGAAGTAGTGACAAGCCAAGGACCAAAGAAACTTTCCAGAAATAGCTCTGCAAACTAATCCCATGATAAAGCTGTGTAGTTCTCTATATATACACACCACAAGATAACGAGAAATAATCAAGTAACAACTCAACAAGGAATATCTCAGAAGAACTCAGCAATTAACAAGAGTTAACAAGTCCACAAGGAAAACAAAGTATAATGGAAAACAGGTAATATCAAGTCAAGGAATGGTAAATAGTTGCACGGCATCACCCTTCGTGCTTTTACTCTCATCCTCACCAAATAAGCAATAAAGTGCACAACATCACCCTTCGTGCTTTTACTCTCATCCTCACATCCATGGTACGGCATGATCCTTCGTACATGGTTCAATAAATCAGGGCACGACATTAACCTTCGTGCATAATCAATAAATCAAGGCACGGCATTAACCTTCGTGCATAATCAATAAATCAAGGCACGGCATCGCCCTTCGTGCATTATCACTCTTCCTCACCCAAATAACAATCATAGTTAAGGGCAGAGAATGAAAACAATAAATCATGAACCTTCCCGGCAAGGGACACAATAATCATCACAACAAAGTCCCGGCAATGGCAATTAGTATCTCACTTCACAACAAGTCCCGGCAAGGGAGGACAATAGCAACTCTACAACCCGGTAATGGTTCAACAATTTATCTTCAATATGTCTCACAACAAGTATCAACAACGACTCACGGTCATGCTAGACGCCGGTGTATGGATGCTCGTCACCACAGCCCATACACCGCACTCGATCACATAGCACATAGCACATAATCCTATTCCCTCAAGCTAGGATAGAACAAACACTTACCTCGAAAGTTTAAGGCCAACTCAATGCTTACGCACCGCTTTTCCTTTTAAATTTGTCTCCAAATGCTTCAAATCTATTCACAAACAATTCGAAATACTCAACACAAATTGTAGGAATGAATTGGATAATAAATTTACTAATTTTCCGGATAAAATCTGAAATATATTTTAAAATTCAATAGTGGGACCCACATTTCGAATCCCGAAAAAACTTGCGAAATCCAAACACCCATTCCGATATGAGTTCAACCATACCAAAATTACTAAATTTCGATAACATTTCGACCCTCAAATCCTCAAATCTATACGAGAGGGTTTCTAAGCTTTTCCCGCAAAATTCATGGATTTAATGACAAAACTTGCAATAGACTCGAATAATATAACCACAATTAAGTTAAGAACACTTACCCCGTTGTTTTCTCTGAAAATTTCTCGAAACTCGCCTCTTCCCGAGCTCCAATTTGACAAAAAATGGAAAATGGGACAAATCCCATTTTCCATAAATAAGTATTCTATCCAGAAATTCGCGGGGGTACTGTTCACACGTTTTTACTGTTCACGGGACTGTACACGGTTCACGGTACTGTACACGGGGTACTGTACACGGTACTGTACACTGGGTACTGTACACGATACTGTAGATGGGGTACTGTACACATACTGTACATGGGGTACTGTACACGTACTGTTCATAGGTACTGTTTCTGCAATTTTTTTTTCTGAAATTTTCTTAAGTCCGAAAACACTCCGAGACACCTCCGAAACACTCCCGAGCCCTCGGGGCTCCTAACCAAACACATACACTAACTCAAAAACATCCTACAAACTTACTCGTGCGATCAAATCACCAAAATAACATTAAAACAATGAATTAAACCATGAAATCCAAGAAAATCTTTCAAATTTCATAAACTTTCAATATTTCCAATTTAAGGCCGAAACACGTCAAACGACGTCCGTTTTCAACCAAACTTTACAGGAAGTGCTTAACCAACATATATGACCTGTACCGGGCATCGGAACCAAAATACGAGCCCGATACCATTACTTTTTGATCAAATTTCACTTTCATTTTCCTTAAACATTTTCATAAAACAATTTAATAGAAAAATTCTTTTACCGGGGTTCTAGACCTCGGATTTCAATTCCGGGCATACGCCCAAGTTCCATATTTTTCTACGGATTTTCTGAGACCGTCAAATCATGGGTCCGGGTTCGTTTACCAAAAATATTGACCAAAGTCAACAATATCAATATTAATATCAAAATTCTTCAAATTTCTCACATTTTTCATATATTTCAACATAAAAAATTTTCAGCTTCGCACCCGAACTGCGCACGCAAATCGAGGAAACTATAAATGAGGTTTTCAGGACCTCAGAAGCTCGAAATTATTAATAAAACAAGTGATGACCCTTTGGTTCGTCACATTCTCCATCTCTAAAACAACCGTTCGTCCTCGAACGGACAAAAGAAAGAAGTACCTGAGTCATGGAATAGATGAGGATATCAGCTCCTCATGTCGGACTCGGACTCCCAGGTCGATGCCTGAGGAGGCTGACCCCTCCACTGAACTCGCACAGAAGGAAAACTCTTCGACCTCAATTGTCGAACATGCCGGTCTAGAATAGCCACCGGCTCTTCCTCGTATGATAGATCATTGTCCAATTGGTCAGTACTGAAGTCTAACACATGTGTGGGATCGTCGTGGTATCTCCGAAGCATAGATACATGAAAAACTGGATGCACGGCTGATAAGCTAGGCGGCAGAGCTAGTCTGTAAGCCACCCCTCCCACTCGGTCTAGAATCTCAAATGGACCAATATACCTAGGGCTGAGCTTGCCCTTCTTCCCGAAACTCATCATGCCCTTCATAGGCGACACTCGGAGCAATACTCGCTCGCCAACCATGAAATCTACATCTCGAACCTTACGATCCGCATAAGTTTTCTACCTGGACTGAGCTGATTGTAATCTCTCCTGAATAGTCTTAACCTTATCCAAGGCCTCCTGAACTAAGTCTGTGTAAGGCCCCGTAAAATTTTTGTGCATAAAACCTAGTAGATGTGGTGTCATGGTCCGAATGATGTGTTAGGAAGTTCGGACCCTTGGTAGTGATTTAAGTTTAAAAAATGTAGAGAAATAATTTTTCCGAAAAAGTGTCAAATATGCGGTCAAGAATGCGACCGCAGAATCAACATGCGGACCGCATTCTGACCGCAAATCGTTCCAGAGAGTTGCCCAAAATCGTGTCAAAAGTGCGGTCGATATGCGATCGCATGTCAAATCTGCGGTGCACTTTTGCGACCGCAGAATCAACATGCGGTCCGCATAGTGACCGCATTCCTTAACAGAACCTGCATAACTTTGAGGCCATTTTTGCGGTCACTTTGCGGACCGCATGTGGATTCTGCGGTCGCATAGTGACCGCATAATTGACCCCGGCCCAGATTTTTGTAACATTTTGACCCGATCTCTTCTTTAATATAACACCTTTCTTCTTCATTTTATCATATCACCTCACCAAAATTAGGGAGAGAAGAGAGGGTTTTTAGAGAGAGAAATCTTTCATCTTCAAAGATTGTTCCAACTATTTAATTCCAAGGGATCCTAGGGCAAGGATTCAACTTCCCCAATATTTTCAAGGTAAAAACCCTAACTATTTTCTTTGATTTTCAGTTTTAATTGGGTAAAGAGATGTTTGCATATAATAGCTTTTAAAAATAGAATTTTTACACTCATGCATGATTATTGAACTTGATTTCTAGTAAAAAGAAGTGAGTAGAAGTAAGAGTCTTCAAGAACAAGGTTGGCAAGAGTAAGATAGCTTGGGTAAGCATAAAGTAGGAAGTTAACGGAAGAAAACTCATCACCAGGTATGTATGGCTAATTTTGATTCTTGTGAAATCGCCTATATGTGTGAAGTTTGTTTGTTTCGTGTTAAATTGACAAATTGTGTGAAATTCTTGATGTTGTTGTTGGATATTCAAAGTTTGTTGTTGGGCTATGAGTGATGTAAAATGAGAGTTTAAATTGGCAAAAGAATTGTGAATAATGACTATGATGGCCTATATGGCACCTTGTGGAAAACAAACGAAACACTTGAGAATTGGTTTATTGTGGAAATAGATGAAGCACTTGAATTGTGGAAATATTGTAACATGGTTGTGATATTGAATTGGAAAAAAATTGAGAACATGAACCAATGTGTAAGTTGCTATTTGAACTTGTTGAAATTGTGTGTAGTACCTTATCTGCTGTTTGAAATTGTTGTGTTTTCAACTGTAAGGCGGGGTCGTGTTGCGCGCCGCAACGTGGTGAAATAAGGTGTGGGTTGGGGTGATAAGGGTGGCCGAGGTAATAAGGGTGGTCGGGGGCAATAAGGATGGAAAGCGATCGAAATCGCCATTGAAAATTGATACAAAAATCAATAATGTGAAATTGTGAAAGGAGACAGCAGGAGAGTTTGCAACCTGTGGGGCACTGATTGCCCCTTTGTTTGACTACTTGTGTTTTACGTGATTGATTGGTTATTGTTAAATTGGTTGATTGTAGAAAGTGCTTTGTGTGAGAATTATTTGAAATGAGGAAAATGTGGAAACATGGTTGGCTGGCTTAATTAATTGTTGATGTAATTTAATGGCTTGAGTTTACTTGGGACAAAGTTTGTCCATACATACCAGTACAATTCAAGTGTACTGACGTCCCTTTTGCCGGTGGCGCTACATTCGTGTCATGATTGTAGGTGGATCAGTAGCAGGCACTTCAGCTCATCGGCAGTAGTATCCTTCTCCTTCCACCGCCCGTTTTGGTGAGCCCCTTTCTTCCTCGGGGCCTTGTGTGGTTCTTGCCACTTCGGTTTGGATTTCATTTTGGTTTTGAAAGGTATAGCCGGAGCCTTGTTACCGGCAAGTATTGTATTTCCCTTTTTGTATCCTAGAGGCTCCATAGACATGTAAACTGTGGGACTCCAGTCTTATGTATATATATTGTGTTATGCCGGGCGTTGTAAAAATTGAAATCTTGTTAATGAATCACTCGTATCGTTTTATTTGTTTAATGTGAAATCAATTAAGATTAGTAATATATTTGGTTAATGAGTAACAGTCATCACAGGGGTAACGCGTGGGAATGAAAGGCACCCAGGTCCGCTTGACTGGGGCAACCCGGTCAGGCGCCGGTCATGTTCCTCGATTTGGGGCGTGACAAACTTGGTATCCGAGCTTAAGGTTTTAAAGTGTCCTAGGATGTCTCGGAGCCGTGTCTAGTAGTGCCCTTCTTATAGGTGTGTTGTCGACCACATCATATAAGTAGGGGGCTACACGGGCATTTAGGAATTTACCTACTTCTTTGATAATCTATATCGTGCGGTAAAGTGCAATGTGGAGATATCCGTGTCTAATTCGTGCCTTGTTCCCAAATTTTCAGAATATGGCACCTAAGAAGAAGGCTAGACTCGGCCTTAGGGCCAATGCCGGCCCAAGTGCGGCTGTTAATCATGTACCCGATGCCGTGGGAGAGAATGACCCACCGGTCCCGAATTTGCCTGGCCCATCTGTTCAAAACCCAAGTGTCCCTATTCCAGCTGCGGCAGAGGATGCCACCATTCCTCCTGCCGGTGTTCCTGACTCAGATACAGTTCCCGCTTCGGGCTCTGGTATCTCTAATGAAGAACTTAGGGGAGCCATCCATATGTTAACACGGTTAGTGGCCGCCCAGGCCCAGAGATCCCATGATGCCCCTGCATCCTCCAGCGGACAGGGAGATTCCTTTGGCTCCAGAGTCCATCAATTCTTGCGATTGGCCCCTCCAGAATTTTCAGGCACCGATCCAGAGGCCGACCCACAGGAATTCCTTGATGAGATATACAAGACCCTCAGAGTAATGAAGGCTACAGATATAGAGGGGTAGAGTTGGCCTCTTACAGGCTGAAGGGAGCGGCACGTTCATGGTTCGAAATGTGGGAGGATTCCCGTGAGGAAGGGAGCCCTCCGGCCGGATGGGATGAGTTCGTGGATGCATTTATGGACCACTTCTTACCTGCTGAGGCAATGGCAGCCCATGCCACTGAGTTCGAGGTTCTCAAATAGGGCAGTATGAGTGTTTGGGAGTATCACATGGAGTTCGTAAGGTTGTCCAAGTACGCTCCTCATTTAGTGTCGACCATGGATGCCCGGGTTCGACGGTTTGTTCAGGGCCTTAGCCCTTTGGTGGTGAATGAGGCCGCCACAGCAGCTTTGCACTCAGACATGAACTATGGGAGGATTGTGGGGTTTGCTCAGGGCCACAGAGGCCAGGAAATTGAAGATTCGTGCAGAAAGAGAAAGTAGCAACAGGGCCCGGTCAATGGGTCGTTCAGGGAGATCACTTCCAGGGAAGGGGTCATCAGGGCCATCCCAGTCATATGCTCGGTCCTCCGCGAGTGCACCGCCATCCGTGCACAGTCATCAGCAGGGCAGTTACTCGAGACCTGGTTCAGACAGCAGGAGGTCTCGTCAGTCTGGTCATCCTGGGGTGAGATCCCGGCAGCAGGGGAGACCTACATGCCCCAAGTGTGGGAGATTTCATACAGAAACTTGCTACCTTGACCTTCCGGTGTGTTTCGGGTGCGGGGTGAGAGGTCATATTCAGCGGGACTGCCGTGCACCCCGTCAGGGTATAGGTAGGGGATCTGCTCAGTCATCCGGTTCTTCAGCTGCTACATCATCGGCGCGTACTCCAGCAGCAGCAGGGCGTGGTGCAGCTAGGGGTGGAGCTCAGGGTAGGGGTGGACCTAGCCGATTCTATGCATTGAGTGGCCGCCAAAATGCCGAGGCTTCTCCAGATGTTGTTACAGGTATCATGTCTGTTCAGACTATTGATTGCTATGCCCTTATTGATCCAGGGTCCTCCTTGTCTTATGTTATTGATGAGTGGTGATTTTACCACTCATTTTAGCCTTCTTTCCTTAGCTTTTGTGTCGTTTTATGTATGCAATGAGATTGTTTACAGTGGTTATTGTGAGATTTTCAGGTACATGATGCTATGAGGTGTGTTGAAAGGAATTTGGGTATTTTTTACTGGAATTTAAAGGAAAAATGACTGCTGGGCGAAATACTCTACGCGATCGCGGTCACCATCACGCGATCGCAGAAGATCAAGCAGCAACTCTACGCGATCGCACACTCCATCATGCGATCGCAGAAGACCAGGCAACAATACTACGCGATCGCAGAAGCTATCACGCGATCGCAGTAGTGAAACGACTAAAGCTACGCGATCGCAGAAGCTACCACGCGATCGCAGAAGTGAAACGACTAAAGCTACGCGATCGCAGAAATGGAACACGCGATCGCAGAAGTGACATACCTAAAGCTACGCGATTGCAGTAATGGTTAACGCGATCGCGGAAGGTTAAACCAAAGCTCTACGCGATCGCGAGCCAAAACACGCGATCGCGATGTGTTGCATCTGGGCCAGATCTGGGCAATTCCGGCATTTCACATATTTTTCACCCCAAATCATTTTATACTCGTCCAAACAGAGATTAGGGAGATATCTCGGAATCTCTAATCAATTTCTACAATCTTGAACATATTTTTACTCTTTGGCTTAGAGAGAAGGCTAGGGTTTTGCACACACACTTGGGTCTTGAAGATTAAAGCTTGTGGTTAAGGATTTCTTACCCATTTATATTTATTTCTTCATTTCCTTGCTTTGTATTGTATATCTAAGTGTGTAGTATTTATTTCCAACACTTGAATCTTGTTTATGGGAATATTCATATTTAAAGTGTGGATTAAATACCTTGTTGTGCTTATGTATTGAATGATTTTTATATATTTATGAATTGAGTTATTGTTACTTTAATTATTCTTGTTCTTCAATGTTTCCAAAGAGATTAGCTAACTCTAGGACTCGCCCATTTACTTTGAATTAATTTTGGAAAAGATAATTCGAAGTTGGGAAAGAATAATTAACAAGAACTTGAGGCTTTAACCTTCACTTTATAGATTCAACCTAGGGATAGGATTGACTACTTGTAGCTTATCGGGTGCGCTTAATCGTGTGGTGACACGGGAGTTGAACCACATGAATCAATGAAGGAATGCAAGGAGGAACAACTTTGGCCATACATTTTACAGTTTGAGGAGGCAAGAAATCAAAACGACATTCCTCACTTGAAAGCCAAGAAGTGCAAAATGAAAATTTTAAGCATTGGCTCGAACATCCAATTACCACCCCCCATTGCTCGTGGTCATAAGCTTGATTCCAAGCTAGGGGCCCAATTCATATCATCCAAGTGGCGAGAAAAGTGGTAATGTTGTTTGTGTCGTGCCACGACATTAAATGCGGCGCTTGGTGGGAGGCAACCCATCGTTTTCAAAATTTTTAGTCATTTTTCAAAATTTTTCATCATTTTGCAAATTTTCTTTTTTAGAATTGCTTAGGATATTATTTTTGATAAATCTGGCAAGTTTGAGAATTTTTGGAGTTGATTTGAGCAGGTCGGGATATCCGGGCAGACACAAACCAGTAGCTGAAGGAATCTGCCAGAAAAGGCAACGAATCGCGATCGCAATAAACCTCCCGCGATCGCGTAAGGTAGGCTTTTGGCCAATGCATCGCGATCGCATAAACAAGGACGCGATCGCATGCGTTGGAAATTTTGTGTACTGCGATCGCAGTAATAGCCACGCGATCGCGTAGAATCGCAGCAGTTTCAGACTTGCAATACACTGGAATTGTAAACATTTTGCCCACTCTCATTAAAACAAAAGAACAGACCTCTGCTCCCATTTTTCCTCCGAAAAAACTCACCAAGAAATCAAATTGATTTAACTTCAATAGCATAAATCTTTCATTGCTCTCTCAGGTATGTTACTCCCCCACCCCTAAAGCTTGTTTAATTGTAGTTTAATGGTAAAATTAGGGTGTGGGCTGCCTTATTTTTCAAAAATTGGGGTTTAAAATTGGTGGTAGTATGAAAAGCCATTGTTTAATCTCTTGTCATGCTTGCTTGCTGTGAGTGATTGGTTGAGAGAAAGGGAGTTTTTATATGGAAAATTTTGGGGCAAATCAGCATGTTTTGTTGGTGTAAATTAACTCTTAAAAATCAAGAGCTTCAGTTGTTCAACGAAATGCCCCAAAGACACTGGTTCTGGGCAAAGAAGATGACTAACGCGATCGCGATGACCAATTCCGCGATCGCGTAAGTCAAATTCTGGCCGTTCAAAAAGTTACTCATCGCGATCGCGTGAATGCCTCTGCGATCGCGTTGGCTTCCCAGCACTTTACTCTACGCGATCGCGTGACTTTGTCTGCAATCGCGTGACTGGAACTGGTTTACTTTCCGCGATCGCGTGACCTTGTCTGCGATCGCGATTCACACTTGCCCAGTGCACAAACCAGTAACTTCGCGTATTCTGCCCCGAAAGCTTTCTAACCTATTTCTTTGGCATAATTACCTATAAATGCAATGCTGAATGTCACTATATGTTTGTTTGACATTAAAACTTTGTGTGTAGGTATTTTAAGCTAAAAAATGGATTCGGCGACTAATGAAAATGTGCAACAATATGCCGAACAAGTGGCAGCTGAGGAGTATTATGATGCTACCACATTCTCCTCACGCAGGTGCTATGAACGATATGACAAACAGCTTTCTAAGAGTATGATAAGGGAAAGAGGCATACAATTGGTCGACCTGGAAGATAGATGGCCTGAATTCCATGGCAGACTGCTTACTAGTGGCTGGATATGCTTCGCCGCAGAGCCCAGACCAGCCAACTATGAAGTTGTCCGAGAATTCTATGCAAATGCTGTAGAGACAGACTTCAACAATGAGTTGGTAGTCACTGTCAGAGGTTGCGAAGTCCGTTTCAGTCCAGAGAGGATAAATGCTCATTACAACCTTGCTAATGTTGATAATCAAGGTGTACCAGGAGAGAGCCAAAGAGTTGGGTAGCCAATGGTTCATCACTCATTTGCACGGTGGTCAGGTGCCTAAATGGATCAAGAATCACACCAGGATCGAGTCTTCGGATTTCACTGCGGAGGCCAAGACTTGGCTTTCCATAATATGTGCTCGCATCATGCCTTCAAAGAATGAAACAGAGGTGACACCTGAGAAGGCAAGAGTGATTTGTGCACTTCTAGAGGGGATGCAGGTAAATGTAGGAAAACTTATTGTTGATGAGATAGCTGAGGTGGTGGCAGAGCGGACCAAGAGTTTGTTCTTTCCATCATTGATCACTCACCTATGCTATGAGGCTGGGGTGCAACCCAGACCTACTGAAAAGGAGAAGCAACCAGAGAAGCTTATCCATCCCCTACTAAGGTCAAGAGCAGGAGCGCCACCAAAGAAGAGACGAATTGATGTAGCATCTCCCAGTTTTGGCCGGTTCACAGAAACAGAGATTAATGAAGATACCTCCAGCACTTCCACAGCTATCATTCCACTCGAGGAGGGACCTCTTACTCTCAGGTACATCTCTCGACAGGTTTATGGTATGGACACTCAGGTACGACAGCTTGTAGCTGGTCTTCCGTCTGGACCATCCGGAGAGAGCACCTCTGCAGGCCCGGCTGGCTCAGAAAGGTTCCCCACATTGTCTGACCTTGCAAAGGAGCAACAGAGCATCAAAGCAAAGCTGGGAAAAATTGAAAGAAGGCAACGGAAGCATAGAGAGTATGAGAGGAAGAAAAGCAAGTTCCTCAACAAGATCATGAGCACGTTGCGCAAATTCTGTGGACCTGATGAGACAGAGGATGATGAATTTGAGCTTGAGCCTCCCAGTTCCTCCAGTGGAGATTGACACCATTCAGGGAGCACCTCCTTTATTTTTGCTTGAATTGCATAATTGCAATGGGGACATTGCAATATTCTTACTTGGGGGTGGTCCTTGAACATTGAAATATTTTCTTAGACATTGAAGCATGAATTAATTGTGTAGCCTTGAACTTGGGTGGATATGTATTTTGTTAGTAGTAAATCATTGTTAGTTATTATCTTTCTTGTTGATTATATTTTTTTTTAGTTTATATTTTTTAGTAGCTTCTTTAATGTTTGTACCTTTGTAGTAGTTGTTAATTTCCTTGGGTTTTCTTCATGCTACGGTTCTTTCCCAAGGAACAATTTAGTGAACCGGGTGACTTTTCCCGATGAGAGATAGTGTGACAACCTTCTTAAGGGAATTAGTCTTGTTTTGTTAGGATGAGGATTTTAGATTATTTGGTACTAATAAAATTAGCCTCTTGTATGTAAATTATGAATTAAGAATACCCCTCCAAAAATTTGTATTAAAGTGTTAAAAACAAGTAAGTTGCTTGGTGTAAAACAATTTTGGTGATAAATTTTTGGCTCTTTTAGTGACTTCTAGCTCACTAGTTTTATAGAATTGATCCGTCTTCATTAATTCATGTGCCATGTGTGTTAGCGAGTGTTGAAATAAATCTTGTGTTTACTTCCATCATCTAGAACTTGCCCGGTTAGTTTTTCAATGCTAATGATAGTACATTTGGTTGGAGGAATGATCTTAGGCATTCTTTGTTTTAATTTTAAAATCTCTTTAGCCTTTCAAGCCTACCGTTGCATAAATAATGTCACTAGTACCCATTTTGAGCCTTTAAACCTTTCTTTGGCCAACTCATTACAAACCTTTCCCTTTTTGTATAATAATTCCCTCTCTTGAACCCGTCCCTCTTTGAACACTAAGAATGAGGCTAAAAGCCTAAGTTGGGGGTGGTGTCAAAATGGAAATTGGTAAGGTTGTGCATTGAGTATCCACATGCCTCAAAGTATTTGTATTGAAATATTCAAGCTCCATAAGTAAAAAAAAAAAAAAAAAAAAAAAAAAAGAGTTAGTTTTTACATATACATGTAAATATGTACATTATGGAGCCTTGAATAAAATTTGGGAGAGGTATGTAAAGTGGTTCTATATTGGGAACTAGATGCCAACGAGGCTATGTAAGTTAAAGAGAGTCAATATACAAAAGAATGAAACTTGTGAGTAGTGTTCAAGGAGGATGAAGTCACTTGTACCCAAATGCTTATCCAACCTTCCCTAAACCTACATTACAAGCTTAAAAAGTCCTTATGAGACCTCCAACTAAGCATTCTTGAATAAGCATTGAATTAAAATAAGGGCAAGCTTATGGTATGAGGTGTCGTAACACTTGAAGTTTCTTTGTGAGAGCGAGTGTTTTCGAAAACTTTGTCCCTTGTGTTTGTTGTAAATATAATGTTCTTTGTTGGGACTTTCTTTCTTGTGAGGGCGCATGAATTAGAAAAGACCGGTGAAATTGAGTAAAGTGAGCAATCATAGTGAACTAGTGTCTTTGAGTCACTTATTGAGGCTTATTTTTGTCACTTGATTGTTTTGGAACTCCATTGCACGTTGTTGAAGTTTTTTTTTTTAGGAGGAAGTTATTTGAAAAAGATATACATATTTGAGCCTAATTTTTAGTACCAACCAAATCCATAAGTAGGGTGTTTAAATGAAAGAATGTGATATGTACATAATAGCAATGCCACTTGTATTTTAAATGATGAATCCTCATTGAAGTTGTGAATTTGATATGCTTGAGGACAAGCAAACGCTTTAAGTTGGGGGTGTTGATGAGTGGTGATTTTACCACTCATTTTAGCCTTCTTTCCTTAGCTTTTGTGTCGTTTTATGTATGCAATGAGATTGTTTACAGTGGTTATTGTGAGATTTTCAGGTACATGATGCTATGAGGTGTGTTGAAAGGAATTTGGGTATTTTTGACTGGAATTTAAAGGAAAAATGACTGCTGGGCGAAATACTCTACGCGATCGCGGTCACCATCACGCGATCGCAGAAGATCAGGCAGCAACTCTACGCGATCGCGGACACCATCATGCGATCGCAGAAGACCAGGCAACAATACTACGCGATCGCAGAAGCTATCACGCGATCGCAGAGTAGTGAAACGACTAAAGCTACGCGATCGCAGAAGCTACCACGCGATCGCAGAAGTGAAACGACTAAAGCTACGCGATCGCAGAAATGGAACACGCGATCGCAGAAGTGACATACCTAAAGCTACGCGATCGCAGTAATGGTTAACGCGATCGCGGAAGGTTTATCCAAAGCTCTACGCGATCGCGAGCCAAAACACGCGATCGCGATGTGTTGCATCTGGGCCAGATCTGGGCAATTCCGGCATTTCACATATTTTTCACCCCAAATCATTTTATACTCGTCCAAACAGAGATTAGGGAGATATCTCGGAATCTCTAATCAATTTCTACAATCTTGAACATATTTTTACTCTTTGGCTTAGAGAGAAGGCTAGGGTTTTGCACACACACTTGGGTCTTGAAGATTAAAGCTTGTGGTTAAGGATTTCTTACCCATTTATATTTATTTCTTCATTTCCTTGCTTTGTATTGTATATCTAAGTGTGTAGTATTTATTTCCAACACTTGAATCTTGTTTATGGGAATATTCATATTTAAAGTGTGGATTAAATACCTTGTTGTGCTTATGTATTGAATGATTTTTATATATTTATGAATTGAGTTATTGTTACTTTAATTATTCTTGTTCTTCAATGTTTCCAAAGAGATTAGCTAACTCTAGGACTCGCCCATTTACTTTGAATTAATTTTGGAAAAGATAATTCGAAGTTGGGAAAGAATAATTAACAAGAACTTGAGGCTTTAACCTTCACTTTATAGATTCAACCTAGGGATAGGATTGACTACTTGTAGCCTATCGGGTGCGCTTAATCTTCTAATTGAGATTAGGGATAATTCAATTAGGAAGTCTTGTTAGTCTTCGGAAGAAGCTAATTAAGAATTATTATCCGTGGCTAATTAACATAAACTCACTCATATTTGTAAAATCATGAAATACATTGGATCGTTACTTGAGTGTAATTCCCGATGCATTCATACTTATAGCCATTGATCATTTTATTCGCTTTCTAGGTTAGTTTACATTTCCGCATTTAGATAATAAACATTTTCCAAAACCCAAAATCTTAAGTGTTTGGCTTAGCGCGACTAGCGATAATTTTCTTGCATTCCTAATCGCCTACATATTGTTCTCTGTGGGATTCGACCCCGACTCATAGTTGGGTAAATATATTGCATACGACCGTGTCTATTGCTTTTTAGCGGTGGAAATGGACGTTATCAAAAATGGCGCCGTTGTCGGGGAACAATTTGGCGTAATTTAGGTTGTTTGAGAAGTAAGCGAAAGTGCTTTGGTCCAAACTTGTGAATATTTGTGTAATTATTTTTCTTACCTTGGGTCTATTTTTAGTGTTTGTTTCTTGTTTATTTTCTTAATTTTGAAAAATGGCATCATATAACGAAAATTGGTCGGATAGTAGTTGTTCATATTTTGATGATCCTTGTCCTTATTGTGGACGACCACACTCATGGCAAAATTGTTTAAATTCTCCCGGGGGTGGATTGTGCGCACAATTCCAAACCCATGAGTGGAGTATTTGTGATAAGTGTGGTTTCCAAAATGGTCATTGGGATGATTGTGCTTATTTTTTATTCCCTTCCCCAAGCCCCTACTATGATGGTTCTATTTGTTTTGATGAGAATTATAGGGTTATGGAGGTGAAAGAATTTGAGCATGGTCAAAATGGAGAATTCAAGCTCATGTTGGAGTGTTTACTTGAAGAAGGAAACAAGGAAGAAAATGCCTTGGAACATCTTTTGGAGACTAGTCTCCAAAATGGTTTAGCACTGGAAAGGTTACACTCACAAATGGATGAAATGATCAAAGCCTCGGAAGTAAGTGAAAACCAAGAATCCTTCTTGGATGTTGAAAATGAAAATCCTTCAAATCTATTCACAAACAATTCGAAATACTCAACAAGAATTGTAGGAATGAATTGGATAATAAATTTACTAATTTTCCGGATAAAATCTGAAAAATATTTTAAAATTCAATAGTGGGACCCACATTTCGAATCCCGAAAAAACTTGCGAAATCCAAACACCCATTCCGATATGAGTTCAACCATACCAAAATTACTAAATTTCGATAACATTTCGACCCTCAAATCCTCAAATCTATACGAGAGGGTTTCTAAGCTTTTCCCGCAAAATTCATGGATTTAATGACAAAACTTGCAATAGACTCGAATAATATAACCACAATTAAGTTAAGAACACTTACCCCGTTGTTTTCTCTGAAAATTTCTCGAAAATCGCCTCTTCCCGAGCTCCAATTTGACAAAAAATGGAAAATGGGACAAATCCCATTTTCCATAAATAAGTATTCTGTCCAGAAATTCGCGGGGGGTACTGTTCACGCGTTATTACTGTTCACGGGACTGTTCACGGTACTGTACATGGAGGTACTGTACACGGTTCTATTCACGGGGGACTGTACACGTACTGTTCATAGGTACTATACACGGTACTGTAAATGGGGTATTGTACACGGACTGTACATGGGGTACTGTACACGGTACTGTTCCAGGGTACTATTTCTACAATTTTTTTTCTGAAATTTTCTTAAGTCCGAAAACACTCCGAGACACCTCCGAAACACTCCCGAGCCCTCGGGGCTCCTAACCAAACACATACACTAACTCAAAAACATCCTACAAACTTACTCGTGCGATCAAATCACCAAAATAACATTAAAACAATGAATTAAACCATGAAATCCAAGAAAATCTTTCAAATTTCATAAACTTTCAATATTTCCAATTTAAGGCCGAAACACGTCAAACGACGTCCGTTTTCAACCAAACTTTACAGGAGGCACTTAACCAACATATATGACCTGTACCGGGCGTCGGAACCAAAATACGAGCCCGATACCATTACTTTTTGATCAAATTTTAGTTTCATTTTCCTTAAACATTTTCATAAAACAATTTAACAGAAAAATTCTTTTACCGGGGTTCTAGACCTCGGATTTCAATTCCGGGCATACGCCCAAGTTCCATATTTTTCTACGGATTTTCTGAGACCGTCAAATCATGGGTCCGGGTTCGTTTACCAAAAATATTGACCAAAGTCAACAATATCAATATTAATATCAAAATTCTTCAAATTTCTCACATTTTTCATATATTTCAACATAAAAAATTTTCAGCTTCGCACCCGAACTGCGCACGCAAATCGAGGAAACTATAAATGAGGTTTTCAGGACCTCAGAAGCTCGAAATTATTAATAAAACAAGTGATGACCCTTTGGTTCGTCACATTCTCCACCTCTAAAACAACCGTTCGTCCTCGAACGGACAAAAGAAAGAAGTACCCGAGTCATGGAATAGATGAGGATATCGGCTCCGCATGTCAGACTTGGACTCCCAGGTCGATGCCTCAGGAGGCTGACCTCTCCACTGAACTCGCACAGAAGGAAAACTCTTCGACCTCAATTGTCGAACATGCCGGTCTAGAATAGCCACCGGCTCCTCCTCGTATGATAGATCATTGTCCAATTGGACAATACCGAAGTCTAACACATGTGTGGGATCGCCGTGGTATCTCCGAAGCATAGATACATGAAAAACTGGATGCACGGCTGATAAGCTAGGCGGCAGAGCTAGTCTGTAAGCCACCCCTCCCACTCGGTCTAGAATCTCAAATGGACCAATATACCTAGGGCTGAGCTTGCCCTTCTTCCCGAAACTCATCATGCCCTTCATAGGCGACACTCGGAGCAATACTCGCTCGCCAACCATGAAATCTACATCTCGAACCTTACGATCCGCATAAGTTTTCTACCTGGACTGAGCTGATTGTAATCTCTCCTGAATAGTCTTAACCTTATCCAAGGCCTCCTGAACTAAGTCTGTGTAAGGCCCCGTAAAATTTTTGTGCATAAATCCGAATGATGTGTTAGGAATGCGTCGCCGCGGTTCGGACACTTGGTAGTGATTTAAGTTTCAAAAATGTAGAGAAATAATTTTTCCGAAAAAGTGTCAAATATGCGGTCAAGAATGCGACCGCAAACCTGACATGCGGACCGCATTCTGACCGCAAATCGTTCCAGAGAGTTGCCCAAAATCGTGTCAAAAGTGCGGTCGATATGCGATCGCATGTCAAATCTGCGGTGCACTTTTGCGACCGCGGAATCAACATGCGGTCCGCATAGTGACCGCATTCCTTAACAGAACCTGCATAACTTTGAGGCCATTTTTGCGGTCACTTTGCGGACCGCATGTGGATTCTGCGGTCGCATAGTGACCGCATAATTGACCCCGGCCCAGATTTTTGTAACATTTTGACCCGATCTCTTCTTTAATATAACACCTTTCTTCTTCATTTTATCATATCACCTCACCAAAATTAGGGAGAGAAGAGAGGGTTTTTAGAGAGAGAAATCTTTCATCTTCAAAGATTGTTCCAACTATTTAATTCCAAGGGATCCTAGGGCAAGGATTCAACTTCCCCAATATTTTCAAGGTAAAAACCCTAACTATTTTCTTTGATTTTCAGTTTTAATTGGGTAAAGAGATGTTTGCATATAATAGCTTTTAAAAATAGAATTTTTACACTCATGCATGATTATTGAACTTGATTTCTAGTAAAAAGAAGTGAGTAGAAGTAAGAGTCTTCAAGAACAAGGTTGGCAAGAGTAAGATAGCTTGGGTAAGCATAAAGTAGGAAGTTAACGGAAGAAAACTCATCACCATGTATGTATGGCTAATTTTGATTCTTGTGAAATCGCCTATATGTGTGAAGTTTGTTTGTTTCGTGTTAAATTGACAAATTGTGTGAAATTCTTGATGTTGTTGTTGGATATTCAAAGTTTGTTGTTGGGCTATGAGTGATGTAAAATGAGAGTTTAAATTGGCAAAAGAATTGTGAATAATGACTATGATGGCCTATATGGCACCTTGTGGAAAACAAACGAAACACTTGAGAATTGGTTTATTGTGGAAATAGATGAAGCACTTGAATTGTGGAAATATTGTAACATGGTTGTGATATTGAATTGGAAAAAAATTGAGAACATGAACCAATGTGTAAGTTGCTATTTGAACTTGTTGAAATTGTGTGTAGTACCTTATCTGCTGTTTGAAATTGTTGTGTTTTCAACTGTAAGGCTGGGTCGTGTTGCGCGCCGCAACGTGGTGAAATAAGGTGTGGGTTGGGGTGATAAGGGTGGCCGAGGTAATAAGGGTGGTCGGGGGCAATAAGGATGGAAAGCGATCGAAATCGCCATTGAAAATTGATACAAAAATCAATAATGTGAAATTGTGAAAGGAGACAGCAGGAGAGTTTGCAACCTGTGGGGCACTGATTGCCCCTTTGTTTGACTACTTGTGTTTTACGTGATTGATTGGTTATTGTTAAATTGGTTGATTGTAGAAAGTGCTTTGTGTGAGAATTATTTGAAATGAGGAAAATGTGGAAACATGGTTAGTTGGCTTAATTAATTATTGATGTGATTCAATGGCTTGAGTTTACTTGGGACAAAGTTTGTCCATACATACCAGTACAATTTAAGTGTACTGACGTCCCTTTTGCCGGGGGCGCTACATTCGTGTCATGATTGTAGGTGGATCAGCAGCAGGCACTTCAGCTCATCGGCAGTAGTATCTTTCATCCTCCACTGCCCATTTTGGTGAGCCCCTTTCTTCCTCGGGGCCTTGTGTGGTTCTTGCCACTTCGGTTTAGATTTCATTTTGGTTTTGTAAGGTATAGCCGGAGCCTTGTTACCGGCAAGTATTGTATTTCCCTTTTTGTATCCTAGAGGCTCCATAGACATGTAAACTGTGGGACTCCAGTCTTATGTATATATATTGTGTTATGTCGGGCGTTGTAAAAATTAAAATCTTGTTAATGAATCACTCGTATCGTTTTATTTGTTTAATGTGAAATCAATTAAGATTAGTAATATATTTGGTTAATGAGTAACAGTCATCACAGGGGTAACGCGTGGGAATGAAAGGCACCCAGGTCCGCTTGACTGGGGCAACCCGGTCAGGCGCCGGTCATGTTCCTCGATTTGGGGCGTGACAGTCTGTACCCAACAACCGAGCCTTTCCTGGTTCAAACCATACAATTGGAGATCGACATCGCCTACCATACAACGCCTCATACGGGGCCATCTGGATGCTGGACTGGTAGCTGTTGTTTTAGGCGAACTCTGCTAATGGTAGAAACTGGTCCCACAAGCCTCCAAAATCAATAACATAGGCTCGAAGCATGTCCTCTAGAATCTGAATAGTCCTCTCGGACTGACCATCCGTCTGAGGATGAAAAGTTGTACTCAGCTGAACCTGGGTGCCTAACTCCTGCTGGACCGCTCTCCAGAACCGCGAGGTAAACTGCGTACCCCGATCAGAGATAATAGATACTGGCACCCCATGAAGAAGAACAATCTCCCTAATGTAAATCTCCGCTAACCTCTCCGACGAGTAGGAGACGGATACTGGAATGAAGTGTGCTGACTTGGTCAGCCTATCAACAATGACCCAAATAGCATCAAATTTCCTCTAAGTCAAAGGAAGTCCAGTAACGAAGTCCATAGTGATCCACTCCCATTTCCACTCGGGAATTTCAATCCTCTAGAGTACACCACCAGGCCTCTGGTGCTCATATTTCACCTGCTGACAATTTAGACAATGAGCGACATACGCAATGATATCTTTCTTCATTCTGTGCCACCAATAGTGCTGCCGTAAGTCCTGGTACATCTTTGCGGCGCCCGGGTGAATAGAATACCGCGAACTGTGGGCCTCCGCTAAGATCAACTCTCGAATCCCTTCGACATTGGGCACACAAACTCGACCCTGCAATTTCAATATCCCATCATCATCTAGAATTACCTTCGTGGCACCTCCCCGTTGTACTGTATCTCTCAAGTCAGGCAAATGAGGATCATCAAATTGCCTCTCACGGATACGCTCTAATAGAGAAAAACGAGCGACTGTGCAGGCTAACACCCTACTAGGCTCAAAAATGTCTAATCTCACGAACCGGTTGGCTAAGGCCTTGACATCTAGAGCAAATGGTCTCTGACTGACTGGAAATGCAAGACTACCCATGCTGGCAGACTTCCTACTCAAAGCATCGGCCACCACATTGGACTTACCTGGGTGATATAAGATAGTAACATCATAGTCTTTCAGCAACTCTAACCATCTTCGCTGTCGTAGATTCAACTCCTTTTGCTTGAAGAAGTACTGTAGGCTTTTGTGATCAGTGTACACCTCACATGTCACACCATATAGATAATGCCTCCGGATCTTTAAGGCATGAACTATTGCTGCTAACTCAAGATCATGAACTGGATAATTCTTCTCATGTATTTTTAGCTGTCTCGAAGCATAAGCGATAACCTTACCATCCTGCATCAATACCGCTCCAAGCCCTATACGAGATGCGTCACAATAAACTGTATAAGGCCCTGCACCAGTATGTAGTATCAACACTGGTGCGGTGGTCAAGGCTGTCTTGAGCTTCTGAAAGCTCGCCTTACACTCCTCTGACCACCGGAACTAGGCACCCTTCTGGGTCAACCTGGTCATCGGGGCTGCAATAGAAGAAAACCCCTCTACAAATTGACGGTAGTAACCTGCTAATCCCAAGAAACTCCGGATCTTAGTCACTGAAGCTGGTCGAGGCCAATTCTGGACTGCCTCAATCTTCTTTGGGTCTACCTGAATACCTTCCACTGATACAATGTGACCCATAAATGCTACCGAACTCAACCAGAACTCACATTTTGAAAATTTGGCATAAAGCTGATTATCCTTCAAGGTCTGAAGAACCACTCTGAGGTGCTGCTCGTGCTCTTCCCGGCTGCGGGAGTATACCAGAATGTCATCTATAAAGACTATCACGAACAGATATAAGTAAGGCCTGAAAACCCGATTCATCAATTCCATGAATGCTGCTGGGGCATTGGCCAACCCGAAGGACATGACCAAGAACTCATAATGCCCATATCTAGTGCGAAAGGCTGTCTTAGGAATGTCAGCTGCCCTGATCTTCAGCTGATGGTAGCCTGACCTCAAGTCTATCTTTGAGAACACCCTCGCTCCCTGGAGCTGGTCAAACAAATCATCAATCCTCGGTAGTGGATACTTATTCTTTATTGTCACTTTGTTCAATTGCCGATAATCAATACACATCCGCATCGAGCCATCCTTCTTCTTCACAAACAGCACAGGTGCTCCCCAGGGGGAAACACTGGGCCTGATAATGCCCTTTTCTAGAAGGTCTTACAACCGATCTTTTAACTCTTTTAACTCAAGCGGGGCCATACGATAGGGTGGAATAGAGATGGGCTTAGTGCCCAGTGCCAGATCAATACAGAAATCAATATCCCTGTCGGGTGGCATGCCCGGCAGGTCTGAAGGGAAAACCTCGGAAAACTCCCGTACAATAGGGACCAAATCAATAGAAGTAATTCCCGCGCTGGAATGACGAACATACGCCAAATAAGCTAGACACCCTTCTCGACCATGCGTCGAGCCTTAACATAGGAAATAACAGTGCGAACGGAGTGGCTTGAGGTACCCTTCCACTCTAATCGGGGTGATTCTGGCAAGGCTAAGGTCACCGTCTTAGCATGACAATCTAGAATAGCATGGTATGGGGACAACCAGTCCATCCCCAATATGACATCAAAATCCACCATGTCCAAAAGCAACAGATCAACACGGGTCTCAAGACCCCCAAATATAACTATGCACGAGCGATGTACCCGATCGACTACAATGGAGTCGCCCACTGGTGTAGACCACATAAACTGGAATATCCAGAGCACAGCTAGGTACGGCCAAATACGGTGCAAAGTAGGAAGACACATATGAATATGTAGACCCAGGGTAAAAAAATACTGAAGCACCTCTGTCACAAACAAGAATGGTACCCGTAATCACGGCATCTAATGCCTCTGCCTCTGGCCTAGCTGGTAAAGCATAGAATTGGGGATCTGCACCTCCCCTCTGAGCTGCGTCTCTAGGACGACCATCAACTGGCTGACCTCTACCTCCGGCTGGACGGTCTCCACCTCTACGGTCTCGACCTCCACCTCTATAATATCTACCCCCGCCTCTGGCTGGCTGGGCAGGCTGAGGGTCAGCTGGGGCCTGAATCATGGGACGAGGGCCCCGCTGCTGAGTGTTGCCCGTCGCTCGAGGGCAGAACCTAACAAAATGACCTGGGTCACCACAACCGTAGCAACTCCTAGGCTGATGGGGCTGCTGACCCTAATGACCTAAATGGCCTCCACGAACACTCTGAAGAGGCTGAGCACTAATAGGGGGCTGATCTGAATACTGCCCACGAAACCCACGATCACCTGGTCCACCCTGTGAAGCCTGAAGGGCGGAATGGAAAGGCCTGGAAGACTGGCCCCTATCAAAAGATTCCCTACCACCAGAAGAAGAACCACTAAACCTGCCTAAATGACGAGGCCTCTTGTCTGAAGAATAACCACCTCCCCGAGCAAGAGCCATCTCTACTCTACGTGTTGCATTAGCTGCCTCCTGAAATGATATGTCACTCCCCACTCCCATAGCCATCTGGAGTCTAATTGGCTGATTAAGCCCATCTATGAACATGCGGACCCTCTCCTGCTCTGTGGGAAGTATCACCACTGCATGACGAGCCAAATCAACAAATCTCGTCTCATACCGAGTGACCATCATAGTACCCTGCTGGAGGCGCTCAAACTGCCTCCGAAGTGCATCCCGCTGAGTACTAGGGAGAAACTTCTCCAGAAATAACTCTGCAAACTGATCCCATGATAAAGCCGGGGACCCTGCCGGTCGAGTCAAACAATAATCCCTCCACCAAGTCTTGGCGGATCCTGAAAGCCTGAATGTACAGAAGTCAACTCCATTGGACTCCACTATTCCCCATAGTCTTGAGGATCTCATGGCAACTGAATAAGAAATCCTGAGGATCCTCCGATGTGGCACCGCTGAAGGTAGTGGTAAACAGCTTGGAGAACCGATCAAGTCTCCATAAAGAATCGAGAATCATGGCCGCTCCATCTCCGCCCGAGTCGCGGTACTCGACCGAGTGGCCACGGCTGGTCGAACCACCGGTGCTCGAGGCCGAGGAGCTACCGGCTCCGAGTACGAGCAATGAGAGTCCGGGCCCCTCCTCCAGCCCGAGAAGTGGCCGGTGCAACCGATAATAAGCCTGCTCTGGCAACGCCGTCCATAAATCCCGCTATCCCGACCAAAGTCTCCCGAAGATCCGGGTAAATAAAGCCTCTCCTGGGACCTGAGCTAGGCCCACTGGAGCTGCTGGGACCGGAACCTCCTCGCCAATCTCAATATGAGGCTCCACCTCTGGAGTAGCTGCCAGGGGCTGAGCTTTTCCCCTACCACAGCCTCTGATACGGCCTCAGCCCCTGCCCCTCACGGGAGCTGCCTGGGGCTCGGGCTGCTGGTCAGCGGACGAAGAAGCGCGTGTCCTCACCATCTGCGAAAGGACAGAGTAGAAGTTCAATTAGTATTTGAGGAACAAATCGCACGGCAAGAAGGAACAAATGAGAGACTCTTTCCTAACTCAATAGACTCTGGAGGGCAAGTACAGATGTCTCCGTACCTACCTCTCAAACTCTACTAAGCTTGTTCGTGAGTGGTGAGACCTATGTAACCTAGAGCTCTGATAAAACCTTGTCACGACCCGGATTTTCCCCCAACATCGGGATCGTGATGGAGCTTACTCATGGTAGCTATGCAAGCCACTTTATTCACACTATCCTATTTTTAGCAATATGTCATATTCAATTTAACAACCAAAACCATAACCTTAATTAAACAAGTGCGGAAGACTTTATAAAAATAGCAATAAATAGTTTCAAGGTAAAATGATACTTAAATCCTCTACCCAAGACGTGGAGTTACCAACTCACGAATTACTTCATGAATACTACACATAAAGGTCTGAAAGAAATATAACATAATCTGTTTGTCTCGGAACAAGGAGACTACAACTAGTAACATAAATAAGAGGAAGAGACACCGGGCCTGCGGACGCCTGCAAGCTACCTCGGTCTCAAATATGATCAACTTCCACGCGAAAGATCTACCGCTGCTGCTCCTGATCGAAACCTGGACCTGTGCAAAAACGCACAGAAGTGCAGTATCAGCACAACCGACCCCATGTGCTGGTAAGTGCCTGGCCTATCCCGGCGAAGTAGTGACAAGCCTAGGACCGTACACCCCCATAAACCTGTGCAGTTCTATATATATATATATGTATACCACAAGATAACGAGAAATAATCAAGTAAGAACTCAACAATTAACAACAGTTAATAAGTCCACAAGGAAAACAAAGTATAATGGAAAACATGTAATATCAAGTCAAGGAATGGCAAATAGTTGCACGGCATCACCCTTCGTGATTTTACTCTCATCCTCACCAAATAAGCAAATAAAGTGCACGGCATCACCCTTCGTGCTTTTACTCTCATCCTCACATCCATGGTACGGCATGATCCTTCGTACATGGTTCAATAAATCAGGGCACGGCATTAACCTTCGTGCATAATCAATAAATTAGGGCACGACATTAACCTTCGTGCATAATCAATAAATCAAGGCACGACATCACCCTTCGTGCATTATCACTCTTCCTCACCCAAATAACAATCACGGTTAAGGGCAGAGAATGAAAACAATAAATCATGAACCGTCCCGGCAAGGGACACAATAATCATCACAACAAAGTCCCGGCAAGGGCAATTAGTATCTCACTTCACAACAAGTCCCGGCAATAGAGGACAATAGCAAATCTACAACCCGACAAGTGTTCAACAATTTATCTTCAATATGTCTCACAACAAGTATCAACAATGACTCACGGTCATGTTAGACGCCGGTGTATGGATGCTCGTCACCACAGCCCATACACCGCACTCGATCACATAGCACATAGCACATAATCCTATTCCCTCAAGCTAGGATAGAACAAACACTTACCTCGAAAGTTTAAGGCCAACTCAATGCTTACACACCGCTTTTCCTTTTAAATTTGTCTCCAAATGCTTCAAATCTATTCACAAACAATACGAAATACTCAACACGAATCGTAGGAATGAATTGGATAATAAATTTACTAATTTTCCGGATAAAATCCGAAATATATTTTAAAATTCAATAGTGGGACCCACATTTCGAATCCCGAAAAAACTTGCGAAATCCAAACACCCATTCCGATATGAGTTCAACCATACCAAAATTACTAAATTTCGACCCTCAAATCCTCAAATCTATTCGAGAGGGTTTCTAAGCTTTTCCCGCAAAATTCATGGATTTAATGACAAAACTTGCAATAGACTCGAATAATATAACCACAATTAAGTTAAGAACACTTACCCCGTTGTTTTCTCTGAAAATTTCTCGAAAATCGCCTCTTCCCGAGCTCCAATTTGACAAAAAAATGGAAAATGGGACAAATCCCATTTTCCATAAATAAGTATTCTGTCCAGAAATTCGCGGGGGTACTGTTCACGCGTTTTTACTGTACACGGTACTGTTCACGGTACTGTACATGAGGTACTGTGAGGTTTTCAGGACCTCAGAAGCTCGAAATAATTAATAAAATAAGTGATGACCCTTTGGGTCGTCACAACACGGACTGTACCTGGGGTATTGTACACGGTACTGTTCCGGGGTACTATTTCTGCAATTGTTTTTCTGAAATTTTCTTAAGTCCGAAAACACTCCGAGACACCTCCGAAATACTCCCGAGCCCTCTGGGCTCCTAACCAAACACATACACTAACTCAAAAACATCCTACAAACTTACTCGTGCGATCAAATCACCAAAATAACATTAAAACAATGAATTAAACCATGAAATCCAAGAAAATCTTTCAAATTTCATAAACTTTCAATATTTCCAATTTAAGGCCGAAACACGTCAAACGACGTCCGTTTTCAACCAAACTTTACAGGAAGCGCTTAACCAACATATATGACCTGTACCGGGCGTCGGAACCAAAATACGAGCCCGATATCACAACTTTTCAATCAAATTTCAGTTTCATTTTCCTTAAATATTTTCAGAAAACAATTTAACATAAAAATTCTTTTACCGGGTTCTAGACCTCGGATTTCAATTCCGGGCATACGCCCAAGTTCCATATTTTTCTACGGATTTTTTAAGATCATCAAATCACGGGTCCGGGTTCGTTTACCAATAATATTGACCAAAGTCAACCATATCAATATTAATATCAAAATTCTTCAAATTTCTCACATTTTTCATATATTTCAACATAAAAAATTTTCAACTTCACACCCGAACTGCGCACGCAAATCGAGGCAACTATAAATGAGGTTTTCAGGACCTCAGAAGCTCGAAATGATTAATAAAATAAGTGATGACCCTTTGGGTCGTCACAATCCCGCTGTGCTATCCCGCTGTTGGAGCCCAAGAATCTGACTCCTCAACGACTTTGTCTTCTTAGTGAGGAAAACTTGATTAAGAATTTCCTTGCTAGATCATCCCAGGTGTGGATTGAGTTCGCGTACTCCTTTTGCAACCATTCCTTAGCTTCCCCCAGCAGTGAAAAGGGGAAAAATGTTAGCCTGACATAGTCCTTTGAAATATTCGGATAATTGTAGGTGTCCATAATTTCCAAGAAATTCTGAATATGCATCTCCAGATCTTCATGAGATAGACCTACATATTTCCTTGTGGACTGAATCAGCTATAACATGTACTATTTGAGTTCAAAATGCGATGCAATCTCAGGCTTCATAATAGCCTGAGTCGTATCAACAAGATTGGGCCTTGCGGCTTCTATCACCGCACGTTCTTCATTACTTGCCATCTCGACTGGCTGTGGTTAAACTACGATGTCCAACTCTTTTTCTATTCTAATTCTAGCTTCAACGTACCTACTCACTCTATGAAGTGTTCGTTCAGTTTCAGGATCAAGATAAAGGAGATTGTTTGCGCTTCTACTTCTCCGTATTCAAGAGAAGAGCATGTGTTAACACAAACAAGGTAAACTGAAAATTAAAACTTGAAAAATAACTAATAAACACTTAAGTCAGTCAAGTGGATAATTTTTAAGTTCCCGTCAATGGCGCCAAAAACTTGCTACTCCCAAATGCACACGCAAGTATACGTGATCGTACAAGTAATAATATGATAAGTCGGGTATCAAACCCATAGACACTTGTATCAACTACCCACTAATTCACCAATATTATTATTCTGTTAAGCTAAATTCGAGTTCAAGAATATGATTATACTAAACTATAATTCTAAGTAGTACTAAATTATCAAGCAGTAAAATGATTGTTATGTATTCAATAGAGACAAATATTCTAGGGTTGTGATCGATTCACCAATCCTGTTGTATTTTAGTTAACTCTCTCTCTCATACAATTCACTTATGGTTGGTAACTAAGTGATAATTGCTCTCATAGCCTTCTCCCGAAGTACCACTCTCCAATTCAAAATAGATTAACTATGAAATCTGTCTATTATGAATGCATTAGATTACGATATTTAATTAAGCACGGTGACTAGGTATATTCTTACCCTAACCAAAAAATCCTTTCCTCCCCCCCCCCTGTCCCCCTCCCCCAAGAGTTAAGATCATGCTCTCTTCAATTATTCTCTAATCTAAACATGACTTTCTCAAACATAGCATGGATAGTAAATAGAACCTAACTGTTGACCACACAATTAAAAAATTAATCACAGAATTGAAGAAACGATCATATATTAGTGAATTGTAATCAAGTTTAAGTCAACGTTATATAACAACATTCATGGCTAAATCACAACCCCAGAACAATGGATTTTTAGCCACTCGTGATCCTAGCAAACAATTTCATAAGTTTGGATAATTGAAAATACTAAAAAAAGATGAAGAAATGTGAGATGTTCTTGCTCCCAGATATTTTTTGTGTGTATCCTCTCTCAAAAGCGACGTCTCCCCTTTGCAAATAAGTTTTGTCTCGCTTTTATACGTGTTGGGTAGGTCTAGGGTCGAAATAACAATGTCCCGAATGAATTTAGACAGGTTTCACGTCACTGGCGCCAAGCCTAGTGCCATGCGCCCTTCATGGCGTTGTGATATTTTTGCTACTGGTTTTGGCGCCACAAGTAGTGCTAGGCGCTACTATGGCACTACAATGTCCACTTCTCCTATTTTTGTCTGTTTTGGCTCTAAGTTTGCACATTTTGCCCCGGTTTCTCCCGAATCATTCCTACACATAAAAACATAACAACAACCCAGTGAAATTCCAGAAGTGGGATTTGGGGAGGGTAGTGTATACGCAGACCTTACCCTTACCCCAAGGGGGTAGAGAGGCTGTTTTCGAAAGATCCTCGGCTCAAGATCACAAAAAGACAAAATAAGAGAGTATTAGATTCACCGTAGATATCATATGGTAAAAAGGACATAGAAAGTAGGAAAAGATAAATAATAATAATAATTCAAAGCAAAAACGATGGTTTGTAAATGGATCCCGCATCGATAATAGAAAATAGTAAAACTCGACATTGCCCCTAGCTATCTTAGACAAAAACCCATCGAACTAGTCCACTACCTCCTAGCCTACAACTATAATAAGCGACTTCCATAACTTCCTATCAAGAGTCATGTCCTCGGAAATCTGAAGCCTCGCCATATCCTGCCTGATTACCTCTCCCCAATACTTCTTAGGCCGCCCTCTGCCTCTTCGCGTGCCTTCCATGACCAGGCGCTTACACCTCCTTACTGGAGCATCGGGGCTTTCCTCTGTACATGTCCGAACCATCTGAGCCTCGCTTCCCGCATCTTGTCATCAATAGGGGCCACATGCGCCTTCTCCCGAATGTCATCATTCCTAATCTTATCCTTTCTAGTGTGCCCACACGTCCACCTCAACATCCTCATTTCAGCTACTTTTATTTTGTGGATATGTGAGTTATTAATAGGCCAACACTCAGCCCCATAAAAACATATTAAATTAATATATATCCACATATTTCACATCCTAAATCCACGAAACAAAAGTAAAATATGAGGTTATATACACACAAATATATATATTTTAAGCTAAATATCACGTCATGTCTTAAAGTTTGAGCGAATTAACTAATTTTTAAATATATAGTTAACTTTGAATATATTTTTAACAGTATACTTAAAAGGAACGAATTGATGTCATTTCCACCTAAAATTGCCAGTACATTAGTTAGATACTAATGTATGCTTTAGTGGAATTTCGATGGACCTCATCACTTTTTTTTTTTTTTAATAATTATGTAGTAGTAATAGATTTGATTATATCATCGCATAATTATCCTATGATAGTTAATTTAAAATATATCAAATTTAAGCGTGTACATTACGCATAACTGTTGACCTTTGGTGAATTACAGCACATATAAAATCAGATTATGCAATTACACCTTGACTACTTTTTGATAGTTTGGATAACATAGTATTAAACGTTAAATTTAAAACATAAAGGTAAGATTCTTATATATATATATATATTGTCACGACCCTAGTTCACCAATTGTGAACATGTCGTGATGGACCTCCTAGTTTCATCCCGGAAATGAGAATATTCTTAATCGGAAGCGCTTTTTTTTTTCAACGGGCCTTATGTGACACGAAACTAGATTGCGAAAAATTGAAAACTAGTCACTTATTCGACCGGTCAATGAAATATAGCCACATAATCACCGGTCAATGATATTTAGCCACTTATTTAATCCGGTAACTTTTTGTTGACCAAAATACCCCTACTTTTATTCTTAATTTACGCGACTTCACCTTCTCTAACGTAAATTAACAACTAAATCTTGCGGAGGAAAATTTTCATCAGCCAATTTGCTTTTAATTTTCGGCAGTCAATTTTCACCTTCAATCAGCGTTCAATCGTCAATCTACAAATCGAAGTAAGTTCTATCAATAATTTATCTGATTATTTTAAATTTCTACATCAACGAAGAATTCAAAACCATAAAGTTCAAAGTATCAATAAAAAAAATTAATTTTTCGAATTTTCTTATTTGTTTTTAATTGTTTAATCTGTGTTATTGTCTAATTTCGTCAATGTAGGACATATCGCCAGTATAATTTGCTGGACGTTTATAAATTAATATATAAAGAAAACATTTTTCTAGTTTATTATACTGGAAATCTCATAAAAATTGACTTTTTTGTGAAACTAGTATACTTTACGGGACATCACGTTTGTGTAAGCTTTTGATCCCATATGTTATACTGGAGAATTTCTAAAACATAGAATATAATTTAATATTTTTGAATCCAGAATGATTTACGGATGTCAAATGTATCTAATATTTTTCTCCAGTATATTATACTGAATAAATTCTAAGAATAGAATATAATTTAGTGTTGTATTAATCTAGTGTGTAAGCTAGTATTACATTATTTTATACTGGATAAGTTCAGACAATATAATATTGTTGAGTTTTGTTTGAATCACGTATATCTTACGGGACATCAATTGTGTTTAAGCTTATTTTTCCAATAAGTTATACGGGATGTCAACCTGTGTGAACATTATGTTATACTTAATAAGTTCTAATAGTAGAATACAATTAAGTTCCACTTGAATCTAGTTTATTTTACGGGATATCACCTTTTTGTAAGCTTATTCTCCAATAAGTTATACTGGATAAGTTCTAAGACTATAAATAATTTATTTTTGTTTGAATCCAGAATATTTTACCAGAATTAGTTTTGTTTCAATCGAGTAACTTATACGGCACATGGACTGTGTGTAACATTTTTCTCCAGTATTTTTTACTGGATAAGTTTTGGACATCACGTGTGTGTAATCTTTTTGTCCAGTATTTTCTCCAGTATGAATACAATATAATATACTGGACATCACGTGTGTGTAATCTTTTTGTCCAATATTTTGTACTGGATGAGTTAACTTTGTGCTAGCATGTAGTTGATCCTTGTTTCAATGCAGTATAATATACGGGATATCTTGTTTGTATAATCTTTTTTGTCCAGTATATGGTACTGGAGGAGTTACTTTGTGTTTGCATATAGTTGACCCGTGTTTGAATCCAGTATAATATACGGTACATCTCATGTGTATAATCTTTTTGTACAGTATATTGTACTGGAGAAGTTGACTTTGTGCTATCATGTAGTTGACCAATGTTTTAATGCAGTATAATATACTGGACATCTCGTGTGTGTAATCTTTTTGTCCAGTATTTTGTACTGGAGGAGTTGACTTTGTGCTAGCATGTAGTTGAGTCGTGTTTCAATCCAATATAATATACTGGATATCACGTGTGTGTAATCTTTTTGTCCAGTATATTGTACTGGACTCCGTTGTAGCATGCATTTGAGATTTGTTTCAATCCAGTATAATATACGGGACATCTCGTGTCAATAATCTTTTTGTCTAGCATGTAGTTGAATATTTTTTGAGTTTTATTTAAACTCAGTATATTTATTGTGAGATTATCTGTGTCAAAGTTTAAGCTGAATGATTTCATATTTTTAAACAGTATAATTTCTAATTATTTGGGTTCATTAAACACAGGATGCATACAAATATCTTACTTATCGCGTTCAATGGCAATTGGACAGCAGATTACAAGTACTTGGATCATAATACAAAGCTTCTCCTGATAAATGATGGGACTTCATTTAAAGAATTCCTTGGAAAATTTTTTGAAGTTATAGAGGTTGACAACAAGAAATTTAACGCAAATGTATGGCTGAATATCAATTTAGGTACTTCTAAGGGAATAGAAGTAAGAAAAGATGAAGATCTTAGTATGTGTATGATTCTTTTAAAAACTGATCCATACTATAAAGGTTCAAAATTTGTTGTTGAAATATCAGATATACCGGATCAACAACTAGAAGGTAATGCAATAATGGACATTGATAATCAACAATTATTGCAGAGAAACACATATCATCCGGAAGAGCAGGAGAATCCAATTTATGATATTGCAATGGAAAAAGCAATTGTAATTCCATTGGAAGATCAGCACATTGAATCAGTGCAAAGTATTGAAGCAAGAAAAAGGAAAGTAAAGGGAAAGGCAAAACAATCTCCTTCAATAATATTAAAAGAAAATGCAACACTGGATGATGTAAAACTTGGGTCTGTTTTTCAAGATAAAAATTCAATGATAAAATGTTTTCGCTTAGCTGCGATAAATGAGCACTTTGAGTTTTATGTTAACAGGTCAAGTAACACGAGATATTGTTTGGTTTGTGCTGATGAAAAGTGTGGTTGGATTGTTCGAGGTTCAATAATTAAAGAATCGACACTTTTCAAAATAGTTAAATTTCAGAGAAGACATGATTGCTCAGTTGATATTCGAAAATCAGATCAAAGACAAGCAACTTCAAATGTGATTAGAGATTATGTGATTGAGAACTTAAGAGACATAGCTACAGAGGTAAAGCCTAAGTTTGTCATTTCAGAGATGAAAAGAGCACATGGAATTGATGTTGGTTATGGAAAAGCATGGCATGCTATTCAAAAGGGGTTATCTTTGTTAAGAGGAACAACTGAGCATAATTATGAGCAGCTTCTATCGTATTTGTATATGATGGAACAAAACAATCCAGGATCATATACAAATATTGTGAGAGATGAAGAAAACAGGTAAATCTTTTTTTTAAATTATACAATGTGAGTTTTCTTCAATCTATTGTATTTGATTTTGTCTAGAATATTATATAGGATTTTAGTGGTTGTCATCCAGTATATTTTATAGGATATACATGTTTTATAAGTTTTATGTCCTGTATAATATACTGGGTAAGTTCTGTTCTACCTAAAAATTTCTAATTTCAGCTTATTTTATCCTGTAAATGTTACGGGACTTGTGGCTTGTATTATCTTTATCTCCAGTATATTATACTGCGTAAATTAACTGAATTGTATGTACTTTTCATTTTGTCTAGTATATTATACAGGATGTTAGTGGTTGTCATCCAGTATATTTTACAGGATATCTGTGTTTTTTAAGTTTTCTGTCCTGTATAATTTACTGGTTGAGTTCTGTTCAACCTAAAACTTTTTATTTTCAGTTTATTTGATCACTTAAATGTTACAGGATTTGTGACTTGTATTAGCTTTATCTCCAGTATATTATACACTGTAAGTTAATTGAATTGTATTTAGTTTACATTTTGTCTGGTATATTATACAGGATATTAGTGGTTGTCATCCAGTATATTTTACAGGATATCTGTGTTTTTTAAGTTTTCTGTCCTGTATAATATACTGGGTGAGTTCTATTTAACCTAAAAAATTCTATTTTCAGTTTATTTGATAATGTTAAGGGATTTGTAGCTTGTATTAGCTATCCAGTATATTATACTGTGTAAGTTAACTGAATTGTATTTACTTTTTATTTTACAGGTTTCTTTACATGTTTTTTATGTATGGGGCATCAATTTCTGGTTGGAAGTATTATAGACCATTGATTGCTGTTGATGGAACATTTCTAAAACATAAATATAGAGGTGTTCTATTAGTGGTTGTTACCAAAGATGCAAATAACCAAATTTTTCCTATAGCTTTTGGATTAGTGGATTCAGAGAATAATGAATCATATGAATGGTATTTCAGGGAATTAAGAAAAGCAATTGGGATTCGTAATGATTTAATGTTCTTGTCTGATCGACACAAGGCTATTGCAAATGGAATTGCAAAGGTTTTTCCTGAATGTTACCATGGAATTTGCATCTATCATTTAGAAAAGAATCTGAAGCAAATGAGAGTGAGAAACACTGTGATAAATCTCTTTCAAAGTGCTGCAAGAGTATATCTTCAATCAGAATTTGATGACATCATGTCCCAAATAGCTACTGTTGATAAAAAAACTTTCAATTATTTGATGGAGGAACCACCAGGAAGGTGGGCTCGTTCACATTGTCCCAGAAGAAGATATGATATGTTAACAACAAATATTGTTGAGTCAATGAATAATGTTTTAAGACGTTCAAGAGAATTGCCAATTTTAACAATGATGGATTTCATACAAGAAAAATTACAAAACTGGTTCTATGAAAGAAGGACACTTGCAGAAGGAATATTCCGAGATATATCAAATTGGGCAGAAGAAATATTGGAAGCAAAAATTCAACCAGCTTTTACATTTAGAGTATTGCCCATTGATAGACTCAAATTCAATGTCAAAGAAGGTGGTATGGAGTTTATTGTTGATCTAGATAAAAGAACATGTGATTGTTCTGAATTTCAGCTAGATGAGATGCCTTGTGAACATGCTATTGCTACAATTGAGAGTATACATCAAAAGAAATCATCCTTTTGCTCAGCATATTTTTCAAGGGACTTTTGGTTGAAAACATATGAAGGGCAAGTAAATTCTGTAGGTGATGCAACAACATGGGTTATTGTGACGACCCGGCCCGTCATCACGGGAATTACCACCCCGTTATGTTGAAATTGTATGTTTTATGCTTTTATATCAGTGTTAAAGTCTATCGGGTGATTTAGGAGTGAATTTGATTTAAAATGAGGCATATAGCCTTCTTGAAGGAAACTTGAATAAGGAAAGTCAACCCGGAGTTGACTATTTGGTTAGAGGGCTCGGAATTAGGTTTCGATGATTCGGTTAGTTCCGGGAGATGATTTGTGACTTAGGGGAGCGATCGGAATTTAATTTGGAGACCCAGTGTAGAAATAGGCTTGAATTGGCTAAGGTTGAATTTTGGCGAAATCCGAACGGTAGGTGAGATTTTGATCCGAGGGTCAGAATTGAATTCCGACAGTTGCAGTAGCTTCGTTAGGTGATTTTGGATGTGCCTGCAAAATTTCAGGTCATTCGGACGTCGTTTGGTCGGGTTTTTGATCGAATGTGTAATTCGGAAAGTTTTAAGAAATTTAGGCTTGAATCCGTGTGTAATTGGTGATTTTGATGTTTAGGATGGTGTTTTTATGATTGGAACAAGTTCGTATCGTGTTTTGGGGTATGTTGGTGGTTTTTGTTGGGGTCCCGGGGGCCTCGGGGTGAATCCGGACCATCATCCGGCATTTGGAAGCAAGAAAAGACTGCTGTAATCTGCAGATCACTGGGTAGTGATTTGGCCTTCGCGTTCGCGAGGGCACGGCCCGCGTTCGCGTAGGCCAAGTTCAGCAGGCATCGCGTTCGCGAGGGGGGTATCGCGTTCGCGTATTGGAAAGGCTGGGAAGCTTCGCGGATGCGTGAGTGAAGGTCGTGTTCGCGTATGAGGGAGTTAGGACGCATCGCGTTCGCGTGGGTTTAGGCCGCGATCGCGAAGAAGGAATTGGCGAGGCCACGCGTTCGCGTGGGAGATTACGCGTTCGCGTAGAGTAATAATCCGGAGGCTGGGAAGTTGACCTTCGCGAACGCGGGAAGGAGTGACGCGTTCGCGATGAAGAAGAGGAAAAAGGCATCGCGTTCGCGTGAGAGGCGTCGCGAACGCGATGAAGAGATTTGACTGGCAGTGAGTTTAAGTTCAGAACAGAACCAATCGCGGGTTTAATACCCAAAACCTCCATTTTTGAGTTCCAAGAGAAGAAATTGACGGGAGATTGCTGGGAAATCATCGGGGTTTCGTCGGAGGTAAGTTTTGTGGCTTAATTACATCATTTTAACATGAAATCCTTGGTTAAATTCCCTGTAAATGAAAGATTAAAGGTGGGTTTGAGCCCTAGGCTTAAGTATTAAAAACGGGATTTTTGGATTTGGAGGGTCATTTGAACTCCGATTTCGATAAATTTTATATGTATGGACTCGTGGCGAGACGAGGGTTCCAGAAATGTGAATTTCGTAAATTTTCGGAATGTGGGCCCGGGGCTCGGGTTTTGACAACTTTGGGAATTTTGATGTAAATCGAGTTGTATTGATTGGGTGTCGTCCCATTGGCCTAATTTGTTGTATTTCTACTGTATTTGATCAGATTCTACGCGTGCGGAGCTTGATTCTCGTGGCAAGGGCATTGCGGAGTAGTCGTCGCGCCGTATTGAGGTGAGTAATAGATGTGGGTGATGACTAGCGGGTTCGAAACCCCGGTATACCACTTTGTGACGCTATATAGCGGCGAGACACGTACTCTCTTGTGAGTGCGGGGTCGATTGTGATTGGGGACTATGACTTAGTCCGACTTGTTGATACCGTATTATGATATTAGGCTATTCTTGAGCCGTCGAACCTCCTTCTCGGATGGTTGCATGTTATATATTGTGATAATGGCCACTCTTGAGCCGAGGAACCCCCTTCTTGGGCGGTTGAGTATACTTGTGGGCCATGAGCCACTTATTGGATCCCGCGAGGATCGTTATCATTGTCTTATCATATTGACATGCTAGTTTACTACTAGTCCGCAGCTATTTCTGTTATCATGCTATTTCCAATCTCTGGAACTTGGTATTATTGTTTTCCAACTGAAAAATGATAAAAAGATGTTTTCAAAACTACTTTTGAGCCCGAGAGGCTATGATTGCATATTAGCCGACTAGTAGTGGATCGGCCGCGCGCCGCAGAAGTATATATGTTGGATCGGGACCGCACGCCGCAGCGTGATATATGTTGAGGGCTGTAGGAGCCCCTCCGAGTCCGAACCCCACAATGCAGCACGGACCCAAACTGGATCGGGCCACGCGCCGTAGCGGTCATATCATACATTGCATTGCATTTAGCTACATCTCATAGTTGTTATACTGTTTTGCTGGTACTTATTAGTACAGGTACAGTTGATATCGATTATGTGACAGGGTATTTGATTACAGCTTTACATAGTGCTTTATTGCGGATTTCTTATCCGCACTGTCTTACCCTTGTTTATTACCACTGAGTCTGGCAGTACTCATTTTACTCCCTGCACCTTGTGTGCAGATCCCGGTACCTCTCAGCAGTGATCCAGTAGCCGTGCGAGGCAACATTTGTGGATATTCGAGGTAGCTGCAGAGTCCGCAGGACCCGATATTCCTTCTCACTGTCTCTTGATTTCGTATTGACTTTTCTTTCCACACTTGGTATCTTGAACCTTTATACACTCATGTTTAGTAGAGGCTCACGACTCTTGACCCTTTGGTCTATGGGAGTTGATGTATTATGGGACTTGGTTCCCCGTTTTCGTTATGTGTATCGCTATTGCTTCGTGATTTGATATGCCTAAATGGGCTAAAGAGAGCTTCTAGCTCCGTTATTGTTATCGATTGGTCGGGCTGGCTTAGCAATGTGCTGGGCGCCATCACGACCGGATTTGGGGTCGTGACATGTTCATTAGAGGCTCATGACTCTTGACCCTACGGTCTATGGGAGTTGGTATATTTTGGGACTTGATTCCCCGTTTTCGATATATGTATCACTGTGGTTAAACTTCACTTTTCTTGAACTCTGTCGTGCGATCTTGTTGTTCTGAGAACTGAACTTCTATATTCTATTCTCTCGCAGATGGCGAGAACGCGAGCATCGGGACGAGGTGGACGACCTCCATTGCCACCTGTTAGAGGCCGTGGGCGCGGTCGTGCTAGAGGTAGAGGTAGGGCGGCCGAGGCAGTGCCAGCTGACCCGCCCGTTGTACTAGTTCAAGAGCAACCCCCAGTGGTTGATGCTCCAGCAGCCCCAGTTCAGGGCCCGACTATATCTATTGCTATTCCTGGTCTTCGCGGAGACTCTTGCTCAGATATTATCGGCGTGTTCCTGTTTGGCTCGGTAGTTTCAGCCACCGCTATCGTAGCGATATCTCGGCCGGTGGGTGGTCGGCAGACCCCCTGCAGCTGCACACACCGACCCGGTTGTTCGGTGACTCTCGGACGCCGCAGGCGGTCCCCGCTCGGTGGTTGCACCGGTTATTCCTCCAGCCGCACCCGGCTCCAGCTCCAGAGCATATGGTTCAGAGTTATGCCCGATGACGAGCAGCCGTCGTCTCGAGAGATTTGGTAGACTTCGGCCACCCCATTTCGCGTGGCGTCGAGGCGAGGATGCCCGTGGTTTCTTGGATAAGTGTCGGAGGATGTTGCGACGGCCGGTATTCTCGAGTCCAGCGAGGTTTCATTTACTACCTTCCAGCTCACTGGTCCCGTATTTGATCGGCGGGAAGAGTTTGAGAGGCGTAGGCTCGCTGGAGCAGCACCTCTCATATGGCAGCAGCTTCTCACTCTCTTTTCAGAGAAATATGTACCTCAGCGTCTCGTCGCGAGGAGCTATGTCGCCGGCTCGAGTGGTTGGTTCAGGGCGACATGTCCGTGACCCAGTATGAGCTCGATTCACACCGTTGGCTAGGCATGCCACATGGATGATCCCCAACGATAGGGAGAGGATCAGGAGGTTCATCGATGGCCTCAACTACTCTATCCGTATTCTTATGACCAGCCAGAGAGAGTTTTGTCATCATCATTTGAGCAGGTTGTTGATATGGCACGCTCCATCGAGGCGGATCATCGCCGAGAGAGAGAGGAGCGGGAGGCCAAGAGGCCTCGTGGTTCCGGTAGTTTCAGCGGTGCTCCATCTGGAGGGCATTCCCGGCAGAGCGGGAGGTCGCTCATCGAGACCTTCTCATTCGAGCCGCCCAGCGAGCAGAGCGGAGGTTCTCATGGTCGTGGTCGATAGGGTTTCAGCAGGGTCACTCATCACTTAGTGCCCTTCCGGCCCGGGTGCAACACCTACTTCATCACCGGGTTATTCGCGGCGAGGGTTCCCTCCGGTCCCTTCTCCAAGCACCGGTGCATGTTACGAGTGCGGTGAGTTTGGCCACATGAGAGGCATCGCCCTCGACTCGTAGGGGTAGGACTCAGCAGAGGGATCAGCCCTCATCATCGGCACCATCTCAGTCTAGTAGAGGTGGAGGTCAGTCTTCTCGTGGATGCCCCAGGGGCGAGGAGAGATCTGGTGGAGGCCAGGCGCAATTCTACGCACTTCCTGACAGGCGTGATGCAGTTGCCTCCGATGCAGTGATTACAGGTATCATTTCTGTCTGTCACAGAGATGCCTCTGTTCTATTTGATCCAGGGTCCACATATTCTTACGTGTCCTCTTATTTTGCACATCATTTGGGTACGACTCGTAGTAGTCTTGATTTTCCTGTTTATGTATCCACCCCCGTGGGTGATACGATCGTTGTGGATCATGTCTATAGATCCTGTGTTATATTTATTGGGGGTCTGGAGACCCAGGCAGATTTGTTATTGTTGGGCATGGTGGACTTTGATGTTATATTGGGTACGGACTGGTTGTCTCCGTACCATGCTATATTGGACTGTCATGCTAAGACAGTTACGTTGGCCATTCCTGGTATTTCTCAGATTGAGTGGCGGGGTTCGACCGATTTCGTCCCTAGCCGTGTTATTTCGTTCCTAAAAGCTCGGAAGATGGTTGAAAAAGGGTGTTTATCGTACTTAGCTTTTGTGAGAGATGTGGGAGCTGAGTCTCCTAGCATTGATTCTGTACCTGTTGTGAGGGACTTCTCAGATGTATTCCCCTCAAGACCTGCCGGGCATGCCGCCGGACAGGGATATTGATTTTGGCATTGACTTGGTGCCGGGCACTCAGCCCATATCCATTCCTCCTTATCGAATGGCACCGACCGAGTTGAAAGAACTAAAAGAGCAGCTCCAAGAACTTCTGGATAAGGGTTCCATCCGTCCTAGTGTGTCCCCGTGGGGTGCGCGGTATTATTTGTTAAAAAGAAAGATGGTTCCATGCGAATGTGTATTGATTATAGGCAATCGAACAAAGTGACAGTGAAGAACAAGTACCCTCTACCGCGCATAGATGATTTGTTTGATCAGTTACAGGGTGCGAGGGTGTTTTCTAAGATCGATCTTCGTTCGAGCTATCATCAGTTGAAGATCAGAGACTCAGATATTATGAAGACTGCATTCAGGACCCGATATGGTCATTATGAGTTTCTTGTGATGTCGTTTGGGCCGACCAACGCCCCAGCAGCATTTATGCATCTGATGAACAGTGTGTTCAGGCCCTATTTGGATTCATTTGTGATTGTGTTCATTGATGACATTCTAGTCTACTCCCGTAGTCAGCAGGAGCATGCTCAGCATTTGAGTATTGTGTTGTAGAGATTGAGAGAGGAGAAGCTATATGCTAAATTCTCCAAGTGCGAGTTTTGGCTCGAGTCCGTAGCATTTCTGGGACACGTGGTGTCTCGTGATGGTATTCAGGTTGATCAGAAAACGATAGAGGCGGTGCAGAGTTGGCCTAGACCGACCTCGGCTACAGAGATCAGGAGTTTTCTTGGTTTGGCGGGATATTATCGCCGTTTTGTTCAGGGATTTTCATCCATTGCTTCTTCATTGACTAAATTGACCTAGAAGGGTGCACCATTCGTGTGGTCGGATGAGTGCGAGGAGAGCTTTCAGAAGCTCAAGACAGCTTTGACCACAGCTCCAGTGTTAGTATTGCCATCAACTTCGGGTTCATATACCGTTTATTGTGATGCCTCGAGAGTGGGGATAGGTTGTGTGTTGATGCAGGAAGGAAAGGTAATTGCTTATGCTTCTCGGCAATTGAAGCCACATGAGAAGAACTATCCTGTTCATGACTTGGAGCTAGCCGCCATTGTTCATGCATTGAAGATTTGGAGACACTATTTGTACGGTGTGTCTTGTGAGGTGTATACCGACCATCGTAGTCTCCAACACTTGTTCAAACAGAAGGATCTTAATTTGAGACAGCGGAGATGGATTGAGTTGCTTAAGGATTATGACATCACTATATTATATCATCCAGGGAAGGCCAATGTGGTGGCTGACGCTTTGAGCCGGAAGGCGGTCGGTATGGGGAGCTTGGCATATATTCCAGCTGAGGAGAGGCCATTTGCTTATGATGTTCAGGTGCTAGCCAATTGGTTAGTGAGGTTAGATATTTCGGAGCCCAGCAGGGTATTGGCTTGTGTTGTATCTCGGTCATCTCTATATGATCGTATTCGTGAGCACCAGTATGATGATCCACATTTGGCTGTCCTTAGGGACAGAGTTCAGCATGATGATGCTAGAGATGTCACCATTGATAGTGACGGCGTATTGAGGATGCAGGGCCGGATATGTGTGCCCAATGTTGATGGCCTTCGTGAGTTGATTCCGGAGGAGGCCCATAGCTCGCGGTATTCTATCCATCCAGGAGCCGCGAAGATGTATCAAGATTTGAAACAACACTATTGGTGGAGAAAGATGAAAATGGACATTGTTAGACATGTAGCACGGTGCCTCAACTGTCAGCAGGTTAAGTACGAGCATCAGAGGCCTGGTGGTGTATTTCAGCGCATTGTTATTCCTGAGTGGAAATGGGAGAGGATCACTATGGACTTTGTTATTGGACTCCCTCGGACGGCGAAGAAGTTTGATTCTGTGTGGGTGATTGTGGATAGACTGACCAAGTCAGCTCACTTCATTCCAGTTAGTACTACCTACTCATCTGAGCGGTTGGCAGTGGTCTTTATTCGGGAGATTGTCCGATTGCATGGGGTCCCAGTGTCTATCATATCCGACAGGGGTACTCAGTTCACTTCTCAGTTTTGGAGAGCATTTCAGCGAGAGATGGGTACGCGGGTCGAGTTGAGTACTGCATTTCACCCCCAGACAGATGGGCAGTCTGAGCGTACTATTCAGATTCTGGAGGATATGTTGCGAGCATGTGTGATTGACTTTGGTGGTTCGTGGGACGAGTTCCTACCACTTGCTGAGTTTGCCTAAAACAACAGTTATCGGTCGAGTATTCGGATGGCCCCGTATGAGGCATTGTATGGCAGACGGTGTAGATCCCCCGTGAGATGGTTTGATCCTGGTGAGGATAGATTGAGAGGGACTAAGTTAGTTCAGGATGCTCTGGATAGAACGAAGTTGATCCAGGAGAGGCTTCGCACAGCACAGTCTCGCCAGAAGAGTTATGTAGACCGTAGAGTTCGAGAGTTGTCTTTCATGGTTGGTGACAGAGTATTGTTGAAGGTTTCACCCATGAAGGGTGTCATGAGGTTTGGGAAGAAAGGAAAGTTGAGTCCTAGGTACATTGGTCCTTTTGAGATACTCATGAGAGTTGGAGAGGTGGCATATGAGTTAGCCTTGCCGCCCAGCTTATCCAGCGTCCATCCAGTATTCCACGTGTCTATGCTCCGGAAGTACATTGGAGATCCGTCTCATGTATTAGACTTCAGTACCATTCAGCTTGATGGTGATCTATCCTATGATTTGGAGCCTATTGCCATTTTAGGACGGCAGGTGAGAAAATTGAGGTCTAAGGAGATTGCAGCAGTTAAGGTTCAGTGGAGAGGTTGACCCGTGGAGGAGGCCACTTGGGAGATCGAGCGGGAGATGCAGAGCAGATATCCTCACTTGTTTGAGTCTGGCAGTACTCATTTTACTCCCTCCACCTTGTGTGCAGATCTAGGTATGTGACGACCCGGCCCGTCGTCACGGGAATTACCACCCCGTTATGTTGAAATTGTATGTTTTATGCTTTTATATCGTTGTTAAAGTCTATCGGGTGAGTTAGGAGTGAATTGGATTGAAAATGAGGCATATAGCCTTTTTGAAGGAAACTTGAATAAGGAAAGTCAACCCGGAGTTGACTATTTGGTTAGAGGGCTCGAATTGGATTCTGATGATTTGGTTAGTTCCGGGAGGTAATTTGTGACTTAGGGAAACAATCGGAATTGAATTTGGAGGCCCAGTGTAGAAATAGGCTTGAATTGGCTAAGGTTGAATTTTGGCGAAATCCGAACGGTAGGTGAGATTTTGATCCTGGGGGTCGGAATTGAATTCCGACAGTTGCAATAGCTTCGTTAGGTTATTTTGGATTTGCCTGCAAAATTTCAGGTCATTCGGACGTCGTTTGGTCGGGTTTTTGATCGAATGTGTAATTCGGAAAGTTTTAAGAAATTTAGGCTTGACTCCGTGTGTAATTGGTGATTTTGATGTTTAGGATGGTGTTTTTATGATTGGAACAAGTTCGTATCGTGTTTTGGGGTATGTTGGTGGTTTTCATTGGGGTCCCGGGGGCCTCGGGGTGAATCCGGACCATCATCCGGCATTTGGAAGCAAGAAAAGACCTGCTGTAATCTGCAGATCACTGGGCAGTGATTTGGCCTTCGCGTTCGCGAGGGCACGGCTCGCGTTCGTGTAGGCCAATTTCAGCAGGCATCACGTTCGCGAGGGGGGTATCGTGTTCGCGTATTGGAAAGGCTGGGAAGCTTCACGGACGCGTGAGTGAAGGTCGCGTTCACGTATGAGGGAGTTAGGACGCATCGCGTTCGCGTGGGTTTAGGCCGCGGTGAAGAAGGAATTGGCGAGGCCACGCGTTCGCGTGGGAGACCACGCGTTCGCGTAGAGTAATAATCCGGAGGCTGGGAAGTTGACCTTCGCGAACGCGTGGAGGAGTGACGCGTTCGCGATGAAGAAGAGGAAAAAGGCATCGCGTTCGCGTGAGAGGCGTCGCGAACGCGATGAAGAAAATAGGTTGGCAGTGAAGTTAAGTTCAGAACAGAACCAGTCGCGGGTTTAATACCCAAAACCTCCATTTTTGAGTTCCAAGAGAAGAAATTGACGGGAGATTGCTGGGAAATCATCGGGGTTTCGTTGGAGGTAAGTTTTGTGGCTTAATTACATCATTTTAACATGAAATCATGGGTTAAATTTCTGTAAATGGAAGATTAAAGGCGGGTTTGAGCCCTAGGCCTAAATTATAGAAAAACACTGATTTGAGTGGGCAAATGGAGTCCGATTTTGGTAAATTTTATATGCCTAGACTCGTATCGAGATGAGGATTCCGAATATGTGACTTTTGTAATTTTTCGAGAAGCGTGCAGAAAGTCGGGTTTTGACAACTTTGGGAATTTTGATGTAAATTGAGTTGTATTGATTGGGTGTCGTTCCATTGGCCTAATTTGTTGTATTTCTAATGTATTTGATCAGATTCTACGCGTGCGGAGCTTGATTCTCATGGCAAGGGCATCGCGGAGTAGTCGTCGCGCCGTATTGAGGTGAGTAATAGATGTGGGTGATGACCAGCGGGTTCGAAACCCCAGTATACCACTTTGTGACACTGTATAGCGGCGAGACACGTACTCTCTTGTGAGTGCGGGGTCGATTGTGATTGGGGACTATGACTTAGTCCGACTTGTTGATATTGTATTATGATATTAGGCTATTCTTGAGCCGTCGAACCTCCTTCTCGGATGGTTGCATGTTATATATTGTGATAATGGCCACTCTTGAGCCGAGGAACCCCCTTCTTGGGCGGTTGAGTATACTTGTGGGCCATGAGCCAGTTATTGGATCCCGCGAGGATCGTTATCATTATCTTATCATATTGACATGCTAGTTTACTACTAGTCCGCAGCTATTTCTGTTATCATGCTATTTCCAATCTCTCGAGCTTGGTATTACTATTTTCCAACAGAAAAATGATAAAAAGATGTTTTCAAAACTACTTTTGAGCCTGAGAGGTTGTGATTGCATATTAGCTGACTAGTAGTGGATCGGGCTGCGCGCCGCAGCAGTATATATGTCGGATCGGACTGCACGCCGCAGTGATATTGTGCTTGGGCTGAAGGAGCCCTTCCGGAGTCTGAACCCCCACAGTGAGCACAGGTACCCAAATTGGATCGGCTACGCGCCGTAGCGGTCATATCATGCATTGCATTGCATTTAGCTACATCTGCTAGCTGTTATACTGTTTTGCTGGTACTTGATTAGTACATGTACAATTGATATTGATTCTGTGACAGGGTATTTGATTACAGCTTTACATAGTGCTTTATTGCGGATTTCTTATCTGCGCTGTCTTACCCTTGTTTATTACCACCGAGTCTGGCAGTACTCATTTTACTCCCTGCACCTTGTGTGCAGATCCAGGTACCTCTCAGCAGTGATCCAGTAGCTGTGCGAGGCGACATTTGTGGACATTCGAGGTAGCTGCAGAGTCCGCAGGACCCGATATTCCTTCTCACTGTCTCTTGATTTCGTATTGACTTTTGTTTCCGCACTTGGTATCTTGTAAACCTTTATACACTCATGTTCAGTAGAGGCTCACGACTCTTGACCCTTTGGTCTATGGGAGTTGATGTATTATGGGACTTGGTTCCCCGTTTTCGTTATATGTATCGCTATTGCTTCGTGATTTGATATGCCTAAATGGGCTAAAGAGAGCTTCTAGCTCCGTTATTGTTATTGATTGGTCAGGCTGGCTTAGCAATGTGCTGGGCGCCATCACGACCGGATTTGGGGTCGTGACAGTTATACCAGACACTATTAAATCAGAAATCACTAAGCCTCCAGATGCCAAAGTTCTGCTAGGAAGAAGACAGAAGAATCGACATGTTTCAGGTACAGAATTCAAGAAGGAACCAAGATGTAGTCGCTGCAAAAAATATGGGCATACCAGAATAAATTGCACAAATTCTGCTGTAGTTCATCCTTATGCAAGAAAATATAGGTAAAACAATGATTGAATATATACAATAAAGTTGAATTGGCTGGTGTAGTTCTTAATAATATATTCAATATTGTTGTTTGTCAAAATATTTTACTGTATATTATTTTTTCTTAATATGCTTATAAAAAAAAATACTATGTCACAAAAACATAGTGGTTTTACAACATATTACAACAGTGTAATATAAAGGAAACAAAATATTAAATTATGTAATTCCAATTACTTTGAATTTGTACTTTATATTATACTTGATGTTAGTGGTCGTCCTCTAATATATTTTTTTTATAACAGTAAACTTTACTGGGAACATGCCTTCTATTAGCTTTATCTCCAGTATATAATACTGGTGATATCTGTAATATTAGTTTTATTTTTTTAGTGATTATTAAAATCCAATATTAAATACGGGGGTTAAATAGTTGATTTCTGTAATTCCTGCTGGACATATGTCTGCCTATAATAATTCAAATTTTTTTATTATATAATCGTCCAACTTATTCTGTAAATACTATTTATGAAGCTATATAAGCCAGTATATTATAAAGGAGAAGTTGAAAATAAATATCTAGAGTAATTGATTGAAATTAAATAATTTAATATTTTTGTTTGGTATACTGTATATAATATTAAATGTGAATAGTTTTAATTATTTTACCCTAATTACTTGATTGTTCTTGTGAATTATACTGGATAATCTAATATGTGAAAGCATATCATCTAGTAAAATTTATAGAATCGGAGTTCTATGACGACCCGACCCGTCGTCTCAGGTGTAACCGCCTCGTGTTTTCCCACATTGTGTTGCCTTATGTTTCATTATCAGTTTTGTGTGCGTTCAGAATTAAATTGGAGTAATTTTGTTAAGAAATGAGAAACTTAGTCTCTTTTAAGAAGACTTAAGTTGGAAAAGTTAACCGGATGTTGACTTATGAGTTAGAGTACTCGTAATCAAATTTTGATGATTCGGTTAGCTCCAGATGATGAAATGTGACTTAGGAGCGCAATCAAAAGTAATTTTGGAGGTCCGGTGAAGAAGTTAGCATATTTGGCGAAGTTAGAATTCTGGCGAATTCCGGTTGATAGGGAATATTTTGATCCGGGAGTCGGAATGGACTTCTGAGAATTGTAGTAGCTTCGTTAGGTGATTTTGGACTTGTCCGCAAAATTTCAGGTCATTCGGACGTCATTTGGTTGGGTTTAGGATAGAATGTGAATTTTGAAAGTTAAAGTTAAACTTAAGCTTGAATTTGTTAAAAACGGATGATTTTGATGTTAACGATAGAGTTTTGATGATTGGAACAAGTTTGAATAAGGTTATAGGACGTGTTGGTACTTTTGATTGAGGTCTCGGGGGCCTCGGGTGAGTTTCGGGGTGGTTTCGGACCATTTTTAAGCCATTTTTAACTGCTGGTTTTTGGCTACAGCAGTGCTCTATGCGATCGCGGGGATTTGGCCACGATCGCGGTGAGTAAAATCTGAGAAAAACCTTAATGAATCGCGATCGCGTAAAGCTCTTTGCGATCGCGAAGAAGGAATTTCTGTCGCGCAAGTCCTATTTTGGAAGCTCATATCGTTTTATCGACAAGGAATTTTGAGGTAATTCAAAAACAAAAGTTGTAGCACATCTTGTCTAGTTTTCATAAAGATAAAGAAATAGTGATTTGGATGTCTGTGTAAAAAGGTATGGATGTTACATTATAGGCTGTTCGAGGAGGATCTTTAATACAAATGTATACATTGGGAAGCATATATCTCAAAATTTATAAGGATTCAGGAAATGAGCAACAAATGAAAGTAATAGCCCTATGTGTCTAGTATCCAGAAAATCATACCATTTGTTATTTGGAGTTGTGTGCAAAACGTTATGACCATTATACTGAAGCCTATCCGGAAGAACCGGAATTTATGCACCGCGATCGCGAAGCCTTTCCCACGATCGCGAAGGGTAATTTTTGGGCCAAAAACTTGTTCTTCGCGATCGCGAAGCATTTCCCGCGATCGCGATGAACAAAATGCCTGGGCCGAATGTTTTAAAACATTCCAGTCGCGAAAATAACCCACTTTTCCACCATTTTTGGTCACTCTTGAGAGCTTTTGGACGGGAAATGAAGGGGTTTCAATGGGGAATTATTGGAGGTAAGTTTTATGAGTTAATTACATGTTTTTATACAAGAATAATCCATGGAATTCATGAATTTATGGCTAAAAATCAAGAAAATATGGCTTGGAGTAAAAATCTTGAATTTATGATTTGAAGGGCCATTTGTGGTCCGAATTAAGAGTTCTTGGTATGTACGGACTCGTGACGAGACGAGGATTCCATAAATATGAATTTCGTAATTTTTCAGAATGTGGGCCTGGGGCTCAGGTTTTGTCAATTTCGTGATTTTTGGTATTTTTCGAGTTCTTTCGATTGGGTTATGTTCCATTAGCCTATTATGATATATTTGTACTAATTTTGGCTAGTTTCCATGCGCGTGGAGGCCGGTTTGAGGAGCAAAGACGCCGCGGGCATGAGTTTTCGCCGGTTCGAGCGGGTAATACTTGTAAATGATGTCCTAAGGGTTAGTAAACCCCAGACGTGCACATCTTAGTGTTGTGTTGAGGTGACTTGCACGCCGGATAACGGGTGTGGGGTAGAGAACCATTGGGGATTGTGACTTGGTCCATCCCGCGTAATAAATAATAACACCTAATTGTTTGAAATAAAATTGACGCCTCAATAAAGATATTAATTATCATGAATTGGACTAATTATCATGCTTGGGCTTCGCGCCGATTATTTGAATCCTTCAGGGATTGGTATCATTGTCTTGATAACACTATGCATATTTTTATCTCAATTTAAAGTTTCAAATGGTATTTTGCTACTCAGCATTTTTTTATAAAGTTATGAAAAACTTGAACATGGTCTTAATGGCATTTCTAGCCGTGAGCTAATATAATACTGTTGCCCGAAGGGCTTTCTTGATTATTTGTTAGACTGAGTGGGGCCGAGGGCCATATGTTAGGGCATGACGATTTATGTGAACATATGCATACACATGCATGGATCGGACTGCACGCCGCAGTGGTATATGGATCGGGCTGCGCGTCGTAGCAGGTGTGATATTCATATTGCGCTAGGGATGTAGGAGCCCCTCTGGAGTCTGACGTGAGCGCGGGCACCTTTGCATGGATCGGGCCGTATGCCACAGCGTCATAAGCATTGCATGGCATACATACATTCGTTTACGTGTACTACGTGGAATAACATTTGTCACTCATGCATTACTGGCACAAATGCATTATTTGCCTTATTGACCAGATCTCCTGGTGGTATTTGTTAAGGAGTGCTGAGCCCGAGGGGCTGATTTGAGTGCAGACCTGCACTGCTTGAGATTGTACCCAGGTATTGGTATGTTATCATGAAAGAAAGAAGCTAAAAATGAAATTTCTAAATAATTTACTCACATATGCTGAAAGGGGATAAAATGATAGTGTGTTGAAGTTTAAAGGTAGTTCTGTATTGTGTAGCATGAGATAGTGCTTTCCGTGGTTTCCTTTCCTTCACCATTATTTACTTTTATTACCGCTGAGTTGGAAGTACTCACACCCGACTCCCTGCACCTTGTGTGCATATCCAGGTACATCACAGTAGAGCTGATTCTATAGCTGCTCGGGAGTGCATTTGGACAGTCGAGGTAGCTGCCAGCGTCCGCAGGACCCGACTCTCCAGTTTATCCTTATTTGGTTTTGTCTATGCCACACTTGTGCACAGTTGTATACACTATCACAGTTTATAAATTATGGTAGAGGCTCATGACTTATGACTCCTGATTCGGTGGGAGGTTTATACTGGTTTTGGGATATCTATCCCCAATGTACTAGACGTCATTTCATTATATTATTGTTGTTTATGCCTACAAAGGGTAAAGTGAGAGCTGATAGCTCTGTGTTATGAATGGTTGGTCAGGCTAGCCTAGCAATATGTTGGGCGCCATCACGATGGGTTTTGGGGTTGTGACAAGTTGGTATCAGAGCCTAGGTTACTAGGCCTCATTAGTCTTGAGCCGGTTAGTAGAGTCTCGCGGATAGGTACAGAGACGTCTGTATTTATTCTCGAGAGGCTGCAGAACCTTTAGGAAACACTTCACTTTCTTGGAATTCTTATCGTGCGTACTTGATTCAGCTTGAGATGTAATTCTTGAAATTCCTTCCACACGTTTGTATGCGCACTCGAGCGTTTAGTAATAAATTTGCCTTGATGCCTTGTGAATCCCCGATCGAAGGCGAGATATAATCTCCGTGATTTCATGTTGGGCCAGTCTGAAGGACTTGAGGCCGAATCTTCACCTATGGCTTGAGCACCAAGGTGCTGATTTTGCGAGCTAGTATTATGAACTTATATGTTCAGTATTGTCCCTAATTATGGGAATGACGGCTAGATAGCCAGGTGATGTGTGTCATGGTGGAAGGTGTGCTGAGATACTAAATTGAGGCGAAGCAGGTGGGTTATCTCTTGCGGATTCTTAAGTGTAATTGAAAGGTATTTGATATGTGTTATGATTCGAGCAGGTGCAACGCATGTCAGTATATCAATTTTGATAATATAATTCGTGTAGTATTGAGATTAATGTTGTTGATATACATTGTGATGTCTTGTCGAGTTGTGGATGTGTTGTTAGGATGGTTTTGGTGATTCTCTGGCAGGTGGATAGGCCTAATTACAAAGGAAACTCTGTCGAAATTTTTGAAAAATTTGGGACTTAGTAAAAACTTTTGTCGCCTAAAGAGTTGGCTTAATTGTAGTGTGAATGAATGCAAGAATTAGGGAAGAGTTAGAATTTTTGATGATTCGTGTCTTCGCAAGCTGGTGAAAGAGTGAGTTTAATCTCACCATGATATTACGACAATAATAAAGTATATATGTTCTGATAAATATGGCTTCGAGCTAAGTTGGGGAGGTTTCCATTGATTAGCTGATTGCGCAGTTGTATGCTACGTTGGTTATGTCTTAAAGTACACTGACGAACCAGTTCTGGTTACCGAAATTGAGCCGAGAATAGCACGAGTGAAGTAAGATTTTGACAAAAGTTATACGGTGCTTTCGTAGATGTGAGAAAATAATAGTATGTCTTGAGCTGTTGTTGGTAAGGAATGCTCAGTGAATTGGGGAGAATGATGTTTGTTGGTATTTGAATGAGATCATATCCTGTGGTGTCAGGGTGGTCATAAGGCACAAGTGGTTCTGTTCGTTAAGTCTGGTAATTTGCAGTTTCGATAAGAGTGGATGACTCTTGGGAATGTTACAATGTGTTCTAAGATGGTGTATGTGACTAAAGATAGTGTTTTCATTAGAAAAGATCAAGACTTGTGGTATTTTGTGATAACTACGAGACCCTAAGTATTAGTATCAGGAAAGTAGTAGTAATGAATTCAGATTCGCAAGAAGTGCTTCAAAACAAAGTATTATGGAAGGTGATATTTCTGGGAGACATTGGAGAAAGTATTGAGTGGCCTATGAGTATTAAAGAATGTGGCCTTATGTTTGAATCTCCTGTGGTGAGCCTGAATTGATGCATTGTAATGTTGTAACAAGAGAGAAAAATCAAAATAATGATGTAAACCAAATATGAAGGTGTCACGACCCAAATCCGGTGCATTATAAAAAAAATGGGAGTTATTATGGACCTTTGAAAGGTTATCAGACTAAGTTCAGTGTGATCAGAATCGGCTTGAAGTTGATGGATAGATGTAATGTGAATAATGGCTCTATATCAGGCCAGATGTGTGCATTTTGTAATCCAGTCCTCATGAAGGAGTAGTTAGGTTAATGCTTTATTGTCAGATATCTCGCGTAGTGATGCCTTACGCCATGTGATTTGTGAAAAGGCTCAAGAAATTATTATGTGTTGAGAATCCGCATAGGGATGATGTTACCTGAGCAACTTGGCTATTGAAAATTCAATTTCGTATATCGCACATCAGCTGTGCTTGGTTTTGTAGCTATAACGCTAAATACCCCTCAGGGATGATATTATGCACTTAGCATGCTTATGATCGATATTTGGTATTTGGTTATGATGAGCACATTTGGCTCGATGTGTATCTCCGAGATCTGTGTGTGGATCGGGTGGCACGCCGCCATGGGTATGTTAACTGGATCGGGTTGCACGCCGCAACAATGTGATATTGAGTATAATTTTATATATACTATTTCGTATGCCTTGTTCTTTGTTTTCTAAAGAAAGTCCCCATTAATGCGTGGAATTGATAATTCATTCCAGAGTTCGTTTTCTTTTGTATTGCGTTAGAATTGGTAGCCTATTGGCACTTTGGGGCATCATATGCGATTTATAGTTATGTCTGGAGTGGCTTATTACCCAGACAGTTCGTACTTGGAAAGACGAGATCATTGAAGTTGAGATCAATGCAATCTGAGTATGTGAAGTGAAATTATAGAACTAAGACCATTGTTTGGCTCAGAATGAGTTGATAGTTCTTGTAAAGAGTATAGAACTAATGAATTGTTGTTTCGGTAGTAGTTATAAATGTATTCAGGTCTCATCCGCTGTGTCAACATTGTAAGAATTTGAACAAGACCTGTGTATTTCATACAGAGCATGTGATGTATAGTAATTCCTTTCAAGTGATTAGTTAAAGATTCTTCGGATGATTAAGGAAAATGTTATTGCTAAGTGGAAGTGATTTGATGAAAGTATATGTCTCAGAAAAGGGTAATGTGATTAAACTGATTATATATCAGTAGTATTGCGGCATGTTCTTGTTGGGTCCATTGGTGATATTCGGGTCTGCTCTATATCACAGGTAAACATTGAGCATCTGTCATGGGATGAATGATTATCAAATATGTGCGTGTATTGCACGGTGGAAATTGGATTAGGAATGATGATTGGTGAATTTCTAGAACAACTCTGGGTCCGCTCGAGGACGAGCGTTTGTTTATGTTGGGGAGAATGTGACGACCCGACCCGTCGTCTCAGGTGTAACTGCCCCGTGTTTTCCCATATTGTGTTGCCTTATGTTTCATTATCAGTTTTGTGTGCGTTAGAATTAAATTGGAGTAATTTTGTTAAGAAATGAGAAACTTAGTCTCTTTTAAGAATACTTAAGTTGGAAAAGTCAACCGGATGTTGACTTATGAGTTAGAGTACTCGGAATCGAATTTGATGATTCGGTTAGCTCCGGATGATGAAATGTGACTTAGGAGCGCAATCAAAAGTAATTTTGGAGGTCCGGTCAAGAAGTTAGCATATTTGGCGAATTCCGGTTGATAGGGAATATTTTGATCCGGGAGTTGGAATGGAATTCTGAGAGTTGTAGTAGCTTCGTTAGGTGATTTTGGACTTGTCCGCAAAATTTCAGGTCATTCGGACGTCATTTGGTTGGGTTTCGGATTGAATGTGAATTTTGAAAGTTAAAGTTAAACTTAAGCTTGAATTTGTTGAAAACGGACGATTTTGATGTTAACGATAGAGTTTTGATGATTGGAACAAGTTTGAATAAGGTTATAGGACGTGTTGGTACTTTTGATTGAGGTCCCGGGGCCTCGGGTGAGTTTCGGGGTGGTTTCGGACCATTTCTAAGCCATTTTTAACTTCTGGTTTTTGGCTACAGCATTTCTCTATGCGATCGCGTGGATTTGGTCGCGATCGCGGTGAGTACGAGGAGGATCTTTAATACACATGTATGCATTGGGAAGCATATATCTCAAAATTTATAAGGATTCAAGAAATGAGCAACAAATGCAAGTCATAGCCCTATGTGTCTAGTTTTCAGAAATTCATACCATTTGTCATTTGGAGTTGAGTGCAAAAAGTTATGACCATTATACTGAAGCCTGTCCGAAAGAACCGGAATTTATGCACCGCGATCGCGAAGGGTAATTTTTGGGCCAAAAATTTGTTCTCCGCGATCGTGAAGCATTTCCCGCGATCGCGATGAACAAAATGCCTGGGCAGAATGTTTTAAAACATTCCAGTCGCGAAAATAACCCACTTTTCCACCATTTTTGGTCACTCTTGAGAGCTTTTGGACGGGAAATGAAGGGGTTTCAACGGGGAATCATTGGAGGTAAGTTTTATGAGTTAATTACATGTTTTTATACAAGAATAATCCATGGAATTCATGAATTTATGGCTAAAAATAAAGAAAATAGGGCTTGGAGTAAAAATCTTGAATTTATGATTTGAAGGGCCATTTGTGGTCCGAATTGAGAAATCTTGGTATGTACGGACTCGTGACGAGACGAGGATTCCAGAAATATGAATTTCGTAATTTTTCAGAATGTGGGCCCGGTGTTCGGGTTTTGCCAATTTCGTGATTTTTGGTATTTTTCGAGTTCTTTCGATTGGGTTATGTTCCATTAGCCTATTATGATATATTTGTACTAATTTTGGCTAGTTTCGATGCGCGTGGAGGCCGGTTTGAGGAGCAAAGACGCCGCGGGCATGAGTTTTCGCCGGTTCGAGGTGGGTAATACTTGTAAATGATGTCCTAATGTAACGGCCCTGGTGAACACTGTGTAGATATTGTCCGCTCTGGGCTACCCGCCCGCACGGATTTGTTCCTGGGGAGCCACGCTACCCCAAAACGCGTCTACACAAGTTGACCAGCCCTTTACTAATATAGCCCAGGAACTCTCCCTCTCATTCCGATGTGGGACTCCTGTGAGCTACAGCTACCCGCTGATACCACTCACCCCACCAACAAGGACACAACGTCCTCGTTGTGAGTACCCAACCATCGTACTCCAGAGAGTCGGCTCTGATACCAACTGTAACGGCCCTGGTGAACACAGTGTAGATATTGTCCGCTCTGGGCTACCCGCCCGCACGGATTTGTTCCTGGGGAGCCACGCTACCCCAAAACGCGTCTACACAAGTTGACCAGCCCTTTACTAATATAGCCCAGGAACTCTCCCTCTCATTCCGATGTGGGACTCCTGTGAGCTACAGCTACCCGCTGATACCACTCACCAGACTCCCGCAGCCGTTACACCGGAGCAGCGTGTGCCAGTGGGACAGGTTCCATATGTTTTGGTTATGCCTCCTGCCGCCCCAGCACAACCAGGAGGTGGACCAGCTGCCTCTGAGGACGAGCAGCGTAGATTGGAGAGGTTCAAGAAATATGACCCTCCAGTGTTTAGTGGTCTGGTTTCAGATGACGCATTGGGTTTTCTAGAGGAGTGTCATCGTATTCTTCGTACTATGGGGATTGTGGAGACCAGCGGGGTTTCCTTCACTACGTTTCAGTTTCGTGGGACCGCTTATGATTGGTGGCGCACGTATGAGTTGGATAGTCCGGAGGAGTCCGCTTCGTTGACCTGGACGCAGTTTTCAAATCTGTTTTTGACGGAGTTTGTTCCCCAGAGCCTTAGGGATTCTTGGCGCTCGGAGTTTGAGAGATTGCGACAGGGTTCCTTGTCAGTATCGGAGTATGCCATCAGTTTCACCCGTCTAGCCAGGCATGCACCGGCCTTGGTAGCCACGGTTCGGGAGAGAGTGCGGAGATTTATTGAGGGCCTGATTCCGCCGATCCGGTCCAGCATGGCCAGAGAGTTGGAGACAGATATATCTTATCAGCAGGCAGTTAGCATTGCCGGGAGGATCGAGAGTATGCTCCCTAGAGAGCGGGGAGATAGAGAGGCCAAGAGGTCTCGTGAGTCGGGCCATTTCTCTGGTGCCCGTACTTCAGCAGTCGGTCGTTTTGGCAGGGGTTATTCCGGTCATCCAGTTCACTCAGCATTGCCCGCAGCCGGTAGTACCCCAGCTCTTCCAGCACCTCAGGAGCCTTATTATTCTCCCCCAGTTTCCAGTGCACCTCCTGCGCGGGGTCCGTCCAGGGGTCAGACTAATGGGGGTGAGGCTGGTCAGTCACAGCCACCGCGTCCTCCCAGAGCTTGTTTTGAGTGCGGGGATACTCGCCACCTGGTTAGGGAGTGCCCCAGACGCAGGAGAGGAGCCCCTCATCAGTCATCACAGCATCCGCGTGGTTCTCAGGGCCAGCAGGCTATCATTCCAGCCCCAGCTGCCACTCCACCTGCCCAGCCATCCAGGGGCGGGGGTCAGGGTTCCAGAGGCCGCCCTCGAGAGGGGGGACAGGCCAGATTCTATGCTATTCCTGATCGCGCCGCGGCTGTTGCATCTGACTCTGTTATCACAGGTATTATTCTGGTTAGTCACAGGGAGGCATCGGTTCTATTCGACCCTGGTTCCACCTTTTCATATGTGTCTTCTTACTTTGCTTCTCATCTGGGTGTGCCTCGGGATTCTTTGAGTGCCCCCATTTATGTTTCCACTCCGGTGGGTGATTCTTTGGGAGTGGACCGCGTATATCGGTCGTGTTTGATTACTATTTGTGATTTTGAGACCAGAGCGGATTTATTGTTGCTTGGGATGGTCGATTTTGATATTATTCTGGGCATGGACTGGTTGTCGCCCCATTATGCTATTCTTGATTGTCACGCCAAGACCGTGACGCTGGCTATGCCATGCATTCCACGTATTGAGTGGAGTGGTACTCTAGATCACACCCCTAGCCGTGTTATTTCTTTTCTCAGAGCTCAGCGTATGGTTGAGAAGGGGTGTGCTGCTTATCTAGCCTATGTGCGGGACGTCAGTGTTGACACTCCCTCTATTGATTCTGTTCATGTGGTACGTGACTTTGCTGATGTATTTCCAGCTGATCTTCCGGGCATGCCGCCCGACAAAGATATTGACTTTGCTATTGACTTGTTGCCGGCACTCAGCCCATTTCTATTCCACCGTACCGTATGGCTCCTCCTGAGTTGAAGGAGTTGAAGGATCAGTTACAGGAGTTATTGGGCAAGGGTTTTATTCGACCCAGTGTTTCGCCTTGGGGTGCTCCTGTATTGTTTGTGAAGAAAAAGGACGGTTCTATGCGTATGTGTATTGACTATCGTCAGCTGAATAAGGTTACAGTGAAGAACCGGTATCCTTTGCCCCGTATTGATGATTTATTTGACCAGTTACAGGGCGCACATGTGTTTTCTAAGATTGATTTGCGCTCCGGGTATCACCAGCTGAAGATTCGGGAGCCAGATATCCCGAAGACCTGCCTTCAGGACCCGGTATGGTCACTATGAGTTCCTCGTGATGTCTTTTGGGTCGACTAATGCCCCAGCAGCATTTATGCATTTGATGCACAGTGTGTTCAGGCCTTATCTGGACTCGTTCGTGATTGTCTTCATTGATGATATTCTAGTATATTCACGGAGTCGGGAAGAGCATGAGCAGCATTTGAGGATAGTGCTTCAGATCCTGAGGGAGAAGCAGCTTTATGCCAAGTTCTCTAAATATGAATTTTGGTTGAGTTCTGTGGCATTTTTGGGCCACGTGGTGTCGAGTGATGGTATTCGAGTAGATCCGAGGAAGGTGGAGGCCGTGCAGAGTTGGCCCAGACCCTCCTCCGCTACTGAGATACGCAGCTTCCTTGGTTTGGCGGGCTACTACCGTCGTTTCGTAGAGGGTTCTCTTCGATTGCAGCACCTATGACTAGATTGACCCAAAAGGGTGCCCCTTTTCAGTGGACGGACGAGTGTGAGGCGAGCTTTCAGAAGCTCAAGACAGCGTTGACTTCGGCCCCTATATTGATGTTGCCTACAGGTTCGGGGTCCTATACTATATATTGTGATGCCTCACGAGTTGGACTCGGTGCGGTATTGATGCAGGACGGTAGGGTGATTGCCTACGCGTCGAGACAACCGAAGGTGCATGAGAAGAATTACCCTGTTCATGATTTGGAGCTAGCTGCCATTGTTCACGCCTTAAAAATTTGGCGTCATTATTTATACGGGGTTCCTTCTGAGATCTACACCGATCACCGGAGCTTGCAGCACTAGCTTAGGCAGAATGACCTGAATATGCGTCAGAGGAGATGGTTGGAACTACTGAAGGACTATGATATTACTATTCTCTATCATCCAGGCAAGGCTAATGTGGTTGCCGATGCCTTGAGTCGTCGGGCAGAGAGTTTGGGGAGTTTGGCATATCTACCAGCTTCGGAGAGGCCTATGGCGATGGATGTTCAGGCTTTAGCCAGGCAGTTTGTTAGATTGGATCTTTCGGAGCCCAGCCGGGTTCTAGCTTGTGTGGTTTCTCGGTCTTCTCTATTTGACCGCATCAGGGAGCGTCAGTTCGACGACCCTCATTTGCTTGTCCTTCGGGATAGAGTTCGGCGTGGTGATGCTCGAGATGTTACCATCGGGGATGATGGAGTTATGAGGATGCAGGGGCGTATCTGTGTGCCCAATGTAGATGATCTTCGAGAGCCGATTCTAGCAGAGGCCCATAGTTCGCGGTATTCCATCCATCCGGGTGCCGCGAAGATGTATCAGGACTTGAAACAGCATTACTGGTGGAGGCGGATGAAGAGGGATATAGTTGATTATGTTTCTAGATGCCTCAACCGCCAGCAGGTGAAGTATGAGCATCAGCGCCCGGGTGGATTGATGCAGCGGATTGAGATTCCAGAGTGGAAATGGGAGCGCATCACCATGGACTTTGTATCTGGGCTTCCACGGACTGTTAGGAAGTTTGATTCTATTTGGGTTATTGTGGATCGGCTGACCAAGTCCGCCCATTTTATAACGGTGAGCACTACTTATTCATCGGAGCGACTGGCGGAGATCTATATCAAGGAGATAGTTCGGCTGCACGGTATTCCCATTTCCATTATTTCAGATAGAGGCACTCAGTTCACTTCGCGGTTCTGGAGGGCTGTACAGCATGAGTTAGGTACTCGGGTGGAGCCGAGCACAACATTTCACCCCCAGACTGATGGGCAGTCCGAGCGCACTATTCAGATTTTGGAGGATATGCTCCGTGCGTGCGTGATTGAGTTTGGAGGTTCATGGGATCACTTCTTGCCACTGGCGGAGTTTGCTTATAACAACAGCTACCAGTCTAGTATTCGGATGGCACCGTACGAGGCCCTATATGGTAGGAGGTGCAGGTCTCCCGTGGGTTGGTTTGAGCCGGGCGAGGCCAGGTTACTAGGTACTGATATGGTTCAGGAGGCTATGGACAAGGTCAAGGTGATTCAGGACAGACTTCGTGCAGCCCTGTCTAGACAGAAGAGTTATGCGGACAAGAAGGTTCGCGATGTGGCTTTTATGGTTGGTGAGCGGGTTCTGCTTCGAGTCTCGCCCATGAAGGGCGTTATGAGGTTCGGGAAGAAAGGGAAGCTGAGTCCCAGATTTATTGGCCCTTTTGAGATTTTGAGGCGTGTTGGGGAGGTTGCTTATGAGTTGGCCTTACCTCCCAGCTTAGCCGGAGTTCACTCCGTATTTCATGTCTCCATGCTCCGGAGATACCATGGCGACCCGTCGCACGTGTTGGATTTCACATCTGTTCAGCTAGACAAGGATCTTTCTTATGTTGAGGAGCCAGTAGCCATTCTAGACGGGCAAGTCAGAAAGCTAAGGTCAAAGAACATCGCTTCGGTAAAGGTTCAGTGGCGGGGCCAGCCGGTCGAGGAGGCGACTTGGGAGACCGAGCAGGATATGCGCAGCCCAATACCCTCATCTTTTCACTACTCCAGGTATGTTTTCTATGCTTGTTCGAGGACGAACGAATCTTTAAGTGTGGGAAGATGTAACGACCCGACCGGTCGTTTTAGAAAATTACGCCCTATCCCTAATTTAACTGTTCCCCTAAGTTCATTTCTGCTATTGTGGGTTGCCCGGGAGAGTCGGTTCCGAAAATTTGAGCATTTTGGGACACTTAGTCCCCAAATAAGAGCTTTGAAACTAGAAAACGGTCCATAGCCGGAACAGTGTTAAGACGATCTCGGAACGGAAATCCGATGGTTCCATTAGCTCCGTTAGGTGATTTCGGGGTTAGGAGCGCGTTCGGAATGTATTTTGGAGGTCCGTAGCTCAATTAGGCTTGAAATGCCGAAGGTTGAAATTTTGGCGAATCCGATCGATAGGTGAGATTTTGATCCGGGGGTCGGAATGGAATTCCGACAATTTCTGTAGCTTCGTTATGTGATTTTGGATATGTCCGCAAATTTTCAGGTCATTCGGACGTCGTTTGGTCGGGTTTTTGATCGAATATGCAATTCGGAAAGTTTTAAGAAATTTAGGCTTGAATTCGATGTGAATTATGGATTTTGATGTTGTTAGACGTGTTTTGATGATTAGAATAAGTTCGTATCATGTTTTGGAATAGGTTGGTGGTTTTCGTTGGGATCCCGGGGTCTCGGGATGAATCCGGGGGTCCAATCGGGCTATTTCATGCATTTTGGAAATGTTGTTAACTGCTGGTGTGTGCTGCAGACGAATGCTCTATGCGATCGCAATGGGCTAATGCGATCGCATAGAAGGTTTTGGAGAGGCCAAGAATTTGTTCTATGCGATCGCGGGAATGGATATGCGATCGCATAGTTCTGGAAATTTGTTCTATGCGATCGCGGGAGGTATCATGCGATCGCATAGTTCTGGAAAGTTGTTCTATGCGATCGCGTACTGTCCTATGCGATCGCATAGTGTATAGAGAAGAGGGGTCCCGGGTCCAGCTTTTGTTCTATGCGATCGCGGAGCAGGGCATGCGATCGCATAGTTATTTTTCGGTATGCATTGCGATCGCATTGAGGTCTATGCGATCGCATAGAGTGGTTTGGCGAGGGTCAAAATTTGTTCTATGCGATCGCAACAGGGGTCATGCGATCCCCTGACCCCCACCCGGCAGTGACTTAAGTCCAGAAACATTTCAGCCGCGAACCATAAACCAAAAACGCCATTTTTGAGCTCCAAGAGAGGGAATTGAAGGGGAAACGCTGGGATATCACCGGGAAATCATCGGGGGTAAGTTTCCTAACCTTAATTCGTTGGTTTATCATGGAATCCATGATTATTTCACTGAAATTGGAAGATTAAAGGTGGGTTTGAGCCCTAGGCCTAAATGTTAGAAAATCTTTGATTTGAACGGGCAAACGGAGTCCGATTTCGATAAATTTTATATGCACGGACTCGTATTGAGATAAGGAACCCGAATATATAATTTTCGTGATTTTTCGATAAGCGTACCGGAAGTCGGGTTTTGGCAACTTGTGGGTTTTGGTGAATTTTGAGTTAATTTGATTGGGTAATGCCCAATTGGCCTATATTGATGTGATTCTATTGATTTTTATCAGATTCTACTCTTGTGGAGGCCGACATTCGTGGCAAGAGGGTTATTACTTAGCGGTTTTGTGCCGGAATTGAGGTAAGTGGCTTGTCTAACCTCGTGTGGGGGAACTTTCACCCCTAGGATATTATGTGATAGTTTAAATGCCTTGTACGCGAGGTGACGAGCGTGTACATGCGCTGGTTGTTGTAACACACACTTTACTTGAATTGTCCGATTAGTGATATTCCTGCCCTTAGCTGATAAAAGCGTTACGATTACCCGGTAGTACTTAGAAAAGCATGATTAACTAGGATTCAACATGTTTAATTGCCTAGTTGATTTACTTGAATTCTTGACAAATTGTTGGCACTAATTTCGGTGAAGTTGTAATTTAACATTTTATTCTCTCTGTGTGTTTTCTTATTTGATGTGTTGGTGGACTGCGGGTTCAATTCCCGGAGATCCCAGGGCTGTGGGTTCGATTCCCAGAGACCCGGAGTGATATTGTTTGTGGACTGCGGGTTCGATTCCCGGAGACCCAGGGCTGTGGGTTCGATTCCCAGAGACCCGGCGTGATATTGGTAGGGACTACGGGTTCGATTCCCGAGATCCCGAGTTATTGGTAGGGACTACGGGTTCGATTCCCGAGATCCTGAGTTATTGGTAGGGACTACGGGTTCGATTTCGATTCCCGGAGACCCAGAGGTACTGAGAATGGGACTGTGGGTTCAATTCCCATAGATCCTGGATTTATTTATTTGAGTTGGTTATTTGTTGTTAGCTTAATCGTAGACAGTTGCAGTAATTATCATAATGTTGTTATTTCGGAAATTATTATCATATAAACTGTTTATTTTGTTTTCATCATTACATTATTGTTTTCTCAGTAGGGCCCTGACCTACCTCGTCACTACTCCATCGAGGTTAGGCTTGGCACTTACTGAGTACCGCCGTGGTGTACTCATGCTACTCTTCTGCACACTTTTGTTGTGCAGATCCAGGTACATCAGAGCAGGCTCGTACTAGGTGATTCTGCAGCTTTCTGGGAGACTTCGAGGTATGATCTGCTACGTCCGCGGATCCGGAGGCTTCCCTTCTATTCTAGTATTACTAGTGGACATTTTCTTCATTTCGTTGTTAGATACTCTTTACACATAGAGCCACAGTTGTATTTCTCTTTTAGTCTGTGTTACCGTGGGGTTCCGGATCTTGGTAGTGTTCTATTTATTGTGTGACGGATGTATGTGCCAAGCGGCACGGATTACATACCTTTTTGTGTTATTTTCCGCTGTTCCTTATTTAAGTATTTTATAACTTGTATATTCCGCAACGTGTTAGGCTTACCTAGTCGTGGGGATTGGGTGCCATCACGACATGTTCACAATTGGTGAACTAGGGTCGTGACACCTAAGGGTTAGTAAACCCCGAACTTGCACATCTTAGTGTTGTGTTGAGGTGACTTGCACGCCGGATAACGGGCGTGGGGTAGAGCACCATTGGGGATTGTGACTTGGTCCGTCCCGCGTAATAAATAATAACACCTAATTGTTTGAAATGAAATTGACGCCTCAATAAAGATATTAATTGTCATGAATTGGACTAATTATCATGCTTGGGCTTCGCGCCGATTATTTGAATCCTTCAGGGATTGGTATCATTGTCTTGATAACACTATGCATATTTTTATCTCAATTTAAAGTTTCAAATGGTATTTTGCTACTCAACATTTTTTATAAAGTTATGAAAAACTTGAACATGGTCTTAATGGCATTTCTAGTTGTGAGCTGATATGATACTGTTGCCCGAAGGGCTTTCTTGATTATTTGTTAGACTGATTGGGGACGAGGGCCATATGTTAGGGCATGATGATTTATGTGAGCATATGCATACACATGCATGGATCGGACTGCACGCCGCAGTGGTATATGGATCTGGCTGCGCGCCGCAGCAGGTGTGATATTGATATTGCTGTGACGAACCAAAGGGTCATCACTTGTTTTATTAATCATTTCGAGCTTATGAGGTCCTGAAAACCTCATTTATAGTTGCCTCGATTTGCGTGTGCAGTTCGGGTGCGAAGCTAAAAATATTTTATGTTGAAATATATGAAAAATGTGAGAAATTTGAAGAATTTTGATATCAATATTGATATGGTTGACTTTGGTCAACATTTTTGGTAAACGAACCCGGACCCGTGATTTGACAGTCTTAGAAAATCCGTAGAAAAATATGGAACTTGGGCGTATGCCTGAAATTGAAATCCGAGGTCTAGAACCCCGGTAAAAGAATTTTTCTGTTAAATTGTTTTATGAAAATGTTTAAGGAAAATGAAACTGAAATTTGATCAAAAAGTAATGGTATCAGGCTCGTATTTTGGTTCCGACGCCCGGTACAAGTCATATATGTTGGTTAAGCGCTTCCTGTAAAGTTTGGTTGAAAACGGACGTCGTTTGACGTGTTTCGGCCTTTAATTGGAAATATTGAAAGTTTATGAAATTTGAAAGATTTTCTTGGATTTCATGATTTAATTCATTGTTTTTAATGTTATTTTGGTGATTTAATTGCACGAGTAAGTTTGTAAGATGTTTTTGAGTTAGTGTATGTGTTTGGTTAGGAGCCCCGAGGGCTCGGGAGTGTTTCGGAGGTGTCTCAGAGTGTTTTTGGACTTAAGAAAATTTTAGAAAAAAAATTGCAGAAATAGTACCCTGGAACAGTACCGTGTACAGTACCCCATGTACAGTCCGTGTACAGTACCCCATTTACAGTATCGTGTACAGTACCTATGAACAACAGCCCCCGTGAATAGTACCGTGTACAGTACCTCATGTGCAATACCGTGAACAGTAAAAATGCGCGAACAGTACCCCGCGGATTTCTGGACAAAATACTTATTTATGGAAAATGGGATTTGTCCCATTTTCCATTTTTTTGTCAAATTGGAGCTCGGGAAGAGGCGATTTTCGAGAAATTTTCAGAGAAAACAACGGGGTAAGTGTTCTTAACTTAATTGTGGTTATATTATTCGCGTCTATTGCAAGTTTTGTCATTAAATCCATGAATTTTGCGGGAAAAGCTTAGAAACCCTCTCGAATAGATTTGAGGATTTGAGGGTCCAAAATGTTATCGAAATTTAGTAATTTTGGTATGGTTGAACTCATATCGGAATGGGTGTTTGGATTTCGCAAGTTTTTTCGGGATTCGAAATGTGGGTCCCACTATTGAATTTTAAAATATATTTTAGATTTTATCCGGAAAATTAGTAAATTTATTATCCAATTCATTCCTACGATTCGTGTTGAGTATTTCGAATTGTTTGTGAATAGATTTGAAGCATTTAGAGACAAATTTAAAAGGAAAAGCGATGCGTAAGCATTGAGTTGGCCTTAAACTTTCGAAGTAAGTGTTTGTTCTATCCTAGCTTGAGGGAATAGGATTATGTGCTATGTGCTATGTGATCGAGTGCGGTGTATGGGTTGTGGTGACGAGCATCCATACACTGGCGTCTAGCATGACCATGAGTCGTTGTTGATACTTGTTGTGAGACATATTGAAGATAAATTGTTGAACCCTTGCCGGGTTGTAGAGTTGCTATTGTCCTCCATTGCCGGGACTTGTTGTGAAGTGAGATACTAATTGCCCTTGCCGGGACTTTGTTGTGATGATTATTGTGTCCCTTGCCGGGACGGTTCATGATTTATTGTTTTCATTCTCTGCCCTTAACTGTGATTGTTATTTGGGTGAGGAAGAGTGATAATGCACGAAGGGTGATGCCGTGCCTTGATTTATTGATTATGCACGAAGGTTAATGTCGTGCCTTGATTTATTGATTATGCACGAAGGTTAATGCCGTGCCCTGATTTATTGAACCATGTACGAAGGATCTTGCCGTACCATGGATGTGAGGATGAGAGTAAAAGCACGAAGGGTGATGCCGTGCACTTTATTGCTTATTTGGTGAGGATGAGAGTAAAAGCACGAAGGGTGATGCCGTGCAACTATTTGCCATTCCTTGACTTGATATTACCTGTTTTCCATTATAATTTGTTTTCCTTGTGGACTTATTAACTGTTGTTAATTGTTGAGTTCTTGAGATATTCCTTGTTGAGTTGTTACTTGATTATTTCTCGTTATCTTGTGGTATACATATATATAGAACTGCACAGGTTTATGTATTGAATTGCACAGGTTTATGTGGGTGTCTGGTCCTAGGCTTGTCACTACTTCGCCGGATAGGCCAGGCACTTACCAGCACATGGGGTCGGTTGTGCTGATACTACACTTCTGTGCGTTTTTGCACAGGTCCAGGTTTCGATCAGGAGCAGCAGCAGATCTTTTGCGTGGAAGTTGAGCATCTTGAGACCGAGGTAGCTTGCAGGCGTCCGCATGCCCGGCATCTCTTCCTTTTATTATGTTACTAGCTGTAGTCTCCTTGTTCCGAGACAAACAGATTATGTTATATTTCTTCCAGACCTTTATGTGTAGTATTCATGAAGTAGTTCGTGAGTTGGTGACTCCACGTCTTGGGTAGAGGATTTAAGTATCATTTTACCTTGAAACTGCTTATTGCTATTTTTATAAAGTCTTCCGCACTTGTTTAATTAAGGTTATGGTTTTGGTTGTTAAATTGAATATGACATATTGCTAAAAATAGGATAGTGAGAATAAAGTGGCTTGCCTAGCTACCATGAGTAGGCGCCATCACGATCCCGATGTTGGGGGAAAATCTGGGTCGTGACAAGTTGGTATCAGAGCTCTAGGTTACATAGGTCTCCCCACTCACGAACAAGCTTAGTAGAGTTTGAGAGGTAGGTACGGAGACGTCTGTACTTGTCCTCAAATACTGATTGAACTTCTACTCTTTCCTTTTGCAGATGGTGAGGACACGCGCTTCTTCGTCTGCTGACCAGCAGCCCGAGCCCCAGGCAGCTCCCGTGAGGGGCAGGGGCCGAGGCCATATCAGAGGCCGTGGTAGGGGAAAAGCTCAGCCCCCGGCAGCTACTCCAGAGGTGGAGCCTCATATTGAGATTGGCGAGGAGGTTCCAGTCTCAGCAGCTCCAGTGGGCCCAGCTCAGGTCCCAGGAGAGGCTTTATTTACCCCGGATCTTCGGAAGGCTTTGGTCAGGATAGCGGGATTTATGGACAGCGTTGCCAGAGCAGGCTTATTATCAGTTGCACCAGCCGCTTCTCAGGCTGGAGGAGGGGCCCAGACTCCTATTGATCGTACTGTAGAGCCGGTATCTCCTCAGCCTCAGGCACCAGTGGTTCAGCCAGCTGTGGCCACTCAGTCAGGTACCACAGCTCAGGCCGGAGATGGAGCGGCCATGACTTCTAATTCTTTATGGAGACTTGATCGGTTCTCCAAGCTGTTTACCACTACCTTCAGCGGTGCCACATCAGAGGATCCTCAGGACTTCTTATTCAATTGTCATGAGATTCTCAAGACTATGGGGATCGTGGAGACAAACGGAGTTGACTTCTGTACATTCAGGCTTTCAGGATCCGCCAAGACTTGGTGGAGGAATTATTGTTTGACTCGACCATCAGGGTCCCCGGCTTTATCATAGGATCAGTTTGCAGAGTTATTTCTGGAGAAGTTTCTCCCTGTTACTCAGCGGGATGCACTTCGGAGGCAGTTTGAGCGCCTCCAGCAGGGCACTATGACTATCTCAGTATGAGACGAGATTTGTTGATTTGGCACGTCATGTAGTGGTGATACTTCCCACAGAGTGGGAGAGGGTCCGCAGGTTCATAGATGGGCTTAATCAGCCAATTAGACTCCAGATGGCTATGGGCGTGGGGAGTGACATATCATTTCAGGAGGCAGCTAATGCAGCACGTAGAGTTGAGATGGCTCTTGCTCGGGGAGGTGGTTATTCTTCAGACAAGAGGCCTCGTCATTCAGGCAGGTTTAGTGGTTCTTCTTCTGGTGGCAGGGAATCTTTTGATAGGGTCCAGTCTTCCAGGCATTTCCATTCCGCCCTTTAGACTTCACAGGGTGGACCAGGTGATCGTGGGTTTCGTGGGCAGTATTCAGATCAGCCCCCTATTAGTGCTCAGCCTCTTCAGAGTGTTCGTGGAGGCCATTCAGGCCGTCAGGGCCAGCAGCCCCATCAGCCTAGGAGTTGCTACGGTTGTGGTGACCCAGGTCATTTTGTCAGGTTCTGCCCTCGAGCGACGGGCAACACTCAGCAGCGGGGCCCTCGTCCCATGATTCAGGCCCCAGCTAACCCTCAGCCTGCCCAGCCAACCAGAGGCGGGGGTAAAGATCATAGAGGTGGAGGTCGAGACCGTAGAGGCGGAGACCGTCCAGCCAGAGGTAGAGGTCGGCCAGTTGATGACCGTCCTAGGGATGTAGATCAGAGGGGAGGTGCCAATCCCCGATTCTATGCTTTACCAGCCAGGCCAGAGGCAGGGCATTAGATGCCGTGATTACAGGTACCATTCTTGTGTGTGGCAGAGGTGCTTTAGTATTATTTGACCCCGGGTCTACATATTCATATGTGTCTTCCTACTTTGCGCCGTATTTGGCCGTACCTAGCTGTGCTCTGGATATTCCAGTTTATGTGTCTACACCAGTGGGTGACTCCATTGTAGTCGATCGGGTACATCGCTCGTGCATAGTTATCTTTGGGGGTCTTGAGACCCGTGTTGATCTGTTGCTTTTGGACATGGTGGATTTTGATGTCATATTGGGGATGGACTGGTTGTCCCCATACCATGCCATCTTAGATTGTCATGCCAAGACCGTGACCTTGGCCTTGCCGGAATCACCCCGACTATAGTGGAAAGGTACCTCATGCCACTTCGTTGGCACTGTTATTTCCTATGTTAAGGCTCGACACATGGTCGAGAAGGGGTGTCTAGCTTATCTGGCTTATGTTCGTGATTCCAGCGCAGAGGTTCCTTCTATTGAGTCAGTCCCTATTGTACGGGCGTTTCCTGAGGTTTTCCCTTCAGACCTGCCGGGCATGCCACCCGACAGGAATATTGATTTCTGTATTGATCTGTCACCGGGCACTCAGCCCATCTCTATTCCACCCTATCGTATGGCCCCGCCGGAGTTAAAAGAGTTAAAAGATCAGTTGCAAGACCTTCTTGAGAAGGGCTTTATAAGGCCCAGTGTTTCCCCCTGGGGAGCACCTGTATTGTTTGTAAAGAAGAAAGATGGCTCGACGCGGATGTGTATTGATTACCGACAATTGAACAAAGTGACAATAAAGAATAAGTATCCACTGCCGAGGATTGATGGTTTGTTTGAACAGCTCCAGGGAGCGAGGGTGTTCTCAAAGATAGACTTGAGGTCAGGCTACCATCAGCTGAAGATCAGGGCGGCCGACGTTCCTAAGACAGCCTTTCGCACTAGATATGGGCATTATGAGTTCTTGGTCATGTCCTTCGGGTTGACCAATGCCCCAGCAACATTCATGGAGTTGATGAATCGGGTATTCAGGCCTTACTTAGATCTGTTCGTGATAGTCTTTATAGATGACATCCTGGTATACTCCCGCAGCCAGGAAGAGCACGAGCAGCACCTCAGAGTGGTTCTTCGGACTCTAAAGGATAATCAGCTATATGCCAAATTTTTGAAATGTGAGTTCTGGTTGAGTTCGGTAGCCTTTCTGGGTCACATTGTATCAGTGGAAGGTATTCAGGTGGACCCAAAGAAGATTGAGGTAGTACAGAATTGGCCTCGACCAGCTTCAGTGACTGAGATCCGGAGTTTCTTGGGATTAGCAGGTTACTACCATCGATTTGTAGAGGGGTTTTCTTCTATTGCAGCCCCGATGACCAGGTTGACCCAGAAGGGTGCCCAGTTCCAGTGGTCAGAGGAGTGTGAGGCGAGCTTTCAGAAGCTCAAGACAGCCTTGACTACCGCACCAGTATTGGTACTACCTACAGGTGCAGGGCCTTATACAGTTTATTATGACGCATCTCGTACAGGGCTTGGAGCGGTATTGATGCAGGATGGTAAGGTTATTGCTTATGCTTCGAGACAGCTAAAAATACATGAGAAGAATTATCCAGTTTATGATCTTGAGTTGGCAGCAGTAGTTCATGCCTTAAAGATCTGGAGGCATTATCTATATGGTGTGACATATGAGGTGTACACTGATCACAAAAGCCTACAGTACTTATTCAAGCAAAAGGAGTTGAATCCACGACAGCGGAGATGGTTAGAGTTACTGAAAGACTATGATGTTACTATCCTATATCACCCAGGTAAGGCCAATATGGTGGCCGATGCTTTGAGTAGGAAGTCTGCCAGCATGGGTAGTCTTGCACTCATTCCAGTCAGTCAGAGACCATTTGCTCTAGATGCCAGGCCTTAGCCAACCGGTTCATGAGATTAGACATTTCTGAGCCTAGTAGGGTGTTAGCCTGCACAATCGCTCGTTCTTCTCTATTAGAGCGTATCCGTGAGAGGCAATTTGATGATACTCATTTGCGTGACTTGAGAGATACAGTACAACGGGGAGGTGCCACGAAGGTAATTCTAGATGATGATGGGATATTGAAATTGCAGGGTCGAGTTTGTGTGCCCAATGTCGAAGGGATTCGAGAGTTGATCTTAGCGGAGGCCCACAGTTTGCGGTATTCTATTCACCCAGGCATCGCGAAGATGTACCAGGACTTACGACAACACTATTGGTGGCACGGAATGAAGAAAGATATCGTTGCGTATGTCGCTCGGTGTCTAAATTGTCGGCAGGTGAAATATGAGCACCAGAGACCTGGTGGTGTATTCCAGAGGATTGAAATTCCCGAGTGGAAATGGGAGCGGATCACTATGGACTTCGTTACTGGACTTCCTTTGACTCGGAGAAAATTTGATGCTATTTGGGTCATTGTTGATAGGCTGACCAAGTCAGCACACTTTATTCCAGTATCTGTCTCCTACTCGTCGGAGAGGTTAGCGGAGGTTTACATTAAGGAGATTGTTCGTCTCCATGGGGTGCCAGTATCTATTATCTCTGATCGGGGAACGCAGTTTACCTCGCGGTTCTGGAGAGCGGTCCAGCGAGAGTTAGGCACCCAGGTTCAGTTGAGTACAGCATTTCATCCTCAGACGGATGGCCAGTCCGAGAGGACTATTCAGATTCTAGAGGACATGCTTCGAGCTCGTGTTATTGATTTCGGAGGCTCGTGGGACCAGTTTCTGCCATTAGCAGAGTTCGCGTACAATAACAGTTACCAGTCTAGCATCCAGATGGCTCCGTATGAGGCATTGTATGGTAGGCGATGTCGATCTCCAATTGGATGGTTTGAACCAGGAGAGGCTTGGTTGTTGGGTACAGACTTAGTTCAGGAGGCCTTGGATAAGGTTAAGACTATTCAGGAGAGATTACGATCAGCTCAGTCCAGGCAGAAAACTTATGCGGATCGTAAGGTTTGAGATGTAGATTTCATGGTTGGCGAGCGAGTATTGCTCCGAGTGTCGCCTATGAAGGGCGTGATGAGGTTCGGGAAAAAGGGCAAGCTCAGCCCTAGGTATATTGGTCCATTTGAGATTCTAGACCGAGTGGGAGGGGTGGCTTACAGACTAGCTCTGCCGCCTAGCTTATCAGTTGTACATCTAGTGTTTCATGTGTCCATGCTCCGAAAATATCACGGTGATCCATCGCACGTGTTAGATTTTACAAAGATCTATTCTGTGAGGAGAAGTCGGTAGCTATTCTAGATCGGCAGGTTCGACAGTTAAGGTCGAAGAATTTTCCTTCTGTGCGAGTTCAGTGGAGGGGACAGCCTCTTGAGGCATCGACCTGGAAGTCCGAGTCTGACATGCGGAGCCGATATCCTCATTTATTCCATGACTCAGGTACTTTTTTCTTTTGTCCGTTCGAGGACGAACGATTGTTTTAGAGGTGGAGAATGTGACGAACCAAAGGGTCATCGCCTGTTTTCTTAATCATTTCGAGCTTTTGAGGTCTTGGAAACCTCATATATAGTTGCCTCGATTTGCGTGTGCAGTTCGGGTGCGAAGCTGAAAATTTTTTATGTTGAAATATATGAAAAATGTGAGAAATTTGAAGAATTTTGATATTAATATAGATATGGTTGACTTTGGTCAACATTTTTGGTAAACGAACCCGGACCCGTGATTTGACGGTCTCAAAAAATCCGTAGAAAAATATGAAACTTGGGCGTATGCCCGGAATTGAAATCCGAGGTCTAGAACCCCGGTAAAAGAATTTTTCTCTTAAATTGTTTTATGAAAATGTTTAAAGAAAATGAAACTAAAATTTGATCAAAAAGTAATGGTATCGGGCTCGTATTTTGGTTTCGACGCCTGGTACAGGTCATATATGTTGGTTAAGCGCTTCCTGTAAAGTTTGGTTGAAAACGGACGTCGTTTGACGTGTTTCGGCGTTAAATTGGAAATATTGGAAGTTTGTGAAATTTGAAAGATTTTCTTGGATTTCATGGTTTAATTCATTGTTTTAATGTTATTTTGGTGATTTGATCGCACGAGTAAGTTTGTAGGACGTTTTTGAGTTAGTGTATGTGTTTGGTTAGGAGCCCCGAGGGCTCGGGAGTGAGGTGTCTCGGAGTGTTTTCGGACTTAAGATAATTTCAGAAAAAAAATTGCAGAAATAGTACCCCGGAACAGTACCGTGTACAGTACCCTATGTACAGTCGTGTACAGTACCCCATTTACATTACCGTGTACAGTACCAATGAACAGTACGTGTACAGTCCCCCCGTGAATAGTCCATATACAGTACCTCATGTACAGTACCGTGAACAGTATCGTGTACAGTAAAAATGCGTGAACAGTACCCCCGCGAATTTCTGGACAGAATACTTATTTATGGAAAATGGGATTTGTCCCATTTTCCATTTTTTTGTCAAATTGGAGCTCGGGAAGATGCGATTTTCGAGAAATTTTCAGAGAAAACAACGGGGTAAGTGTTCTTAACTTAATTGTGGTTATATTATTCGAGTCTATTGCAAGTTTTGTCATTAAATCCATGAATTTTGCGGGAAAAGCTTAGAAACCCTCTCGAATAGATTTGAGGATTTGAGGGTCGAAATGTTATTTAAATTTAGTAATTTTGGTATGGTTGAACTCATATCGGAATGGGTGTTTGGATTTCTCAAGTTTTTTCGGGATTCGAAATGTGGGTCCCACTATTGAATTTTAAAATATATTTCAGATTTTATCTAGAAAATTAGTAAATTTATTATCCAATTCATTCCTACGATTCGTTTTGAGTATTTTGAATTGTTTGTGAATAGATTTGAAGCATTTGGAGACAAATTTAAAAGGAAAAGCGGTGCGTAAGCATTGAGTTGGCCTTAAACTTTCGAAGTAAGTGTTTGTTCTATCCTAGCTTGAGGGAATAGGATTATGTGCTATGTGCTATATGATCGAGTGCGATGTATGGGCTGTGGTGACGAGCATCCATACACCAGCGTCTAGCATGACAGTGAGTCATTGTTGATACTTGTTGTGAGACATATTGAAGATAAATTGTTGAACCCTTGCCGAGTTGTAGAGTTGCTATTGTCCTCCATTGCCGGGACATGTTGTGAAGTGAGATACTAATTGCCCTTGCCGGGACTTTGTTGTGATGATTATTGTGTCCCTTGCCGGGATGGTTCATGATTTATTGTTTTCATTCTCTGCCCTTAACTGTGATTGTTATTTGGGTGAGGAAGAGTGATAATGCACGAAGGGTGATGCCGTGCCTTGATTTATTGATTATGCACGAAGGTTAATGCCGTGCCCTGATTTATTGATTATGCACGAAGGTTAATGTCGTGCCCTTATTTATTGAACCATGTACGAAGGATCATGCCGTACCATGGATGTGAGGATGAGAGTAAAAGCACGAAGGGTGATGCCGTGCACTTTATTGCTTATTTGGTGAGGATGAGAGTAAAAGCACGAAGGGTGATGCCGTGTAACTATTTGCCATTACTTGACTTGATATTACCTGTTTTCCATTATACTTTGTTTTCCTTGTGGACTTGTTAACTGTTGTTAATTGCTGAGTTCTTTTGAGATATTCCTTGTTGAGTTGTTACTTGATTATTTCTCGTTATCTTGTGGTGTGTATATATATATATATATATATATATATATATATAGAACTGCACAGGTTTACATGGGTGTCTAGTCCTAGGCTTGTCACTACTTTGATGGGATAGGCCAGGCACTTACCAGCACATGGGGTCGGTTGTGCTGATACTGCACTTCTGTGCATTTTTGCACAGGTCTAGGTTTCGATCAGGAGCGGTTGTGCTGATACTGCACTTCTGTGCGTTTTTGCACAGGTCCAGGTTTCGATCAGGAGCAGCAACAGTAGATCTTTTGCGTGGGAGTGGAGCATCTTGAGACCGAGGTATCTTGCAGGCGTCCGTAGGCCCGGTGTCTCTTCCTTTTATTTATGTTACTAGCTGTAGTCTCCTTGTTCCGAGACAAACAGATTATGTTATATTTCTTTCAGACCTTTATGTGTAGTATTCATGAAGTATTTCGTGAGTTGGTGACTCCACGTCTTGGGTAGAGGATTTAAGTATCATTTTACCTTGAAATTGCTTATTGCTATTTTTATAAAGTCTTCCGCACTTGTTTAACTAAGGTTATGATTTTGGTTGTAAAATTGAATATGACATATTGCTAAAAATAAGATAGTGTGAATAAAGTGGCTTGCCTAGCTATCATGAGTAGGCGCCATCACAGTGACGACCCGGCCCGTCGTCACGGGAATTACCACCCCGTTATGTTGTAATTACATGTTTTATGCTTTTATATCAGTGTTAGAGTCTATCTGGTGAGTTAGGAGTGATTTGGATTGAAAATGAGGCATATAGCCTTTTAGAAGGAAACTTGAATGAGGAAAGTCAACCCGGAGTTGACTATTTGGTTAGAAGGCTCGGAATCGGATTCTGATGATTTGGTTAGTTCCGGGAGGTGATTTGTGACTTAGGGGAGCAATCGGAATTGAATTTGGAGGCCCGGTGCAGAATTAGGCTTGAATTGGCTAAGGTTGAATTTTGGCGAAATCCGAACGGTAGGTGAGATTTTGATCCGAGGGTCGGAATGGAATTCCGACAGTTGAAGTAGCTCCGTTAGGTGATTTTGGATGTGCCTGCAAAATTTCAGGTCATTCGGGCATCGTTTAGTCGGGTTTTTTGATTGTGTACTTCGGAATGTTTTAAGGAATTTAGGCTTGAATTCGATGTGAATTATGGGTTTTGATGTTGTTAGACGTGTTTTGAGGATTGGAGCAAGTTCGAATAAGGTATTAGGATGTGTTGGTGAGTTTGGATGGGGTCCCGGGGGCCTCGGGGTGTTTTCGGATGGCTAAACGGGAGAAAATGTGGAAAAATTGCAGGTTTGGGATTCTGGTTCTGTTGTTTTCGCCCTTGCGGAAATGGGGGCGCAGGAGCGAGTCCGCATAAGCGGATACAGGAGCGCAAAAGCGCTGTTGATCGCGGAAGCGGAGTTTCGTCCGCAGGAGCGGCACCGCTGGCGCGGAAAGTGAGCCGCAGAAGCGGAATTGGCCGGCTAAGCCTGGAAACGCAGAAGCGACCCTCTGGTCGCGGATACGGGCTCGCAGGAGCGTACTCCTGTCCGCAGAAGCGGGAAGGACCGTAGAGGCGGAGGGTATTCCGCAGAAGCGGTTCCGCAGGGCGGAAAATGGCCCGCAGAAGCGAAAATCGCAGTGAGTTAAGTGTATCAGAAGTTAGAAAATTTCAGAAACATTTCACACATTTGGGTCTCGGCTTTAGAGGCGATTTGGGCGATTTTGAAGAGAAACTCAAGGGAAATCATCAGGTAATCAACTATGGACTTAAACTATGATTAATATTGATAATATTATGCAATTATATCATGAAAATGGAGGAATTTGGGGTGATTCATGGAAGATTTAACCCTAGGCTTGAACTTTAGAAAATCAAGGTTTTGAATGGGCAAATGGAGTCCGAATTTGGTAAAATTGATATGCTTAGACTCGTATTAAGATGAGGGTTCCGAATATGTAACTTTCGTGATTTTTTGAGAAGTGTACCGAAAGTCGGGTTTTGACAACTTTGGGAATTTTGATGTAAATTGAGTTGTTTTGATTGGGTGTTGTCCCATTGGCCTAATTTGTTGTGTTTCTACAGTATTTGTTCAGATTCTACGCGTGCGGAGGTTGATTCTCGTGGCAAGGGCATTGCGGAGTAGTCGTCGCGCCGTATTGAGGTGAGTAATAGATGTGGGTGATGACCAGCGAGTTCGAAACCCCGGTATACCACTTTGTGACGCTGTATAGCAGCGAGACACGTACTCTCATGTAAGTGCAGGGTCGATTGTGATTGGGGACTATGGCTTAGTCCGACTTGCTGATACTGTGTTATAATATTAGGCTATTCATGAGCCGTCGAACTTCCTTCTCGGATGGTTGCATATTATACTGTGATATTGGCTACTCTTGAGCCATTGAACCCCCTTCTTGGGTGGTTGAGTATACTTGTGGGCGGTGAGTCAGTTATTGGATCCCGCGAGGATCGTTATCATTGTCTTATCATATTGACATGTTAGTTACTACCAGTCCGTAGCTATTTCTGTTATCATGCTATTTCCAATCTCTGGAACTTGGTATTACTATTTTCTAACTGAAAAATGATAAAAAGGTTATCAAAACTACTTTTGAGCGTGCGAGGCTGTATTTGCATATTAGCTTACCGGTAGTGGATCGGGCTGCACGCCGCAGCGGTATATATGTTGGATCGGACTGCACACCGTAGTGATATTGTGTTTGGGCTGTAGGAGCCCCTCCGGAGTCTGTAGGAGCCCCTCCGGAGTCTGAACCCCCACAGTGAGCACGGGTACCCAAATTGGATCGGGCTACGCGCCGTAGCGGTCATATCATGCATTGCGTTGCATTTAGCTACATCTGCTAGCTGTTATACTGTTTTGCTGGTACTTATTGGTACAGGTACAGTTGATATCGATTCTGTGACAGGGTATTTGATTACAGCTTTACATAGTGCTTTATTGCGGATTTCTTATCTGCGCTGTCTTACCCTTGTTTATTACCACTGAGTCTGGCAGTACTCATTTTACTCCTTGCACCTTGTGTGCAGATCCAGGTACCTCTCAGCAGTGATCTAGTAGCTGTGCGAGGCGACATTTGTGGATATTCGAGGTAGCTGCAGAGTCCGCAGGACCCGATATCCCTTCTTACTGTCTCTTGATTTTGTATTGACTTTTCTTTCCGCACTTGGTATCTTGTAAACCTTTATACACTCATGTTCAGTAGAGGCTCATGACTTTTGACCCTTCGGTCTATGGGAGTTGGTATATTTTGGGACTTGGTTCCCCGCTGTTGGTATATGTATCACCGTTGTTTCATATTTTGATATGCTTAAATGGGATAGAACGAGCTTCTAGCTCCGTTCTTGTTATTGATTGGTCAGGCTGGCTTAGCAATGTGCTGGGCGCCATCACGACCGGATTTGGGGTCGTGACAAGTTGGTATCAGAGCCTAGGTTTACTAGGCCTCATGAGTCTTGAGCCGGTTAGTAGAGTCTTGTGGATCGGTACGGGGACGCCCGTACTTATCCTCGGGAGGCTGCGAACCTTTAGGAAAACTTCACTTTTCTTGAACTCTGTCGTGCGATCTTGTTGTCCTGAGAACTGAACTTCTATATTCTATTCTCTCGCAGATGGCGAGAACGCGAGCATCGGGACGAGGTGGACGACCTCCATTGCCACCTGTTAGAGGCCGTGGGCGCGGTCGTGCTAGAGGTAGAGGTAGGGCGGCTGAGGCAGTGCCAGCTGACCCGCCCGTTGTACCAGTTCAGGAGCAGCCCCCAGTGGTTGATGCTCCAGCAGCCCCAGTTTAGGGCCAGACTGTATCTATTGCTATTCCTGGTCTTCAGGAGACTCTCTCTCAGATATTATCGGTGTGTTCCGGTCTGGCTCAGGGAGTCTCAGCTACTGCTACTGTAGCGACATCTCAGACAGGGGGTGGTCAGCAGACCCCGGCAGCTCGCACACCCGAGCCGATTGTTCAGGGACTTCAGATGCCAGAGGCGGTCCCCGCTCAGGTGGTTGCACCGGTTATTCCTCCAGCTGCACCAGCTCCAGCTCCAGAGCATATGGTTCAGGTTATGCCCGACGACGAGCAGCGTCGTCTTGAGAGATTTGGTAGACTTCAGCCACCCCATTTCAGTGGCGTTGAGGGCGAGGATGCCCAGGGTTTCTTGGACAAGTGTCAGAGGATGTTGCGGACGGCTGGTATTCTTGAGTCCAGCGGAGTTTCATTTACTACCTTTCAGTTCACTGGTCCCGCATTTGATTGGTGGGAAGAGTTTGAGAGGCGTAGGCCTGCAGGAGCATCACCTCTGACATGGCAGCAGTTCTCTACTCTCTTTCTAGAGAAATATGTACCTCAGTCTCGTCATGAGGAGCTATGTCGCCAGTTCGAGTGGTTGGTTCAGGGCGACATGTCTGTGACTCAGTATGAGCTTAGATTCACACAGTTGGCTAGGCATGCCACATGGATGATCCCTAATGATAGGGAGAGGATCGGGAGGTTCATTGATGGCCTCAACTACTCTATCCGCATTCTTATGACCAGAGAGAGAGTTTTGTCATCATCATTTGAGCAGGTTGTTGATATGGCACGCTCCATTGAGGTGGATCGTCGCCGAGAGAGAGAGGAGCGGGAGGCCAAGAGGCCTCGTGGTTCGGGCAGTTTCAGTGGTGCTCCATCTAGAGGGCATTCCCAGCAGAGCAGAGGTCGCTCATCTAGACCTTCTCATTCAGGCCACCCAGAGCAGAGCGGAGGTTCTTATTGTCGTGGTCGACAGGGGTTTCAGCAGGGTCAGTCATCACTTAGTGCCCTTCCAGCTTAGAGTGCAGCACCTACTTCTTCAGCCCAGGGTTCTTCTGCGGCGAGGGGTTCCCTTCAGTCCCCTTCTCAAGCACCAGGTGCATGTTATGAGTGTGGTGAGTTTGGCCACATGAGGAGACAGTGCCCTCAACTCCGTAGGGACAGGACTCAGCAGAGGGACCAACCCTCATCTTCAGCACCATCTCAATCTAATAGAGGTGGAGGTCAGTCTTCTCGTGGTCGCCCTAGGGGCGAAGAGAGATCTGGTGGAGGCCAGGCGCGATTCTATGCACTTCCTGACAGGCGTGATGTAGTTGCCTCCGATGCAGTGATTACAGGTATCATTTCTGTCTGTCACAGAGATGCCTCTGTTCTATTTGATCCAGGGTCCACATATTCATACGTGTCCTCTTATTTTGCACATCATTTGGGTGCGACTCGTGGTAGTCTTGATTTACCTGTTCATGTGTCCACCCCCGTGGGTGATATGATTGTTGTGGATCATGTCTATAGACCTTGTGTTATATCTATTGGGGGTCTGGAGACCCAGGCAGATTTGTTATTGTTGGGTATGGTGGACTTTGATGTTATATTGGGTAGGGACTGGTTGTCTCCGTACCATGCTATATTGGACTATCATGCTAAGACAGTTACGTTGGCCATTCCTGGTATTTCTCAGATCGAGTGGCGGGGTTCGACCGATTTCGTCCCTAGCCGTGTTATTTCGTTCTTAAAAGCTCGGAAGATGGTTGAAAAAGGGTGTTTATCGTACTTAGCTTTTGTGAGAGATGTGGGAGCTGAGTCTCCTAGCATTGATTCTGTACCTGTTGTGAGGGACTTTCCAGATGTATTTCCCTCCGACCTGCCGGGCATGCCGCCGGACAGGGATATTGATTTTGGCATTGACTTGGTGCCGGGCACTCAGCCCATATCCGTTCCTCCTTATCGGATGGCACCAGCTGAGTTGAAAGAACTGAAAGAGCAACTTCATGAGCTTCTGGATAAGGGTTTCATCCGCCCTAGTGTGTCCCCGTGGGGTGCGCCGGTATTATTTGTTAAAAAGAAAGATGGTTCCATGCGAATGTGTATTGATTATAGGCAATTGAACAAAGTGACAGTGAAGAACAAGTACCCTCTACCGCGCATAGATGATTTGTTTGATCGGTTACAGGGTGCGAGGGTGTTTTCTAAGATCGATCTTCGTTCAGGCTATCATCAGCTGAAGATCAGGGACTCGGATATTATGAAGACTGCATTCAGGACCCGATATGGTCATTATGAGTTTCTTGTGATGTCGTTTGGGCTGACCAACGCCCCAGCAGCATTTATGCATCTGATGAACAGTGTGTTCATGCCTTATTTGGATTCATTTGTGATTGTGTTCATTGATGACATTCTAGTCTACTCCCGTAGTCAGGAGGAGCATGCTCAGCATTTGAGTATTGTGTTTTAGAGATTGAGGGAGGAGAAGCTATATGCTAAATTCTCCAAGTGCGAGTTTTGGCTCGAGTCCGTAGCATTTCTGGGGCACATGTGGTGTCTCGTGATGGTATTCAGGTTGATCCGAAGAAGATAGAGGCGGTGCAGAGTTGGCCTAGACTGTCCTCAACTACAAAGATTAGAAGTTTTCTTGGCTTGGCGGGATATTATCGTCGGTTTGTTCAGGGATTTTCATCCATTGCTTCTTCATTGACTAAATTGACCCCGAAGGGTGCACCATTCGTGTGGTCGGATGAGTGCGAGGAGAGCTTTCAGAAGCTCAAGACAGCTTTGACCACAGCTCCAGTGTTAGTATTGCCATCAGCTTCAGGTTCATATACCGTTTATCGTGATGCCTCGAGAGTGGGGATAGGTTGTGTGTTGATGCAGGAAGGTAATGTGATTGCTTATGCTTCTCGGCAGTTGAAGCCACATGAGAAGAACTATCCTGTTCATGATTTGGAGCTAGCCGCCATTGTTCATGCATTGAAGATTTGGAGGCACTATTTGTACGGTTGTGTCTTGTGAGGTGTATACCGACCATCGTAGTCTCCAGCACTTGTTCAAACAGAAAGACCTTAATTTGAGACAGCGGAGATGGCTTGAGTTACTGAAGGATTATGACATTACTATATTATATCATCCGGGGAAGACCAATGTGGTGGACGATGCTTTGAGCCGGAAGGTGGTCAGCATGGGGAGCTTGGCATATATTCCAGCTGAGGAAAGACCATTTGCTTATGATGTTCAGGTGTTAGCCAATCGGCTAGTGAGGTTAGATATTTCAGAGCCCAGCCAGGTATTGGCTTGTGTTGTATCTCGGTCATCTCTATATGATTGTATTCGTGAGCGCCAGTATGATGATCCACATTTGGCTGTCCTTAGGGACGGAGTTCAGCATGATGATGCTAGAGATGTCACCATTGATAGTGACGGCGTATTGAGGATGCAGGGCCGGATATGTGTGCCCAATGTTGATGGCCTTCGTGAGTTGATTCTGGAGGAGGCCTATAGCTCGCGGTATTCTATCCATCCAGGAGCCGCGAAGATGTATCAAGATTTGAAACAACACTATTGGTGGAGAAAGATGAAAATGGACATTGTTAGACATGTAGCACGATGCCTCAACTGTCAGCAGGTTAAGTACGAGCATCAGAGGCCCGGTGGTGTATTTCAGCGCATTGATATTCCTGAGTGGAAATGGGAGAGGATCACTATGGACTTTGTTACCGGACTCCCTCGGACGGCGAGGAAGTTTGATTCTGTATGGGTGATTGTGGATAGACTGACCAAGTCAGCTCACTTCATTCCAGTTAGTACTACCTACTCATCGGAGCGGTTGGCAGCGATCTTTATTCGAGAGATTGTTCGGTTTCATGGAGTTCCAGTGTCTATCATATCCGACAGGGGTACTCAGTTCACTTTTCAGTTTTGGAGCGCATTTTAGCGAGAGATGGGTATGCGTGTTGAGTTGAGTACTGCATTTCACCCCCAGGACAGACGGGCAGTCTGAGCGTACTATTCGGATTCTGGAGGATATGTTGCGAGCTTGTGTGATTGACTTTGGTGGTTCGTGGGATGAGTTCCCACCACTTGCCGAGTTTGCCTACAACAACGGTTATCGGTCGAGTATTCGGATGGCCCCGTATGAGGCATTGTATGGCGAGCGGTGTAGATCCCCGTGGGATGGTTTGAGCTCTGGTGAGGTTGGATTGATAGGGACCGAATTAGTCCAGGATGCTCCGGATAGAGCCAAGTTGATCCGAGAGAGGCTTCGTACGGCACGGTCTCGCCGGAAGAGTTATGAGGACCGTAGAGTTCGAGAGTTGTCTTTCATGGTTGGTGACGAGTATTGTTGAAGGTTTCACCTATGAAGGGTGTCATGAGGTTTGGGAAGAAAGGGAAGTTGAGTCCCGAGGTACATTGGTCCTTTTGAGATACTTAAGAGAGTTGGAGAGGTGGCATATGAGTTGGCCTTGCCGCCCGACTTATCCAGCGTTCATCCAGTATTCCATGTGTCTATGCTCCGAAGTACATTGGAGATCCGTCTCATGTATTAGATTTCAGCACCATTCAGCTTGATGGTGATCTAACCTATGATGTGGAGCCTATTGCTATTTTGGGACGTCGGGTGAGAAAATTGAGGTCTAAGGAGATTGCATCAGTTAAGGTTTAGTGGAGAGGTCGACCCGTGGAGGAGGCCACGTGGGAGATCGAGCGGGAGATGCGGAGCAGATATCCTTACTTGTTTGAGACCTCAGGTATGTTTCTTGACCCACTCGAGGACGAGCATTTGCTTAAGAGGGGGAAGATGTGACGACCCGGCCCGTCGTCACGGGAATTACCACCCCGTTATGTTGTAATTACATGTTTTATGCTTTTATATCAGTGTTAGAGTCTATCTGGTGAGTTAGGAGTGATTTGGATTGAAAATGAGGCATATAGCCTTTTAGAAGGAAACTTGAATGAGAAAAGTCAACCCGGAGTTGACTATTTGGTTAGAGGGCTCGGAATTGAATTCTGATGATTCGGTTAGTTCCGGGAGGTCATTTATGACTTAGGGGAGCGATCAGAATTGAATTTGGAGGCCCGGTGTAGAAATAGGCTTGAATTGGCTAAGGTTGAATTTTGGCGAAATCCGAACGGTAGGTGAGATTTTGATCTAGGGGTCAGAATGGAATTCCGACAGTTGCAGTAGCTCTGTTAGGTGATTTTGGATGTGCCTGCAAAATTTCAAGTCATTCGGACATCGTTTAGTCGGGTTTTTGATTGATTGTGTAATTCGGAATGTTTTAAGGAATTTAGGCTTAAATTCGATGTGAATTATGGGTTTTGATGTTGTTAGACGTGTTTTGAGGATTGGAGCAAGTTCGAATAAGGTATTAGGATGTGTTGGTGAGTTTGGATGGGGTCTCGGGGGCCTCGGGGTGTTTTCGGATGGCTAAACGGGAGAAAATGTGGAAAAATTGCAGGTTTGGGATTCTGGTTCTGTTGTTTTCACTCCTGCGGAAATGGGGGCGCAGGAGCGAGTCCGCAGAAGCGGATACAGGAGCGCAGAAGCGCTGTTGATCGCGGAAGCGGAGTTTCGTCCGCAGGAGCGGCACCGCTGGTGCGGAAAGTGAGCCGCAGAAGCGGAATTGGCCGGCTAGGCCGGGAAACGCATAAGCGACCCTCTGGTCGCGGATACGGGCTCGCAGGAGCGGACTCCTGTCCGCAGAAGCGGGAAGGACCGCGGAGGCGGAGGGTATTCCGCAGAAGCGGTTCCGCAGGGGCGGAAAATGGCCCGCAGAAGCGAAAATCGCAGTGAGTTAAGTGTATCAGAAGTTAGAAAATTTCAGAAACATTTCACACATTTGGGTCTCGTCTTTAGAGGCGATTTGGGCGATTTTAAAGAGAAACTCAAGGGAAATCATCAGGTAATCAATTATGGACTTAAACTATGATTAGTATTGATAATATTATGCAATTATATCATGAAAATGGAGGAATTTGGGGTGATTCATGGAAGATTTAACCCTAGGCTTGAACTTTAGAAAATCAAGGTTTTGAATGGGCAAATGGAGTCCGAATTTGGTAAAATTGATATTCTTAGACTCGTATTGAGATGAGGGTTCCGAATATGTGACTTTCGTGATTTTTCGAGAAGTGTCCCGAAAGTCAGGTTTTGACAACTTTGGAAATATTGATGTAAATTGAGTTGTTTTGATTGGGTGTCGTCCCATTGGCCTAATTTGTTGTGTTTCTACTGTATTTTGATCAGATTCTACGCGTGCGGAGCTTGATTCTCGTGGCAAGGGCATTGCGGAGTAGTCTTCACGTTGTATTGAGGTGAGTAATAGATGTGGGTGATGACCAGCGGGTTCGAAACCCCGGTATACCACTTTGTGACGCTGTATAGCAGCGAGACACGTACTCTCATGTAAGTGCGGGGTCGATTGTGATTGGGGACTATGGCTTAGTCCGACTTGCTGATACTGTGTTATGATATTAGGCTATTCATGAGCCGTCGAACCTCCTTCTCGGATGGTTGCATATTATACTGTGATATTGGCTACTCTTGAGCCGTTGAACCCCTTCTTGGGTGGTTGAGTATACTTGTGGGCCGTGAGCCAGTTATTGGATCCCGCGAGGATCGTTATCATTGTCTTATCATATTGACATGTTAGTTACTACCGATCCGTAGCTATTTCTGTTATCATGCTATTTCCAATCTCTGGAACTTGGTATTACTGTTTAACAACTAAAAAATGATAAAAAGGTTTTCAAAACTACTTTTGAGCCTGCGAGGCTGTATTTGCATATTAGCTGACTGGTAGTGGATCGGGCTGCGCGCCGCAGCAGTATATATGTTGGATCGGACTGCACGCCGCAGTGATATTGTGCTTGGGCTGTAGGAGCCCCTCCGGAGTCTGAACCCCCACAGTGAGCACGGGTACCCAAATTGGATCGGGCTACGCGCCGTAGCGGTCATATCATGCATTGCATTGCATTTAGCTACATCTGCTAGTTGTTATACTGTTTTGCTGGTACTTATTGGTACAGGTACAGTTGATATTGATTCTGTGACAGGGTATTTGATTACAGCTTTACATAGTGCTTTATTGCGGATTTCTTATCTGCGCTGTCTTACCCTTGTTTATTACCACTGAGTCTGGCAGTACTCATTTTACTCCCTGCACCTTGTGTGCAGATCCAGGTACCTCTCAGCAGTGATCTAGTAGTTGTGCGAGGCGACATTTGTGGATATTCGAGGTAGCTGCAGAGTCCGCAGGACCCGATATTCCTTCTTACTGTCTCTTGATTTTGTATTGACTTTTCTTTCCGCACTTGGTATCTTGTAAACCTTTATACACTCATGTTCAGTAGAGGCTCATGACTCTTGACCTTTCGGTCTATGGGAGTTGGTATATTTTGGGACTTGGTTCCCCGCTGTTGGATTATGTATCACTGTTGTTTCATATTTTGATATGCTTAAATGGGATAGAACGAGCTTCTAGCTCCGTTCTTGTTATTGATTGGTCAGGCTGGCTTAGCAATGTGTTGGGCGCCATCACGACCGGATTTGGGGTCGTGACAATCACGATCTTGATGTTGGGGAAAAATCCGGGTCGTGACAATTGCGCATGGGCTGTAGGAGCCCCTCCGGAGTCTGAACCCCCACAGTGAGCGCGGACGCCTTTGCATGGATCGGTCTGTACGCCACAGCGTCATATGCATTGCTTGGCATACATACATTGGTTTACGTGTACTACGTGGCATAACATTTAGCACTCATACATTACTGGAACACATGCATTATTTGCCTTATTGAACAGATCTCCTGGTGGTATTTGTTAAGGAGTGCTGAGCCCGAGGGGCTGATTTGAGTGCAGACCTGCACTGCTTGAGATTGTACCCAGGTATTGGTATGTTATCATGAAAGAAAGAAGCTAAAAATGAGATTTCTAAATAATTTACTCACATATGCTGAAAGGGGATAAAATGATAGTGTGTTGAAGTTTAAAGGTAGTTCTGTATTGTGTAGCATGAGATAGTGCTTTGCGTGGTTTTCTTTCCTTCACCATTATTTACGTTTATTACAGCTGAGTTGGAAGTACTCACACTCGACTCCCTGCACCTTATGTGCAAATCCAGGTACATCACAGTAGAGCTGATTCTATGGCTGCTCGGGAGTGCATTTGGACAGTCGAGGTAGCTGCCAGCGTCCACAGGACCTGACTCTCCAGTTTATCCTTATTTGGTTCTGTCTATGCCACACTTGTGCACAGTTGTATACACTATCACAGTTTATAAATTCTGGTAGAGGCTCATGACTTATGACTCCTGATTCGGTGGGAGGTTTATACTGGTTTTGGGATATCTATCCCCGATGTACTAGACGTCATTTCATTATATTATTGTTGTTTATGCCTACAAAGGGTAAAGTGAGAGCTGATAGCTCTGTGTTATGAATGGTTGGTCGGGCTAGCCTAGCAATATGTTGGGCGCCATCACGACCGGGTTTTGGGATCGTGACAAGTTCTTATTTTAGTTGCTTACTGTAATACATGTTGGAGATATGTCAAGTGAAAGAATAATCTCCAATATTTTATACTGGCTGATAACAATTAAAAACTCTTCTGCCTATAATAATCCAAAATTTTTAATTATATAATCGTCCAACTTATTCTGTAAATACTATTTATGAAACTATATAAGCCAATATATTATAAAGTACAAGTTGAAAATAAATATCTAGAGTAATTGATTGAAATTAAATAATTTCATATTTTTATTTGGTATACTTTATTTAATATTAAACGTGAATAGTTTTAATTATTTCACCCTAATTACTTGATTGTTCCTATAAATTATACTGGAGAATCTAATATGTGAAAGCATATCATCCAGTAAAAATTATAGAATTGGTGTTTTTATTTTAGTTGCTTACTGTAATATATGCTGGAAGTATGACAAGTGAAAGAATAATCTCCAGTATTTTATAGTGGCTGATAACAATTAAAAACTTCTGCCTATAATAATCCAAATTTTTAATTATATAATCGTCCAACTTATTCTGTAAATACTATTTATGAAACTATATAAGCGAATATATTATACAGGAGAAGTTGAAAATAAATATCTAGAGTAATTGATTGAAATTAAATAATTTAATATTTTTATTTGGTATACTGTATTTAATATTAAATGTGAATAGTTTTAATTATTTCACCCTAATTACTTGATTGTTCTTGTGAATTATACTAGATAATCTAATATGTGAAAGCATGTCATCCAGTAAAATTTATAGAATTGGAATTCTTATTTTAGTTGCTTACTGTAATACATGCTGGAGATATGACAAGTGAAAGAATAATCTCCAGTATTTTATACTGGCTGATAACAATTAAAAACTCTTCTGCCTATAATAATCAAATTTTTTTAATTATATAATCGTCCAACTTATTCTGTAAATACTATTTATGAAACTATATAAGCCAATATATTATAATTGTCCAACTTATTCTGTAAATACTATTTATGATCATGCTGTATACTCTTTTTTATTATTAAATTATGTATTTTCAATTACTTTAAATTTGTGCTATAATAGTTGATGTTAGTGCTTTAACAATATAAGCATCAAGTGAAATATAGATGAAATAAAAACATATTATATTAATATAAACGAAAGAAACATTGCTACAAACACAAAATAAGAAAATACTTCCACAAACATAAAATAACAAAATAAAAAGCATATAAAAATAAAAAGCTAATCATCCATATCATCATCATCAGAAGAGTCTATTAAAGCATGATCCATATTTCGGACAATGCTCTCCAGCCTATTCAGCTTCTCCTTCAACCTTCTTATGTCTCTTTCATATTTCTCTATAAACTCATCAAACTTTATCTCGATTGCTTCTATGATGTCTTCTTTCAATTGTTCGACTATTGTTTTGATGGTTGCGTCCATTTTTTTTCTTCTTCTGTTTTCACTATTAGAATTAGATGAGTTTGAGTGTAAAGGTGATCATACTTATAAAGGAAACTTTTGAAAAAAATAGATATGAAAAGACAGAAAGCAGCTGAATCGTTAATAGTAAAAAGAGATATTCATTGTAACTAGAATTACACTTTAATGAAAATAGTTAGAATGTAATTCTTACTTCAACACAACCCCCAATGTGAAATATAAATTATTACTTCGTTTTGACAAAATTATCAATATGTATTTTTCACATCCAGTATTAATTACAGAATAATGGTTTTAAAAACATAAAACTCCAGTGTAATATACTGGAAACTATATATTAAATTATTTTATTCTGATAAATTATTCTACATACAAAAATTCCAATATTTATAATTTTTCTATTACAAAATATTGGAATATATGTCTTCATAAGTAGTAAAATAATATTGTCTATTGTTTTTTCGTTTTTGATTTGCTTATAAAAAAAGCACTATTTTGTAAAAACATATTGGTTTTACGACATATAACTCCAGTGTAATATAATATAAAGGAAACAAAATATTGAATTATTTAATTCCAATTAATTACATATTCTATGGTATAATTTACAGGATGTGTGTCTTTTGTAAGTTGTTCTCCAGTATATTATACTGGATATGAAACTGCAACGTTATTACTAAAAAGAAATATTCTTTCTAATGTCAGCTAAACCACAATTTAACGAAAATAGTAAAATACAAAACCCAATACTACTACAAAATGACCCACAATGGTCACCAATGTAATATACAGAAAACTATATATTAAGTTAATGAATTCCAATAAACTCCAGTGTAATATTTTCAATTTGTCCATTTTATATACATTCATAAGTGGCATGTCCAGCATAATATCAACTAAATTACATAAATTAATGAAAAGTACAATGGTATAAAATTACGTTATCCAATTTATTATTCAAAATATAATTATTAAATTAACACATCTCCCAATACTCCATATATTAAAGACTGCACCCACTTATCGTAATTATAGGATAAAAAAATCATCAATATTCATTTCCTATAATTATTATAGGATATTGTATTTTTACAATATAAAACCTCAGTAGAATATACAGAATACTATTAAATCATTTAATATCTAAATGAACAGCAATTCTAGCATACACTAAAAAGGGTAATAAAAATCTATTGTAATTACATATAGTGGTTTTATTATATAAAATTGAAAAAGTTTAGTCTTATGATATATTTAGCACCTACGGTCTTGTTTTCAAAAGAAAAAAACTAGTAAATGTTGGCAAAAACATACTTATTGGTATGCATATGGAAGTTTATGGGAAGTAAAAATAGTGAGGAAGAATTCCAAAAAACTTCATATGTGATGGAGATTGGCTAATCCCCTTCACATATGAAGTATTTTATTTCTCCTTCACTATTTTTACTTCCCACAAACTCAAAATACATCCAATTAGCATGTCTTAGCCAACACTTTCTTGTTTTTATCCATTTCTTTGAAATATCATAGAAATATATGGATAACTATGAAATTTTCAAGTGGATCGATTGTTTATATACACAAATAATGCACCTAACAAATTTTAATAGCAATAAATGCAAAATATATTGTTACCTATTTTTTGTCAGAGAAATTGAATTTAAGAATAGAAGTAGTTGGCAAAAGAAGTAAATGTCCAGTAATATTTACAGGGATGTAGCGTTTTTACAATATAAAATTCTAGTAATATATAGAGCAAACTAAACATTAAATTATTTTATGTCATTAAATTATTCTACTTGCAAAATTTCCACTATTTATGTAACGACCCGGCCCGTCGTTACGGGAATTACCACCCCGTTATTTTGTAAATACATATTTTATGATTTTATATCAGTGTTAGAGTCTATCGGGCGAGTTAGGAGTGATTGGGATTGGAAATGAGGCATATAGCCTTTGTGAAGGAAACTTGAGTAAGGAAAGTCAACCCGGAGTTGACTATTTAGCTAGAGGGCTCGGAATCGGATTCTGATGATTCGGTTAGTTTCGGAAGGTGATTTGTGACTTAGGGGAGCGATCGGAATTGAATTCGGAGGTCCGGTGTAGTTTTAAGCTTGAATTGGCGAATGTTGAATTTTGGCGAAAACCGGATGGTAGGTGATATTTTGATCCGGGGTCGGAATGGAATTCCGACAATTTCTGTAGCTTCGTTATGTGATTTTGGATATGTCCTGCAAATTTTCAGGTCATTCGGACATCGTTTGATCGGGTTTTGGATTGAATGTTAGTTTTGAAAGTTTTGAAGAAACTTAGGCTTGAATCCGTGATTAATTGGTGATTTTGATGTTTAGTATGGTGTTTTTATGATTGGAACAAGTCCGTATCGTGTTTTGGAGTATGTTGGTGGTTTTCGTTGGGGTCCCGGGGGCCTCGGGGTGAATCCGGACCATCATCCGGCATTTTTGGAGTATGAAAAGTCTGCTGTAAATTGCAGGTTGGTGCAGCGGGCCTTAAGCCTTCGCGTTCGCGTGGCCCAGGTCGCGTTCGCGAAGGCAGAGCTGGCTAAGGCATCGCGTTCGCGGTCAGGCTGCCGCGTTCGCGTAGGCAAGGTGGGACGAAGCTTCGCGTTCGCGTCCCAGGTGGTCGCGTTCGCGTAGGAGAAAGATGGAGACCATCGCGATCGCGTGAAGGGTAGACGCGTTCGCGTAGAAGAAATCCGGGTGGCTGGGAGTTTGAACATCGCGAACGCGTGGGATGCGTCGCGTCCGCGAAGAGTATCAGGAATTGGGCATCGCGAACGCGTGGATAGCGTCGCGTTCGCGTAGAGTAAGGCGGGGCTGCTCATCGCGAACGCGTAGAGGGTCACGCGAACGCGATGAACACTTGTGTCTGGCAGAGAATAAAAATCCAGAATCAGAGAGCTACGGGTTTCATTCATGAACCCTCCATTTTTGAGTTCTAGAGAGAGAAACTCACGGGAATTGCTGGTAATTCATCGGGGATTCGTTGGAGGTAAGTTTTGTGGCTTAATTACATCATTTTAACATGAAATCCTTGGTTAATTCTCTGTAAATGGGAGATTAAATGTGGGTTTGAGCCCTAAGCCTAAATTGAAGAAAAACACCGATTTGAGTGGGCAAACGGAGTCCGATTTTGGTAAATTTTATATGTATGGACTCGTGGCGAGACGAGGGTTCCAGAAATGTGAATTTCGTAAATTTTTGGAATGTGGGCCCGAGGCTCGGGTTTTGACAACTTTGGGAATTTTGATGTAAATTGAGTTGTATTGATTGGGTGTCGTCCCATTGGCCTAAATTGTTGTATTTTTACTGTATTTGATCAGATTCTACGCGTGCGGAGCTTGATTCTCGTGGCAAGGGCATTGCGGAGTAGTTGTCGCGCCGTATTGAGGTGAGTAATAGATGTGGGTGATGACCAGCGGGTTCGAAACCCCGGTATACCACTTTGTGACGCTGTATAGCGGCGAGACACGCACACTCTTGAGAGTGCGGGGTCGATCATGAGCTGGAGACTATATATTAGTCCAACCTGTTGATACTGTATTATTGGCTATTCTAGAGCCGTCGAACCTCCTTCTCGGATGGTTGCATATTATATATTGTGATAATGGCCACTCTTGAGCCGAGGAACCCCCTTCTTGGGCGGTTGAGTATACTTGTGGGCCATGAGCCGGTTATTGGATCCCGCGAGGATCGTTATCATTGTCTTATCATATTGACATGCTAGTTTACTACTAGTCCGCAGCTATTTCTGTTATCATGTTATTTCCAATCTCTGGAACTTGATATTACTATTTTCCAACTGAAAAATGATAAAAGAGTTTTCAAAAACTACTTTTGAGCTTGCGAGGCTGTATCTGCATATTAGCCGACTAGTAGTGGATCGGGCTGCGCGCCGCAGCGAGATATATATATGTTGTATCGGGCTGCACACCGCAGTAAATCTCTATGAGATGTGCTTGGGCTGTTGGAGCCCCTCCGGAGTTTGAACCCCCACAGTGAGCACGGGTACCCAAAATTGGAGTCGGGCTACGCGCCGTAGCGGTCATATCATGCATTGCATTGCATTTAGCTACATCTGCTAGCTGTTATGCTATTTATTGGTATTTGTTAGAACAGGTACAATGAAGATTGATTCTATGACAGGGTAGCCGATTATAGCTTTACATAGTGTTTTATTGCGGATTTCTTATCTGCGCTGTCTTACTCTTGTTTATTACCACTGAGTCTGGCAGTACTCATTTTACTCCCCGCACCTTGTGTGCAGATCCAGGTACCTCTCAGCAGTGATCCAGTAGCTGTGCGAGGCGACGTTTGTGGATATTCGAGGTAGGTGCAGAGTCCGCAGGACCCGATATTCCTTCTTACTGTCTTGATTTTGTATTGACTTTTCTTTCCGCACTTGGTATCTTGTAAACCTTTATACACTCATGTTTAGTAGAGGCTCATGACTCTTGACCCTTGGTCTATGGGAGTTGATGTATTATGGGACTTGGTTCCCCGTTTTCGTTACATACATCGTTGTTGTTTCATATATTAATATGCTTAAATGGGCTAAAGAGAGCTTCTAGCTCCGTTGTTTATATTGATTGGTCAGGCTGGCTTAGCAATGTGCTCGGCGCCATCACGACCGGATTCGGGGTCGTGACAAGTTGGTATCAGAGCCTAGGTTTACAAGGCCTCATGAGTCTTGAGCCGGTTAGTAGAGTCTTGTGGATCGGTACGGGGACGCCTGTACTTATCCTCGGGAGGCTGCGAACCTTTAGGAAACACTTCACATTTCTTGGAATTCTTATCGTGCGCACTTGATTCAGCTTGAGAGATAATCTTTGAAATTCCTTCCACACGTCTGTGTACGCATCGAGCGCTCAGTAATGTAATTGCCTTATGGCTTGTGATTTCTCCGAATGAGGGGAGATATATAATCTCTGTGAGTTCATGTTGGCCAGTAGGGATGACTTGAGGCTGGACCTTGTTTATGACTTGAGCATTGAGGTGCTGATTTTGTGAGTGGTGGCAATAGATAATGTATTGAGGGTTTGAAACCCCGTATTTGCACTATACAGTGCTGTTGTCCTGAGATGGAACATGCGTCATATGACGAGTGTGGTGGTATTATGACTGGGGATTTGGACTTGATCCTCCCCGATTGATAGATTACTGTGTATAATGACTGAGACTGGCTTATATCGATGTATTTGGGCTAGTAGCCGTGTTTGGGGCCTTGTGCTGATCTGTAGAGTATTAGGGAGGCTTACTAATGGATGAGCTGTTAAATTTTCGACTCTTGTCTAATCTGTTGTGTAACTCCGACCTATGGGCGTGGTGAATATTTACCATATCTCTTAATTGGAAGGTAAAGTGCCTTATGTGTAGTGGAACGAGTTCAAACTCGGGAAGACTAAAGTGATTATGCTATGTGTATCCTGGTGGAAGGTATTGTGCTGAAATGCTAAATTGAGGCGAGGTAGGTGGGTTGATTCTCATGTGTAATTGAAAGGTATTGATATGTGTTATGATTCGAGCAGATACAACGCAAGTTCAAGTATAAATTGTGATAATATGATTCGTGTAGTATTGAGATTTAATGTTGTTGAAATACATTGTGATGTTTTGTTGAGTTGTGGATGTATTGTTAGAATGGTTTGGTGATTCTCTGGCAGGTGGATAGGCCAATTTACAAAGGAAACTCTGCCGAAATTTTTGGAAAATTTGGGACTTAGAAAAGATTTGGTCACCTAAAGAAGGGGCGTAACTGTTGTGTGTGAACGAATGCAAGAATTGATGATTCGAACCTCCGCCGAAGCTTGCAAATGACTTGAGTTTAATCTAACTAGAACTTTGTTGCATCTTTTGAGTAAGAAGGCTATGAGTTGCTAAAAGTGCTTTGATGTATGACTCCGAGCTAAGTTGGGGAGGTTGTTATTGATCAACTGATTGCACTGTCGTGTGCTGTGTTGGCTCTGTCTCTAGGTATGTTGGGAAATTTTGATAAAGGTTATGACGCTTCGTAGATGTGAAGAAATACTAGGATGTTTTGAACTACTGTTGGTAAGGAATGTTCGGTGTATAGAAAAGAAAGATAGCGAATTGTACCTGTGAGTAATCATGTTCTGCGATGTCAGAGTTCTAACAAAACACGAGTGGTTCTACTCAATAGGACAGTTGAATTACAGCTGAATAAGGATGACTGACGCCCGAGAATTGTTTACGGTGTTCAAGATTTTACTTGTAACAGTCAAGTGTCTCAAAATTGTGCATGTGGCTAAAGATGGTGGTTTCGTTAGAAGAGATCGGTACTTGTGTTATATTATGTGAATGACGGGATTCTATGTAATCCGTATTAGAAGGTAATGATAACTAATTCAAATCGCAAGAGGTTCTTCATAATAAAGTATTGTAAGATGTGATCCTTCTGGAAATTTGAGAGAGTATTCAGTGGCCTATATGTCTCAGACCGTGTGGTCTTATGTACGAGTCTCGTGTGGAATGAGTTCATGTGTTATGGTGCTACGGTAGTGGCTAATATTAAATCAAAGATGAATCAGAAAGGAAACTGGGTAAATGGAACAACTTGTTAATAAACCGAAGCGGTATGATAAAGAATACGACTAATTCCTGGTATGTGGTTGAAGTAATGAGTCTTGCGGATATTGTGCAATAAAGCTTTTGAGTGCTGGCAGTCGTGTAACCCGATATGGGTATAATATGGGTATAAGGACTCAGCCCTGGCAGTTTAACTTATGCAATGTGATTGGGAGAAAGAGTTTATGATGTGTTTTAATGTGGTTTGAAAAATGAGTGTATTTCCTGTTGGTATGCAAAGCTTGGAATGTGTAATGAGTCTTCTCTATATGAGATCATAAAAGTCCTTGACTAGTTGATTGCGTCGATGTTTGCGGCGTAGGAAAGGGATAAGAATTTCCATGTTATCTTAGTATGGTATACGCGATGTGTTATGGAAAGTTGATAATGGTATATTCCAGGTTTTGAGATCAGTTCATAATATATGGGAAGTCAATAAAATTATTGAGCAGCGCGGACAGCTGCATGTGATTTAAGAATCGATCTTTCTGATGATTTAAGAAAACGGTACTGCTATTCTATTAACTTGGTAGGGAATATGATCCAAAAAGGACAAGGTAATGTAAGCTGATGATATCCAGTGGTATGGTGGTATTCTCTTGTGGGATCGACTGTAATAATTGAGTCGTTGATGGCATAGTAAAATTTCCGAATGGCTTTCGAGGTATGAATAGATGCTTGATGTGTGTTATGTAATCGTACGGTGGAGTGTGGGATCGGGCATAGTGATCCATATGTAATACATGTGTTAGAGTCTGGAAGTTCTCGTAATCCGCCTATGCAGTGGTTGTATATCGTGTGTATTAGCACCGTTTAGCTCTTAGCTTGATATGATGAATTTGGGATATGATACCTTATTTCAGACTGGTTGACATAAGCCAGGTCGTCTAGACTAATGTGATATGGGCTATGTCGGAAAATGGCACAAATTGCGTAGCAGAGAGCATCAGAGTATGCTCCAACAGAGTAGTTGTACACAGGACCAGCGGACGGCTGGTAGGCATTGCTTTGTCAGTTGGACCTTAGTGGCGGATGTTAGTGTAGAGATATCTACCATTGATTCAGTTCCAGTATTGAGAAACATTGTCAGATGCGTTTCATGTCGCCAAACTTGAGGCTATATATGTTTATTATGATGAGCAACTTGACTTGACGCGTATTCATTTGACGAGGGTTACTTGGATCGGGTGGCACGCCGCCACAGGTATGGTATCTGGATCGGGTGGCACGCCGCCACGGGTATGTCATTGGAGCGGGTTGCACGCCGCAATAGAATATTGTGAGAATATAGCTAGTTATATGCTACCTGGTATACAATACCTCTTGGCTTCTGAGGAAGAGTCTGTATTGAGTATCGCTTGGCGAATGGCACATCGGTTGTGTTCTTTCAGGATTTGATAGCATACGTTAATTGTTTCACCGTGGGTGAGGTTGATTGCTTGGGTTCAGACCTAAATATGTGTGTGGCTGATCGTTTTGAGCTTGGTAAATTAGGGTGCTTCATGAATAATAATGTTTGGATAAAATCGTGAATCGCGGCAAGGCCGCGTGATGTTATGACCTCTCGAGGAGGATTCAGGTACTTTATTTCTATAATGCGAGACGCGGTCTCAGTTCTATATTATGATGGCACAGAGGGATTAAATTGCAGCTCTATTTGCTGGAGACAGTTGTCATGAATTGAGTTGTCATGATTCGAGTGTGTGCATACGTTTCTATTTGAGCCTATGTTGTGCTCGTCGTGGCTTAGGCCGGTGTTGAGGTGTCTTATCACCAGTGAGGTGTGTTATAATCGAAATGGTCGTTGGAGCCAATAATGAATGTGAGTATATGTGATTTCAGTTGGTTAGAAAGGTAATACCGAGATTTGGGTCCGAAATCTGTTGTGGTATCAGTTAAAAGTGAAATGGATTCATGAATGGTTGCCCTGAGAGATGGGTTCGATATATCGCGTGTTTGGTTGCCGTGGGCATGATATGAAGGTGTTGGAACAAGACTCTATCTAATGGAAAAGGTTTTTCAGCTAGTATTTGGTGATTGTGGCCAGTTGTTGTGATTAGAGACTATCGTCTCGAGTGATTGGGTTGTGTGATACATCATATGATCTCACCCGGAGTAGTGAATATGGGTTATTGTAGTGGATTCAAGTGTATCCTGAGTATAGGCATGGGATTTGCAATTGGCATATGATTTCAGAAAGTACAATGTGATTTATGGTTAAGATGGTCTGTGAAATTTTGACTATATGGTGTTTTCGGACTTATGTGAGATAAGGGTGACGTATGATCGCCCTAATATATGCTTGGTAAGGTCATTCAGCTATTGGGTTGCTTCTAGTACAACTCCTGAGTACGCTCGAGGACGAGCGATTGTTTAAGTTGGGGAGAATGTAACGACCCGGCCCGTCGTTACGGGAATTACCACCCCGTTATTTTGTAAATACATGTTTTATGATTTTATATCAGTGTTAGAGTCTATCGGGCGAGTTAGGAGTGATTGGGATTGGAAATGAGGCATATAGCCTTTGTGAAGGAAACTTGAGTAAGGAAAGTCAACCCGGAGTTGACTATTTAGCTAGAGGGCTCGGAATCGGATTCTGATGATTCGGTTAGTTCCGGAAGGTGATTTGTGACTTAGGGGAGCGATCGGAATTGAATTCGGAGGTCCGGTGTAGTTTTAAGCTTGAATTGGCGAATGTTGAATTTTCGCGAAAACCGGATGGTAGGTGATATTTTGATCCGGGGGTCGGAATGGAATTCCGACAATTTCCGTAGCTTCGTTATGTGATTTTGGATGTGTCTGCAAATTTTCAGGTCATTCGGACATCGTTTGATCGGGTTTTGGATTGAATGTTAGTTTTGAAAGTTTTGAAGAAACTTAGGCTTGAATCCGTGATTAATTGGTGATTTTGATGTTTAGTATGGTGTTTTTATGATTGGAACAAGTCCGTATCGTGTTTTGGAGTATGTTGGTGGTTTTCGTTGGGGTCCGGGGGCCTCGGGGTGAATCCGGACCATCATCCGGCATTTTTGGAACTTAAAAATCTGCAGAAAAATTGCAGATCTCTGGGAAAAATCCAAGCCTTCGCGTTCGCGTGGCCCAGGTCGCGTTCGCGAAGGCAGAGCTGGCTAAGGCATCGCGTTCGCGGTCAGGCTGCCGCGTTCGCGTAGGCAAGGTGGGACGAAGCTTCGCGTTCGCGATCCAGGTGGTCGCGTTCGCGTAGGAGAAAGATGGAGACCATCGCGATCGCGTGAAGGGTAGACGCGTTCGCGTAGAAGAAATCCGGGTGGCTGGGAGTTTGAACATCACGAACGCGTGGGATGCGTCGCGTCCGCGAAGAGTATCAGGAATTGGGCATCGCGAACGCGTGGATAGCGTCGCGTTCGCGTAGAGTAAGGCGGGGCTGCTCATCGCGAACGCGTAGAGGGTCACGCGAACGCGATGAACACTTGTGTCTGGCAGAGAATAAAAATCCAGAATCAGAGAGCTACGGGTTTCATTCATGAACCCTCCATTTTTGAGTTCTAGAGAGAGAAACTCACGGGAATTGCTGGTAATTCATCGGGGATTCGTTGGAGGTAAGTTTTGTGGCTTAATTACATCATTTTAACATGAAATCCTTGGTTAATTCTCTGTAAATGGGAGATTAAATGTGGGTTTGAGCCCTAAGCCTAAATTGAAGAAAAACACCGATTTGAGTGGGCAAACGGAGTCCGATTTTGGTAAATTTTATATGTATGGACTCGTGGCGAGACGAGGGTTCCGAAATGTGAATTTCGTAAATTTTCGGAATGTGGGCCCGAGGCTCGGGTTTTGACAACTTTGGGAATTTTGATGTAAATTGAGTTGTATTGATTGGGTGTCGTCCCATTGGCCTAAATTGTTGTATTTTTACTGTATTTGATCAGATTCTACGCGTGCGGAGCTTGATTCTCGTGGCAAGGGCATTGCGGAGTAGTCGTCGCGCCGTATTGAGGTGAGTAATAGATGTGGGTGATGACCGGCGGGTTCGAAACCCCGGTATACCACTTTGTGACGCTGTATAGCGGCGAGACACGCACACTCTTGAGAGTGCGGGGTCGATCATGAACTGGAGACTATATATTAGTCCGACCTGTTGATACTGTATTATTGGCTATTCTAGAGCCGTCGAACCTCCTTCCCGGATGATATGTATATATATATTGTGATAATGGCCACTCTTGAGCCGAGGAACCCCCTTCTTGGGCGGTTGATTATACATGTGGGCCGTGAGCCGGTTATTGGATCCCGCGAGGATCGTTATCATTGTCTTATCACATAGACATGCTAGTTTACTACTAGTCCGCAGCTATTTTTGTTATTATGCTAATTCCAATCTCTGGAACTTGGTATTACTGTTTTCTAACTGAAAAATGATAAAAGAGTTTTCAAAAACTACTTTTGAGCCTGCGAGGCTGTATCTGCATATTAGCTGACTAGTAGTGGATCGGGCTGCACGCCGCAGCGAGATATATGTTGGATCGGACTGCACGCCGCAGGGATATCTCTATGAGATGTGCTTGGGCTGTAGGAGCCCCTCCGGAGTCTGAACCCCCACAGTGAGCACGGGTACCCAAAATTGGAGTCGGGCTACACGCCGTAGCGGTCATATCATGCATTGCATTGCATTTAGCTACATCTGCTAGTTGTTATGCTATTTATTGGTATTTGTTGGTACAGGTACAGAGAATATTGATTCTATGACAGGGTAGCTGATTATAGCTTTACATAGTGCTTTTATTGCGGATTTCTTATCTGCGCTGTCTTACCCTTGTTTATTACCACTGAGTCTGGCAGTACTCATTTTACTCCCCGCACCTTGTGTGCAGATCCAGGTACCTCTCAGCAGTGATCCAGTAGCTGTGCGAGGCGACGTTTGTGGATATTCGAGGTAGCTGCAGAGTCCGCAGGACCCGATATTCCTTCTTACTGTCTTGATGTTGTATTGACTTTTCTTTCCGCACTTCGTATCTTGTAAACCTTTATACACTTATGTTCTTTAGAGGCTCATGACTCTTGACCCTTGGTCTATGGGAGATGATGTATTATGGGACTTGGTTCCCCGTTTTCGTTACATACATCGCTGTTGTTTCATATATTAATATGCTTAAATAGGCTAAAAGAGAGCTTCTAGCTCCGTTGTTTATATTGATTGGTCAGGCTGGCTTAGCAATGTGCTGGGCGCCATCACGACCGGATTTGGGGTCGTGACAATTTAATAGCAATAAATAATGAAAGGATTGTTACCTACTGAAATAGTAAATAGAGATATTCATTGTAATGTCACCTCAGCTGGAATTACAATTTAATGAAAACAGTGAGAATGTAATTATTACTTCAATACAATCCCCAATGTGAAAAAACTATAACTTCTAATAAAAATTGTATGAATAATTACATCATGTAGTAGTTGTATAATGTAATACTTCCAGTACATTATACAGGAATGAAAAACATTAAATTATTAAATTCCAGTAAATTGTTCTACTTATATAATTTCCACTATTTTCCAATGAACTATTATAACATACTTGATTATATTCCTTTATGTGTAGTCATTCCAGCATGAACTATAGCTTCTAATAAAAATTGTATGAATATAGGATAAAATAATTAGCATATTCATTCCAGTAATAATTAAAGGATGTAGTGTTTGTACAATATAAAACTCCAGTAAATTATACAGGAAAGTAAATATTAAATTATTAAAGTCCAGTAAACTGTTCTAATTACATAATTTCCACTATTTTGCAATTCTTCATTATAGTTATGTAGTGGTTGTACAATCTAAAACTCCAACACATTATATAGAAAGGTAAATATTAAATTATTAAACTCCAGTAAATTTTTCTTACATAATTTCAACTATTTTCCAATTCTCCATTAAAATATACTGGATTATATTCCTTCATTGCGTAGCGATTCCAGCATGTACTATAACTTCTAATAAAAATTGTATGAATAAATGATAAAAAAATAAGCATATTCATTTCCAGTAATAACTACTGGATGTAGTCGTTATACAATGTAAAACTCCTGTAAATTATACATGAAAGTAAACATTAAATTAATTATTTCACTAAATTGTTCTAATTAAATAATTTCCAGTATTTTCCAATTCTCCATTATAATATATTGTATTATATTCCTTCATGTTGTGACGACCCGGCCCGTCGTCACGGAAATTACCACCCCATTATGTTATAATTTCATGTTTTATGCTTTTATATCGGTGTTAGAGTCTATCGGGTGAGTTAGGAGTGAATTGGATTGAAAATGAGGCAATTAGCCTTTTTAAAGAAAACTTGAATAAGGAAAGTCAACCCGGGGTTGACTATTTGGTTAGAGGGCTCGGAATCGGATTTTGATGATTCGATTAGTTCCGGGAGGTGATTTGTGACTTAAGGGAGCAATCGGAATTGAATTTAGAGGCCCGATGTAGAAATAGGCTTGAATTGGCTAAGGTTGGATTTTGGCGAAATCCGATCGGTAGGTGAGATTTTGATCCGGGGGTCGGAATGGAATTCCGATAATTCCTGTAGCTTCGTTATGTGATTTTGGATATGTCCGCAAAATTTTAGGTCATTCGGACGTCGTTTGGTCGGGTTTTTGATTGATTGTGTAATTCGGAATGTTTTAAGGAATTTAGGCATGAATTCGATGTGAATTATGGGTTTTGATGTTGTTAGATGTGTTTTGAGGATTGGAGCAAGTTCGAATAAGGTATTAGGATGTGTTGGTGTGTTTGGATGAGGTCCCGGGGGGCCTCGGGGTGTTTTCGGATGGCTAAACGGGAGAAAATATGGAAAATTGCAGGTTTGTGATTCTGTTCTGTTGTTTTCGCTCCTGCGGAAAAGGGAGCGCAGGAGCGAGTCCGCAGGAGCGGACAAGAAGGCGCGTAGAAGTGGAGGTGATCACTGAAGCGGAGCCTGGCCCGCAGGGGCGGCTTCGCTGGTGCGAGAGGACGATCGCAGAAGCGGGAAAGAGGCGTGATGTAGGAGTCCGCAGAAGCGGATAGTTGATCGCATAGGCGAGTCCGCGGGAGCGGACTCTTGTCCGCAGAAGCGGGAAGGACTGCAGGGGCGGAGGGGATTCCGCAGGAGCGGACCCGCAGGAGCGGTTAATGGGATCGCAGGTGCGGAAATGGCCAAGTAGGCCTGGGTTCGCAGAAGCGACCATTTGGTCGCAGAAGCGGTTTCGCAGGGGCGAAAATGGTCCGCAGAAGCGAAAATCGCAGTGAGTTAAGTGTATTAGAAGTTAGAAAATTTCAGAAACATTTCACACATTTGGGTCTCGGCTTTAGAGGCGATTTGGGCGATTTTGAAGAGAAACTCAAGGTAAATCATCAGGTAAGCAACTATGGACTTAAACTATGATTAGTATTGATAATATTATGCAATTATATCATGAAAATGGAGGAATTTGGGGGTGATTCATGGAAGATTTAACCCTAGGCTTGAACTTTAGAAAATTAAGGTTTTGAATGGGCAAATGGAGTCCGAATTTGGTAAAATTGATATGCTTAGACTCGTATCAAGATGACGGTTCCGAATATGTGACTTTCGTGATTTTTCGACTAGCGTACCGAAAGTCGGGTTTTGGCAACTTTGTCATTTTTGGTGTAAATCGAGTTGTATTGATTGGGTGTCGTCCCATTGGCCTATTTTATTGTATTTCTACTGTATTTGATCAGATTCTACGCGTGCGGAGCTTGATTCTCGTGGCAAGGGCATTGTGGAGTAGTCTTCACGCTGTATTGAGGTGAGTAATAGATGTGGGTGATGACCAGCGGGTTCGAAACCTCGGTATACCACTTTGTGACGCTGTATAGCAGCGAGACACGTACTCTCATGTGAGTGCGGGGTCGATTGTGATTGGGGACTATGGCTTAGTCCGACTTGTTGATACTGTGTTATGATATTGGCTATTCTTGAGCCGTCGAACCTCCTTCTCGGATGGTTGCATACTATATATTGTGATATTGGCCACTCTTGAGCCGAGGAACCCCTTTCTTGGGTGATCGAGTATACTTGTGGGCCGTGAGCCAGTTATTGGATCCCGCGAGGATCGTTATCATTGTCTTATCATATTGACATGTTAGTTACTACCAGTCCGTAGCTATTTCTGTTATCATGCTATTTCCAATCTCCTGGAACTTGATATTACTGTTTTCCAACTGAAAAATGATAAAAGATGTTTTCAAACTACTTTTGGACCTGCGAGGCTGTATTTGCATATTAGCTGACTGGTAGTGGATCGGGCTGCTCGCCGCAGCGGTATATATGTCGAATCGGGCTGCGCGCCGCAACAGGTGTGATATTAATATTGTGCTTGGGCTGTAGGAGCCCCTCCGGAGTCTGAACCCCCACAGTGAGCACGGGTACCCAAATTGGATCGGGCTACGCGCCGTAGCGGTCATATCATGCATTGCATTGCGTTTAGCTACATCTGCTAGCTGTTATACTATTTTGCCGGTACATGATGGTACAGGTACATTTGATATTCGTTCTGTGACAGGGTATTTGATTACAACTTTGCATAGTGCTTTATTGCGGATTTCTTATCTGCGCTGTCTTACCCTTGTTTATTACCACTGAGTCTGGCAGCAGTACTCATTTTACTCCCTGCACCTTGTGTGCAGATCCAGGTACCTCTCAGCAGTGATCTAGTAGCTGTGCGAGGCGACATCTGTGGGATATACGAGGTAGCTGCAGAGTCCGCAGGACCCGATATTCCTTTTCACTGTCTTTGATTCTGTATTGACATTTCTTTCCGCACTTGGTATTCTTGTAAACCTTTATACACTTATGTTTGGTAGAGGCTCATGACCCTTGACCCTTCGGTCTATGGGAGTTGGCACTTGTTGGGACTTGGTTCCCCATTTTTGTTATATGTATCGATGTTGCTTCGTGATTTGATATGCTTAAATTGGATAAAGTGAGCTTATAGCTCCGTGATTGTTATTAATTGGTCAGGCTTTCCTAGCAGTGTGCTGGGCGCCATCACGACCGGATTTGGGGTCGTGACAAGTTGGTATCAGAGCCTAGGTTTACTAGGCCTCATGAGTCTTGAGCCGGTTGGTAGAGTCTTGTGGATCCGTATGGGGACGCCTGTACTTATCCTCGGGAGGCTGCGAACCTTTAGGAAACACTTCACTTTTCTTGAACTCTATCGTGCGATCTTGTTGTTCGGAGAACTGAACTTCTATATTCTATTCTCTCGCGGATGGCGAGAACGCGAGCATCGGGACAAGGTGGACGACCTCCATTGCCACCTATTAGAGGCTGTGGGCACGGTCGTGCTACAGGTAGAGGTAGGGCAGCTGAGGCAATACCAGCTGACCCGCCCATTGTACCTATTCAGGAGCAGCCCCTAGTGGTTGATGCTCCAACAGTCCCAGTTCAGGGCCAGACTGTATCTATTGCTATTCCTGGTCTTCAGGAGTTTCTTGCCCAGATACTATCGGTGTGTTCCAGTTTGGCTCGGGTAGTTTCTGCTACCGCTACTGCAGTGACATCTCAGACAGGGGGTGGTCAGCAGACCCCTGCAGCTCGCACACCCGATCAGGTTGTTCAGGGACTTCAGACGCTAGAGGTGGTCCCCACACAGGTGGTTGCACCAGTTATTGCTCCAGCTGCACCAGCTCCAGAGCATATGGTTCAGGCTATGCCCGACGACGAGCAGCGTCGTCTTGAGAGGTTTGGTAGACTTCGGCCACCCCATTTTAGTGGCGCTGAGGGCGAGGATGCCCAGGGTTTCTTGGATAAGTGTTAGAGGATGTTACGTATGGCTGGTATTCTTGAGTCCATCGGAGTTTCATTTACTACCATTCAGTTTATTGGTCCTGCATTTGATTGGTGGGAGGCGTTTGAGAGGCGTAGGCCTGCTAGAGCAGCACCTCTCACATGGCAGCAGTTCTCTACTCTCTTTCTAGAGAAATATGTACCTCGGTCTCATCGCGAGGAGCTACGTCGCCAGTTCGAGTGGTTGATTCAGGGCGACATGTCTGTGACCCAGTATGAGCTTAGATTCACTCAGTTGGCTAGGCATGCCACATGGATGATCCCTACTGATAGGGAGAGGATCAGGAGGTTCATTGATGGCCTCAACTATTCTATCCGCATTCTTATGACCGGAGAGCGAGTTCTGTCATCATCTTTTGAGCAGGTTGTTGATATGGCACGCTCCATTGAGGCGGATCGTCGCCGAGAGAGGGAGGAGCGGGAGGCCAAGAGGCCTCGTGGTTCTGGCAGTTTCAGTGGTGCTCCATCTAGAGGGCATTCCCAGCAGAGCAGAGGTCGCTCATCTAGACCTTCTCATTCAGGCCGTCCAGAAGGAGCGGAGGTTCTTATGGCTGTGGTCGACATGGGTTTCAGCAGGGTCAGTCATCACTTAGTGCCCTTCCAGCCCTGAGTGCAGCACCTACTTCTTCGGCCTAGGGTTCTTCTGCGGCGAGGGGTTCCCTTCAGTCCCCTTCTCCAGCACCAGGTGCATGTTATGAGTGTGGCGAGTTTGGCCACATGAGGAGACAGTGCCCTCGACTCCGTAGGGACAGGACTCAGCAGAGGGACCAGCCCTCATCTTCAGCACCATCTCAGTCTAGTAGAGGTGGAGGTCGGTCTTCTCGTTGTCGCCCCAGGGGCGGAGAGAGATCTGGTGGAGGCCAGGCACGATTCTATGCACTTCCTGACTGGCGCGATGCAGTTGCCACCGATGCAGTGATTACAGGTATCATTTATGTCTGTCACAGAGATGCCTCTGTTCTATTTGATCCAGGGTCCACATATTCTTACGTGTCCTCTTATTTTGCACATCACTTGGGTGCGACTCGTAGTAGTCTTGATTAACCTGTTCATGTATCCACCCCGGTGGGTGATACGATTGTTCTGGATCATGTCTATAGATCCTGTGTTATATCTATTGGGGGTCTGGAGACCCAGGCAGATTTGTTAATGTTGGGGATGATGGACTTTGATGTTATATTGGGTATGGACTGGTTGTCCCCGTACCATACTATATTGTACTGTCATGCTAAGATAGTTACGTTGGCCATTCCTGGTATTTCTCAGATTGAGTGGCGGGATTTGACCGATTTCGTCCCTAGCCGTGTCATTTCATTCTTAAAAGCTCAGAAGATGGTTGAAAAAGGGTGTTTATCGTACTTAGCTTTTGTGAGATATGTGGGAGCTGAGTCTCCTAGCATTGATTTTGTACCTGTTGTGAGGGATTTTCTAGATGTATTCCCCTCAGACCTGCCGAGCATGCCGCCGGACAGGGATATTAATTTTGGCATTGACTTGGTGCCGGGCACTCGGCCCATATCCATTCCTCCTTATCGGATGGCACCAGCTGAGTTGAAAGAACTGAAAGAGCAGCTTCAGGAGCTTCTAGATAAGGGTTTCATCCGCCCTAGTGTGTCTCCGTGGGGTGCACCGGTGTTGTTTGTTAAAAAGAAAGATGGTTCCATGCGGATGTGTATTGATTATAGGCAATTGAACAAAGTGACGATGAAGAACAAGTACCCTCTACCGCGCATAGATGATTTGTTTGATCAGTTACAGGGTGCGAGGGTGTTTTCTAAGATTGATCTTCGTTCAGGCTATCATCAGCTGAAGATCAGGGACTCGGATATTATGAAGACTGCATTCAGGACCCGATATGGTCATTATGAGTTTCTTGTGATGTCGTTTGGGCTGACCAACGCCCCAGCAGCATTTATGCATCTGATGAACAGTGTGTTCAGGCCTTATTTGGATTCATTTGTGATTGTGTTCATTGATGACATTCTAGTCTACTCCCGTAGTCGGGAAGAGCATGCTCAGCATTTGAGTATTGTGTTGCAGAGATTGAGGGAGGAGAAGATATATGCTAAATTCTCCAAGTGCGAGTTTTGGCTCGAGTCCATAGCATTTCTAGGACATGTGGTGTCTCGTGATGGTATTCAGGTTGATCCTAAGAAGATAGAGGCGGTGCAGAGTTGGCCTAGACCGTCCTCAGCTACAGAGATCAGGAGTTTTCTTGGCTTGGCAGGATATTATCGCCGGTTTGTTAAGGGATTTTCATCCATTGCTTCTTCATTGACAAAATAGACTCAGAAGAGTGCACCATTCGTGTGGTCGGATGAGTGCGAGGAAAGCTTTCAGAAGCTCAAGACAGCTTTGACCACAACTCCAGTGTTAGTATTGCCATCAGCTTCAGGTTCATATACTGTTTACTGTGATGCCTCGAGAGTGGGTATAGGTTGTGTGTTGATGCAGGAAGTTAAGGTAATTGCTTATGCTTCTCGGCAGTTGAAGCCACATGAGAAGAACTATCTTGTTCATGATTTGGAGCTAGCCGCCATTGTTCATGCCTTGAAAATTTGGAGGCACTATTTGTACGGCGTGTCTTGTGAGGTGTATACCGACCATCGTAGTCTCCAGCACTTGTTCAAACAGAAAGTTCTTAATTTGAGACGGCGGAGATGGCTTGAGTTGCTTAAGGATTATGACATTACTATTGTATATCATCCGGGGAAGGCCAATGTAGTGGCCGATGCTTTGAGCTGGAAGGCGGTCAGTATGGGGAGCTTGGCATATATTCCAGCCGAGGAGAGGCCATTTGCTTATGATGTTCAGGTGCTAGCCAATTGGCTAGTGAGGTTAGATATTTCGGAGCCCAGTCGGGTATTGGCTTGTGTTGTATCTCGGTCATCTCTATATGATCATATTCGTGAGCGTCAGTATGATGATCCACATTTGGCTGTCCTTAGGGGCAGAGTTCAGCATGATGATACTAGGGATGTCACCATTGATAGTGACGGCATATTGAGGATGCAGGGCCGGATATGTGTGCCCAATGTTGATGGCCTTCGTGAGTTGATTCTGGAGGAGGCCCATAGCTCGCGGTATTCTATCCATCCGGGAGCCGCGAAGATGTATCAAGATTTGAAATAGCACTATTGGTGGAGAAAGTTGAAAATGGACATTGTCAGACATGTATCACGGTGCCTCAACTGTCAGCAGGTTAAGTACGAGCATCAGAGGCCCGGTGGCGTATTTTAGTGCATTGATATTCCTGAGTGGAAATGGGAGAGGATCACCATGGACTTTGTTACTGGACTCCCTCGGACAGTGAGGAAGTTTGATTCGGTTTGGGTGATTGTGGATAGACTGACCAAGTCAGCTCATTTCATCCCAGTTAGTACTACCTACTCATCGGAGCGGTTGGCAGCGATCTTTATTCGGGAGATTGTCCGGTTGCATGGAGTGCCAGTGTCTATCATATCCGACAGGGGTACTCAGTTCACTTCTCAGTTTTGGAGAGCATTTCAGCGAGAGATGGGTACGCGGGTTGAGTTGAGTACAGCATTTCACCCCCAGACAGACGGACAGTCTGAGCGCACTATTCAGATTCTGGAGGATATGTTGCGAGCATGTGTGATTGACTTTGGTGGTTCGTGGGATGAGTTCTTACCATTTGCTGAGTTTGCCTACAACAACAGTTATCAATCGAGTATTCAGATGGCCCCGTATGAGGCATTGTATGGCAGACGGTTTAGATCCCCCGTGGGATGGTTTGAGCCTGGTGAGGATAAATTGATAGGGACTGAGTTAGTTCAGGATGCTCTGGATAGAGAAAAGTTGATCCAGCAGAGGCTTCGTACAACACAGTCTCGCCAGAAGAGTTATTGGGACCGTAGAGTTCGAGAGTTGTCTTTCATCGTTGGTGACAGAGTATTGTTGAAGGTTTCACCTATGAAGGGTATCATGAGGTTTGGGAAGAAAGGGAAGTTGAGTCCCAGGTACATTGGTCCTTTTGAGATACTTAGGAGAGTTGGAGAGGTGGCATATGAGTTGGCCTTTCCGCCCAGTCTATCCAGCGTTCATCCAGTATTCCATGTGTCTATGCTCCGGAAGTACATTGGAGATCCGTCTCATGTATTAGACTTCAGTACCATTCAGCTTGATGGTGATTTATCCTATGATGTGGAGCCTATTGCTATTTTGGGTCGTTAGGTGAGAAAATTGAGGTCCAAGGATATTGCATCAGTTAAGGTTCAGTGGAGAGGTCGACCCGCGGAGGAGGCCACTTGGGAGATCGAGCGGGAGATGCGGAGCAGATATCCTCACATGTTTGAGACTTCAGGTATGTTTCTTGACCCGCTCGAGGTCGAGCATTTGCTTAAGAGGGGGAGAATGTGACGACCCGGCCCCTCATCATGGAAATTACCACCCTGTTATGTTGTAATTTCATGTTTTATGCTTTTATATTGGTGTTAGAGTCTATCGGGTGAGTTAAGAGTGAATTGGATTGAAAATGAGGCAGTTAGCCTTTTTAAAGAAAACTTGAATAAGAAAAGTCAACCCGGGATTGACTATTTGGTTAGAGGGATCGGAATCGGATTTTGATGATTCGGTTAGTTCCGGGAGGTGATTTGTGACTTAAGGGAGCAATCGAAATTGAATTTGAAGGCCCGGTGTAGAAATAGGCTTGAATTGGCTAAGGTTGAATTTTGGCGAAATCCGATCGGTAGGTGAGATTTTTATTCGGGGGTCAGAATGGAATTCCGACAATTCCTGTAGCTTCGTTATGTGATTTTGGATATGTCCGCAAAATTTCAGGTCATTCGGACGTTGTTTGGTCGGGTTTTTGATTGATTGTGTAATTCGGAATGTTTTAAGGAATTTAGGAATGAATTCGATGTGAATTATGGGTTTTGATGTTGTTAGACGTGTTTTGAGGATTGGAGCAAGTTCGAATAAGGTATTAGGATGTGTTGGTGTGTTTGGATGAGGTCCCGGGGGCCTCGAGGTGTTTTCGGATGGCTAAACGGGAGAAAATGTGGAAAATTGCAGGTTTGTGATTCTGTTTTGTTTGTTTTTGCTCCTGCGGAAAATGGAGCGCAGGAGCGAGTCCGCAGGAGCGGACAAGAAGGCACAGAAACGGAGGTGACCGCTGAAGCGGAGCCTGGCCTGCAGGGGCGGCTTCGCTGGTGCGAGAGGGTGATCACAGAAGCGGCAAAGAGGCGTGATGGAGGAGTCCGCAGAAGCGGATAGTTGATCGCATAGGCGAGTCCGCAGAAGCGGACTCTTGTCTGTAGAAGCGGGAAAGACCGCAGGGGCGGAGGGGATTCCGCAGGAGCGGACCCGCAGGAGCGGTCAATGGGATCGCAGGTGCGGAAATGGCCAAGTAGGCCTGGGTTCGCAGAAGCGACCATTTGGTCGCAGAAGCGGTTTCGCAGGGGCGAAAATGGTCCGCAGAAGCAAAAATCGCAGTGAGTTAAGTGTATTAGAAGTTAGAAAATTTCAGAAACATTTCACACATTTGGGTCTCGGCATTAGAGGCGATTTGGGCGATTTTGAAGAGAAACTCAAGGGAAATCATCAGGTAAGCAACTATGGACTTAAACTATGATTAGTATTGATAATATTATGCAATTATATCATGAAAATGGAGGAATTTGGGGTGATTCATGGAAGATTTAACCCTAGGCTTGAACTTTAGAAAATCAAGGTTTGGAATGGGCAAATAGAGTCTGAATTTGGTAAAATTGATATGCTTAGACTCGTATCGAGATGAGGTTCCGAATATGTGACTTTCGTGATTTTTCGACAAGCGTACCGAAAGTCGGGTTTTGGCAACTTTGTCATTTTTGGTGTAAATCGAGTTGTATTGATTGGGTGTCGTCCCATTGGCCTAATTTATTGTATTTCTACTGTATTTGATCAGATTCTACACTTGCGGAGCTTGATTCTCATGGCAAGGGCATTGCGGAGTAGTCGTCACGCTGTATTGAGGTGAGTAATAGATGTGGGTGATGACCAGCGGGTTCGAAACCCCGGTATACCACTTTGTGACGCTGTATAGCGGCGAGACACGTACTCTCATGTGAGTGCGGGGTCGATTGTGATTGGGGACTATGGCTTAGTCCGACTTGTTGGCACTCTGTTATAATATTGGCTATTCTTGAGCCGTCGAACCTCCTTCTCGGATGGTTGCATACTATATATTGTTATATTGGCCACTCTTGAGCATAGGAACCCCCTTCTTGGGCGGTTGAGTATACTTGTGGGCCGTGAGCCAGTTATTGGATCCCGCGAGGATCGTTATCATTGTCTTATCATATTGACATGTTAGTTACTACCGATCCGTAGCTATTTCTGTTATCATGCTATTTCCAATCTCTGGAACTTGGTATTACTGTTTAACAACTAAAAAATGATAAAAAGGTTTTCAAAACTACTTTTGAGCCTGCGAGGCTGTATTTGCATATTAGCTGACTGGTAGTGGATCGGGCTGCGCGCCGCAGCAGTATATATGTCGGATCGGGCTGCGCGCTGCAGCAGGTGTGATATTAATATTGTGCTTGGGCCGTAGGAGCCCCTCCGGAGTCTAAACCCCCACGGTGAGCACGGGTACCCAAATTGGATCGGGCTACACGCCGCAGAGCGGTCATATCATGCAATGCATTGCATTTAGCTACATCTGCTAGCTGTTATACTGTTTGCTGGTACTTGTTGGTACAGGTACAGTCGATATTGATTCTGTGACAGGGTATTTGATTACAGCTTTACATAGTGCTTTATTGCGGATTTTTTATCTGCACTGTCTTACCCTTGTTTATTACCACTGAGTCTGGCAGTACTCATTTTACTTCCTGTACCTTGTGTGCAGATCCAGGTACCTCTCAGCAGTGATCCAGTAGCTGTGCGAGGTGACATCTGTGGGATATACGAGGTAGCTGCAGAGTCCGCAGGACCCGATATTCCTTCTCACTGTCTTTGATTATGTATTGACATTTCTTTCCGTACTTGGTATTCTTGTAAACCTTTATACACTTATGTTCAGTAGAGGCTCATGACTCTTGACCCTTCGGTCTATGGGAGTTGGCACTTGTTGGGACTTGGTTCCCCATTTTTGTTATATGTATCGCTGTTGCTTCGTGATTTGATATGCTTAAATTGGATAAAGTGAGCTTATATTTCCGTGATTGTTATTAATTGGTCAGGCTGGCCTAGCAGTGTGCTGGGCGCCATCACGATCGGATTTGGGGTCGTGACACATGTGTACCCATTCCAGCATGAACTATACCTTCTAATAAAAATTGTATGAATATCAGATAAAAAAATTAGTATATTCATTTCTAGTTATATTTACATGATGCTGTGGTTGTACTATGTAAAACTCCTATAAATTATACAGGAATGTAAATATTAAATTATTTATTTCAAGTAAATTGTTCTAATTAAATAATTTCCATTGTTTTCAAATTCTCTATTATAATATATTGAATTATATTACTTCATGTGTAGCCATTCCAGCATGAGCTATAGCTTTTAATAAAAATTGTATTAACATTGTCACGATCCCAAAACCCGGTCGTGATGGAGCCCAACATATTGCTAGGCTAGCCCGACCAACCTTTCATAACACAGAGCTATCAGTTCTCACTTTACCCTTTGTAGGCATAAACAACAATAATATAATAAAATGACGTCTAGCACATCGGGGATAGATATCCCAAAACCAGTATAAACCTCCCACCGAATCAAGAGTCATAAGTCATGAGCCTTTACCAGAATTTATAAACTGTGATAGTGTATACAAATGTGCACAAGTGTGGCATAGACAGAACAAAATAAGGATAAACTGGAGAGTCAGGTCCTGCGGACGCTGGCATCTACCTCGACTGTCCAAATGCACTCCCGAGCAGCCATAGAATCAGCTCTACTGTGATGTACCCGGATCTGCACACAAGGTGCAGGGAGTCGGGTGTGAGTACTTCCAACTCAGCGGTAATAAAAGTAAATAATGCTGAAGGAAAGGAAACCACGCAAAGCACTATCTCATGCTACACAATACGGAACTACCTTTAAACTTCAACACACTATCATTTTATCCCCTTTCAGCATATGTGAGTAAATTATTTAGAAATCTCATTTTTATCTTCTTTCTTTCATGATAACATACCAATACCTGGGTACAATCTCAAGCAGTGCAAGTCTGCACTCAAATCAGCCCCTCGGGCTCAGCACTCCTTAACAAATACCACCAGGAGATCTGGTCAATAAGGCAAATAATGCATGTGTTCCAGTAATGTATTAGTGCTAATTGTTATGCCACGTAGTACGCGTAAACCAATGTATGTATGCCATGCAATGCATATGATGCTTGTGGCGTACAACCCGATCCATGCAAAGGCGCCCGCGCTCACTGTGGGGGTTCGGACTCCGGAGGGGCTCGTACAGCCCAAGCGCAATATCAATATCACACATGCTGCGGCGCGCAGCCCGATCCATATACCACTGCGGCGTGCAGTCCGATCCATGCATGTGTATGCATATGGTCACATAAATCGTCATGCCCTAACATGTGGCCCTCGGCCCCAATTAGTCTAACAAATAATAAAGAAAGCCCCTCGGGCAATAGTATCATATTAGCTCACAGCTAAAAATGTCATTAAGACCTTGTGCAAGTTTTTCATAACCTTATAAAAATTCTTAATAGCAAATTACCCTTTAAAAACTTAAATTTAGATAAAAATATGCACAGTGTTATCAAGACAATGATACCAATCCCTGAAGGATTCAAATAATCGGCACGAAGCCCAAACATGATAATTAGTCCAATTCATGATAATTAATATCTTTATTGAGGCATCAATTTCATTTCAAACAATTAGGTGTTATTATTTATTATGCGGAACGGACCAAGTCACAATCCCCAATGGTGCTCTACCCCATGCCCGTTATCCGGCGTGCAAGTCACCTCAACACAGTACTAAGATGGGCAAGTCCGGGGTTTACTAAACCCTTAGGACATCATTTACAAGTATTACCCACCTCGAACCGACGAAAACTCATGCCTGCGACGCCTTTTCTCCACAAACTGGTCTCCACGCGCGTCCAATCTATCCAAAATCATAAGTAATACATCATAATATGCTAATGGGACATAACCCAATCGAAAGAACTCGAAAAATACTCAAAATCACGAAATTGGCAAAACCCGAGCCCCGGGCCCACATTCTGAAAAATTACGAAATTCCCATTTCTGGAATCCTCGTCTCGTCACGAGTCCGTACATACCAAAAACTCTCAATTCGGACCACAAATGGCCCTTCAAATCATAAATTAAAGATTTTTACTCCAAGCCCTATTTTCTTGATTTTTAGTCATAAATTCATGAATTCTATGGATTGTTCTTGTATAAAAACATGTAATTAACTCATAAAACTTACCTCCAATGATTCCCAGTCGAAACCCCCTCATTTCCCATCCAAAAGCTCTCAAGAGTGACCAAAAATGGTGGAAAAGTGGGTTATTTTCGCGACTAGAATGTTTTAAAACATTCTGCCTAGGCATTTTGTTCATCGCGATCGCGGAGAACAAATTTCTGGCCCAAAAATTACCCTTCGCGATCGCGGGAAGGGCTTCGCGATCGCGGTGCATAAATTTCGGTTCTTCTGGACAGGCTTCAGTATAATGGTCATAGCTTTTTGCACACAATTCCAAATGACAAATGGTTTGATGTTCTGGAAACTAGACACATAGGGCTGGGATTGCATTTGTTGCTCATTTCCTGATTCCTTATATATTTTGAGATATACGCTTTCCAATGCATATATGTGTATTAAAGATCCTCCTCGGACAGACTATAGTGTAACATCCATAACGTTTTACACAGACAGCCAAATCACTATTTCTTTATATTTATAAAACTAGAAAAGATTAACTATAACTTTCGTTTTTGAATCACCTCCAAATTCCTTGTAGATAAAAGGATATGAGCTTCCGAAGTAGGACCTGCGCGACAGAAATTCCTTCTTCGCGATCGCAAAGCGCTTTACGCGATCGCGATTCATTAAGGTTTTTCTCAGATTTTACTCACCGCGATCGCGACCAACTCCCCACGATCGCATAGAGCACTGCTGTAGCCAAAAACCAGCAGTTAAAAATGGCTTAGAAATGGTCCGAAACCACCTCGAAACTCACCCGAGGCCCCCGGGACCTCTATCAAAAGTACCAACACGTCCTATAACCTTATTCAAACTTATTCCAATCATCAAAACTCTTTCGCTAACATCAAAATCGTCCGTTTTCAACAAATTCAAGCTTATGTTTAACTTTAACTTTCAAAATTCACATTCAATCCGAAACCCAACCAAATGACGTCCGAATGACCTGAAATTTTGCGGACAAGTCCAAAATCACCTAACGAAGCTACTACAACTCTCAAAATTCCATTTCGACTCCTCGATCAAAATATCACCTATCAACCGGAATTCTCCAAAATACTAACTTCGCTAAAATATGCTAACTTCTTCACCGGACCTCCAAAATTACTTTTGATTGTGCTCCTAAGTCACATTTCATCATCCGGAGCTAACCAAATCATCAGAATTCGATTCCGAGTACTCTAACTCATAAGTCAACATCCGGTTGACTTTTCCAACTTAAGTCTTCTTAAAAGAGACTAAGTTTCTCATTTCTTAACAAAATTACTCCAATTTAATTCTAAAGCACACAAAACTGATAATGAAACATAAGGCAACACAATGTGGGAAAACACGGGGCGTTTACACCTGAGATGACGGGTCGGGTCGTCACATTCTCCCCAACTTAAACAATCGCTCGTCCTCGAGCGGACCCAGAGTTGTTCTAGAAATTCACCAATAGTTAAATAACTTTACCCCGCATATAACCCGCGGTGATCCCACATCACCCTATCTCATATAGGTCCGACAACACAACTTAGTTGAAATTACTCAATTCATCTAATCCATGAACTATAGAACTACATTTCTCCTTATGTAATCTTACATAAGATCAGAACCTCACATTTTTACTCAAATAAACTCGAACCAACTGTAATAATCCATACCTGCAACCTCAGGTGAAATCATGTATTATACCGCATAACTCAAACACATGCACCGTTCCATTCACAACAGCTGCCCACGATAACCAGATGTCGATGGAAAACACTTATATTAGCTAGAAACTTATTCCAACACTTTCATATATTTCCAATGGTAAATAAAACACGCGATAAACCATATCCATTCCTTAAGTCACCCATTCATGAGGCCATTTATCCTCTGGCAATTACCATAACAAAATTTGAACCAAAATCTCGATATTTATCCATCAAACATGCTGAAATCAAATCTGTCTATATTC